>OY979767.1:53445008-54045008 GCA_963855975.1 Andrena chrysosceles | reverse complement strand
CTGGTTCCTCTTGTCTGATAACGATCGATTCTTCAGGGCCAATCTGCATCCTCCTCGAACGATTTTCTTACAGGGGAACACTAGATAACAAACTATAACAGAGATGGATTATGTACTTCATCCGCACTTAATACTCTATCACATGATACATTTGTCAATTGGAATGATATTTGCTCTTCGTACCAATACTCAGATTCGTCCATCCCATACATAGTTCACCGTGTTGGCCATTTTTTTCTTTTCAGACCCTGATTCCAAACCATTGCGAAAAATGTCTCATGCTGTAAACAAGTTATGTAGTATTAATCCTTTCTGTCAACAGTGAACCAGGCCAGCATACATAGCTTAAGAAATGTAACTTATCATTTTTTTGAGATTGGTGACCAGGCCGTTTCTTTGCAGATCCTTCGACGTTGACGCTGTCCTATTCCAGTTCAATGATACGGTATTCAAGCGCCGTATCTTCCCAGCGGTCATCCCTTGCATAGTTCATCGTGTTGGCCATCTTTTTCTTTTCAGCCCCTGATTCCAAACCTTTGTGAAAAATGTCTCATGCTGTAAACAAGTTATGTAGTATTAATCCTTACTGCCAACAGTGAAACAGGCCGTCATACATGCTTAAGAAATGTAACTTATCATTTTTTCGAGATTGGTGACCATTATTTTATTTTATTTTCTTTTATATTTATATTGTGTTTTTATATTGTGTTGTATTTAGGAATTGGAAAGAGGTAATTAGAGGAGAAGGGAAAAACTTGGTTATTCTATGGGAGATAACAGGGAGAAGGAAAAGATGGGAAGAACAGGAAAGTGATAAAAGGATATTATGCAACATAAAATAGATTAGGAAACACTTGTAAAATAGAAAAAATTGTTAAAACACAGCAGGATACATTAGAAGGGTGGGACTTACACTGACACAATCATGAGAATGAAATGGAAAGATTATTTGATCGTTAAATTGTAACACGAAAGTGGGCTATAAATTAAATTATTATTTTTATTGTTATTATACTTTTTCTTTTTATGTTGTATTTTTATATTGTATTTTTATAATCTATTTGTATAGAGAGAACTCAAAAATGTGGAGAATAGTGCGGTTTATTTAGAGATAAAGAATTGAGACGATACAATAGATACGTATCACTTTCGGCGAATGTTGTTGAGATATTACTGTTCTGTGTAACTGAGCAGTCGGGTGGGTCACGTGAGCGTGAGTGCGTATGAATGTATACGAGATGTTGTGTGGAAGAGTATGTATGTATGATGTCGCGAAAAGAATGTTCAAGTTGTCTTGCGATTGATGTGAAGAGAAAAAGAGAAGGAGAAAGAGAGAGGGAGAGAGAGAGAGAGAGAGGGAGAGAGAGAAAGAGAGAGAGAGAGAGGCAGAGGCAGTGGCAGAGGCAGAGGCAGAGGCAGAGGCAGAGGCAGAGGCAGAGGCAGAGGCAGAGGCAGAGGCAGAGGCAGAGGCAGAGGCAGAGGCAGAGGCAGAGGCAGAGGCAGAGGCAGAGGCAGAGGCAGAGGCAGAGGCAGAGGCAGAGGCAGAGGCAGAGGCAGAGGCAGAGGCAGAGGCAGAGGCAGAGGCAGAGGCAGAGGCAGAGGCAGAGGCAGAGGCAGAGGCAGAGGCAGAGGCAGAGGCAGAGGCAGAGGCAGAGGCAGAGGCAGAGGCAGAGGCAGAGGCAGAGGCAGAGGCAGAGGCAGAGGCAGAGGCAGAGGCAGAGGCAGAGGCAGAGGCAGAGGCAGAGGCAGAGGCAGAGGCAGAGGCAGAGGCAGAGGCAGAGGCAGAGGCAGAGGCAGAGGCAGAGGCAGAGGCAGAGGCAGAGGCAGAGGCAGAGGCAGAGGCAGAGGCAGAGGCAGAGGCAGAGGCAGAGGCAGAGGCAGAGGCAGAGGCAGAGGCAGAGGCAGAGGCAGAGGCAGAGGCAGAGGCAGAGGCAGAGGCAGAGGCAGAGGCAGAGGCAGAGGCAGAGGCAGAGGCAGAGGCAGAGGCAGAGGCAGAGGCAGAGGCAGAGGCAGAGGCAGAGGCAGAGGCAGAGGCAGAGGCAGAGGCAGAGGCAGAGGCAGAGGCAGAGGCAGAGGCAGAGGCAGAGGCAGAGGCAGAGGCAGAGGCAGAGGCAGAGGCAGAGGCAGAGGCAGAGGCAGAGGCAGAGGCAGAGGCAGAGGCAGAGGCAGAGGCAGAGGCAGAGGCAGAGGCAGAGGCAGAGGCAGAGGCAGAGGCAGAGGCAGAGGCAGAGGCAGAGGCAGAGGCAGAGGCAGAGGCAGAGGCAGAGGCAGAGGCAGAGGCAGAGACAGAGAGAGAGAGAGAGAGACACTATTTATATTCTACTATTTCTATTTCTAAATTAATGGAACAATATATAATCATTTTACATGTGTTACAATCTATTTACTTGTCTGTCTCCCTCCTTCACTCGTCACCAATTTCGATCAACTCTGCATAATTCTTTCTATGATTCTCGCCTCCAATTGTAAAGACGATACTACATAATAAGTCACTACATTTAAAACTGAATACAGTATCATTTTTATTTAATCTTCAGTCATGTGTAAGCTATGTGTATCCGCGGCTGTATCAAACTGCAGAAGATGTGAGGACAAACTTTAAAACTTTTGTTAATATCTTGTAACAGAGCGATGCTGCCTGCGAAACATTATACACGCGTCGTGCTGCTAAAATAATAAGTGATAGCGAATATTACGACGAGGATTATGTTGCAGATGGCGAATTGGTAGCATGTGTCATCAATGATATTCCAGCGGATGCTCGTAGGAAAAAAATGTTAAATTATATTCCATTTCTGTTTATATTTTTATATTCTTTTAATTTTAATTAAATTTCTTAAACATATTATTTATCTATTTACTTATCCGTCTTCCTCCTCACCTCACCAATTTCTGCTGACACCACATAATTCTTTCTATGATTCGTGCGTTCGTTACGCCACCAAATGATGTAATCTTGCACGGCGGTCTGATCACGGGGGATTCAAATTACACGTGATCGCGCGATACGCTGCGATGTTAAGATTGAAAAACATTTTTAAAAATTGTTAGCTTTAGAGTGTGTGTTTGCTACATATTGGTTCGGTAGATCGGTGAGGGAAGGGATTAAAATTATTATTTCTCTGCGTTGGGAAAAAAATGTCTGTTGATATGGAAAAGATTTTTTCTGCTGACGCCACATAATTTTAAGATTCGACGTTTCTACATGTATTATATTTCGTTCTTCACGCTGCCAAATGACGTCATCCAGCGCGGCTGCTCCAGAGGAGTCAGATTTCGCGAGATCGCGCGATACGCCGCGACGTTAAGTCGGAACGCTTTGAAATACTGTTAGCTTTAAAATCTTTAGAATGCTTGCTAAATATCTGTTTGAAATAATATTTCTACATAATGGTTCGGTGGATCGTTGATTAAAAATTATTATTTCTCTGCGCTGGGGAAAAAAATTTCTGCTGCATATTGGTTTGCTAGATCGGCGCGGGGGTGTGTCAAGGTTGTCCCCTCCCTCGGAAAAAATTTCCGGTGGTGGATCGTGGTCTGAAAAAGTTTTCGGTGGTCATTCAACCCTTTAAAAACTTTCTGGGGGGTCATTCCCCCTCTGAAAAACTTTCGGGGGTCATTCCCTCCCTCCGGTTAGGTGTAAAAAGTTTTTGGGGGTGGGTCCGGTCTGGAGAGGTCTCCGCGGCTGTTCGGCTCGGACTGATCCCCTCCATCATCGCGGCTTCCCCCTCTCTGCGGCTCGTGCGCGCACAACCGGTTTTCCTCTCCCCGCAGGCCCCCCCGCCCCCGCGCTCCCCTCAGAGGACCAGCGTTGGAACTGTCATAGCCTTACTACTCTCCACCTCGCAATGACTGAGAGTAACATTACTTTCCACGCTGCACTTATGCAACGAATTGTTATCTCAGTTCAATTTTAAGTATATCCTGACGAATAAAATGAACCAGGATTGTTTGGAAGTGAGGGACTTTTTATTAATTTTTATTAACTTTCTATATTAATTTATAATGTTACGTCCTGCAGGGACTTTTGCGAATCGCCCTGAGCGGCTAGGATGATTCACAGGGTTCTTGCTCTTTTAAGGTGCTAAAGCACGCCTTGACTATACTTACCATGGAAGGATAAGGAGAAAAGGGGTCAAATCAATAGTTACCCGGAATTCATGAGAAAACAATGAAATGAAATATATATTCTCTAAGAAAAGATTAAAGTAACGGTTTGGACATACACTAGGGACGGCGCTCCGTCCCTGTTATCGCTGTGCGCTCGGGTGTCGGCACGCTTGCCGTTTCTCGTTTCGTGCGCTCTCTAGGTCGCTCAACCTAGCGCAGGTCGTGGTCGCTCGCTGCGCTCTTTGGTAGAACACGGAAGTCGGCGAAATCGAAGTCCGTCGCTTGTCTCTATCTCGTTCCGTCGCATGTCTTCGCGGAGTTAACGGCGGTTCGTATCGCGCTCAAGGGCTATCGGAAGGAGTTACCCAGGGCTGATCTCGACCATCCGGACGGGTTTACGCGGTATCTACGTGGAGGCGAAGTCGCGAATCTAGACGGCCCGCTGGCTCGTCGCAACTTCCTAGCACGAGCTCTCGAAAACGAATTGCTGAGACGAGATCGTGGAGTCTCTACCGCACGTACGCGTGTCTTCAAGACGAACTCCAGAACCCGAATGCTCATTTAGTGTCCGCTTGTTGCGGGCCGAGCCTCGAACAATCCCTAAAAATGGGGGGAACAGCCCCGTCGACACCTATCGATCGCTCCTTATTAGGAAATATCGAGACCCGGGCCGTCAACGGTCACGTTGTGCTGCGACAACGATAAGTCCCGGGTTCGGCGACCGGACTGTCGTTCGCGGTGCGATTCCGCTGAATCGCCGATGTCGAAAGAAAGCGACGCGTGGACAGCGAGCACGGGATGGACCTGAAGGGCCCATGTAACAATAAGAATATTCATAATTACAGAAAGTCATTGGTATAATACGACAGGCCGGATTCCAAAACTACCATCCGACCTTCACGTCGTTTATGCAGTTATACCACCTACTTGCACTGTAAAAGATTTTAAAACGAGAATTCACGGAGGAAGATAGGCCTTCTATAGCTCTTAAAGAATTTAAAAATATTTTTAAAGAAAATAATATGTCACAAAAGCAGATTTACATTGGAAATTTAAAAACTAATTAGATCATTTAATATTAGAACATTTAATCGAATTTACAGAATGGGAGTGTGATGAAATTATTGAACACGATTACGAAATGGACGGGGTAAATGGCTGCATCTCTTACTATATTACAGGGTATGTATATCTGTAGAAGAATGCACAAAATAACTAAGTGTGAGCCATGCAGAAGTGCATTTCTTTCTCGGTATGAGAATCCTTTCGGATTGCCCGGAAAACGAATTAGTTACTGTAAAGTCGCGGGGTGGGCTGATTCACCCCAATGTACAGTAACCGAAACAATGATAGGTTCACTCTTCCAACAGCCTGTTTACTGTTTTTATTTACATTTCCATTCTTAGAACCAATAACGATGCTTTGCGTTGTTTCGCAAGAATTTGCTTTAACAACTGCTCCAACAATTACTTGAATTTTAGCAACGTAAAGGGCAAGATATAGTTTGTAAAGACATCTTGTAAAAAGTATCGTGTTGATGATACGAAATAATCTTAGATTCATGGTGCTTTTTTCGAAAAATACTTTTGATAGCGCATATTTTGATAATATTTTTTAAAGTAAGTACAAGACGTTATGATTTTTTTATATTTTAAGATAAGTATTACATTCATTTAATACTTATATAGCATAATGGGACGCGGGGAAACCGCTGAGTGATAATGAAAAGGGGTAAATTACTGCTTTCATGGGCACGGGCCACTCAAACAGAAGAATTGCTAAAAAAATTCAGCGATCCTGAAATGTTGTCAACCACTACATAAAATTAGGTAATAAATATGACATTAAACAATGTACAGGCCGTCCAAAACAGCTTTGTCGGAGGGATAAGGGAAAGATTTTTCAAGAGGTTCGGAAAAATAAACTTAACGCGTCTCAAATAAAAGCAAAATTAGATTTTCCAATTGGTGTTCGGCGTGAGCAACAAGTTTTAAGAGCGAGAAGAACACTTTACACAAAAAGAATGAAAAAGCCTCCTCCAACCAAATCTCATAAAGATGAAACGTTAAAGCTCGCTGAAAATCATATGGCATGGAAAAATGGAAAACAATGATATTCTCTACAGAAAAAATAATTCATTTGGATGGCCCAGACGGTTTCCAGTACTACTGGCACGATTTGCGTGACCAAAGAAAAAAGAAAATGAGTCGCAATTATGGTGGAGATAGCGTAATGATATGGGCTCGGTTTGGGTATAACGGTAAGACTCCGATAATGTGGTTTCCACCAAACGTGAATGCTGCAAAATACCAAAAACTGCTGGAATTTATAATAGATGCATATATTGATGAAATTGGTGGACCAAATTTAATATTTCAACACGATAATGCCCCAATTTATTGTGCAAAGTCTGTTAAGACATGGTTTCAGACAGTGATTGTTGAAGACTTGCCTTGGCCCTCAAGAAGTCCTGACCTGAATCCCATAGAAAACCTCTGGGGAATTCTCGCACGAAAGGTATACGCCAATGGCAAACAATATTCTAACGCCACGGAGCTACAAAATGGCATCACAAGGGCGTGGTCTCAAATCGAATCAGAGACACTACACAAATTAATAGACTCAATGACAAGAAGAATATTTCAAATAATTAAAAACAACTCAGAGTTAACTAAATACTAAGCTCTTTTTGTTTTTGTATTGTTTCGTTATTTTTTAAACATTTGTGGAATTTTGGAACCTTTTGTCGAAGGTGAACCTATGCTTATTTCGCACATATATTTCAATTATGTATAATAACAATTTTGTTATTAAGTTATACCATTCAATTAAACCATGTTTTTTGTTAATTGTTTTAAGAAGAATCAAGTATGATGGAAAAATATTAAAATCAAAAATATTACAGTAATTCGTCGATATGAACCCGACGATCGGGGTTGGCAACGGGCGTACGTCGCGATGTGGACACGATTCCGTGCGGCCGAGAAATTCGAAGGGCGAGCGAGAGGGAACGAAACAGTTGCCTTTGACTCTTTCGTTCTCTCACTCTCGACCGAAGGATTCCAAGAAATGGTGGCGATAGTCAACGGGCGTATTACGCATGGTAAAAATGGGACAATAACGACGAATTACTATTCATAAAATATTCATTTTTGTCACAAAATTAGGGTGAACCTATCATTATTTCGGTCACTGTACATTTATTGTTAGTACAAATTTTTAAGAAAATTTTAAATCTCGTTTTAAAATCATTTAAACTGTACAAATGTATATGAATTGGTGATAAATGACCTAAATGAAATTTCAGGAAAATTTTCTTCCCCATGTATGAAGCATAAGGAATACAGTGTTGATTACTGCATACATTATTATTTAACCTTAAAAATGCGACAAGTAGCTAGAATAAAAAATAGAGAACATTCTAAGAGCAAAGAGGGGGAACCACGTGACGTGCGCGAGAGAATAACGTGTGTATGCAGACAGGCGAAAGAAATAGACGAAAAGTGTGGCAAAAGTGCGCAGAAAATAACGAGGTCGGGTGAAAAACACGGGGAGAAGACAAGATTCCGGTGGACAGTATAATCCACAGTTAACACTTGGCATGCGGGCAACGAATTTTTACGTTTTTCGCAGTCTGTCACTGGAGCGCGGGTCACGTAAAAATACGTATTTAGTAGATTTGTAGCGCGCTTCCCGAAAAAACGCCCGCTACAGGCGTAAGTCGGCGGCGAAGCATACCCGCATGCCAAGTGTTAATAAAGTGTCGAAGGGTGAAATAAAAGGTGAAGAAGAGAAGGTGTGAAACGAGTGCACGAAGTATAAGAGACGTGGCAAGATAAGTGACATCTACGGGAGTGGAAAAAGTAAGAAGACAAAACGGAGACAGCAGTAGGTAAAGAAGAGCAGAGACTCCAATGAACCGAGCAGGCGAAGGCGGGGAAGTGCAAAAGTAAAAGAGAAGAAGGGGAAGACCATCGTTGGCAGAACAGCTGGGAAGAAGTAGAGCGGGCAGCGAAGGCTCGATACTGGACACGTTCAAGAGGAAACGGGAGGGCGAAGAGGAGCAGAGAGGTTAAGGGCCGAAAAGGAAATAGAGGAAGAATTCCTAAAAGCGAGGAAAATAGGGAGGTCGCCTCCGACGAAGAAAACTGAGGCAGTTATAGGAACTGCGGTAACGCCGGTCTACCAGGAGACGGAACAGGACAGAGAAATGGATAAATTAGACAAATTGATAGAAGTAGTGATGGCAGTTAAGAATGGATTGGAGGAACTGAGAAAAGATAATAGAGAACTGAGGAACGAGTGGAAGAGGAGGGATGAGATATGGGAAAAGGAAAGAAAGGAAACGAGATGTAGGATAGAAGTACTGGAGGCCAAGAAGGATCAGGCAGAGAGGCTGACAGAAAGACTGGAGGGGCTAGAAAGGAAGGAAGAGGCTAGAGAAAAAAGAGAGAGAAGAAATAATATTACCCTAAGGGGAGAGGATTTACCGCGGAAAGAGACGCCGAAGGATACGGTGGAGTATGTGCTAAGGCACGACTTGCAGGTAGAAGCAGAAATCGAGGAAGCCTACTGTGTAGGAAGGGGAGAGAAAAGAGGGCTACTGATAGCGAAGTTAAAAAGCTGGCAACAGAAAAGAGCAATAATGCTAAAGAAGAATACATTGAAAGATAAGAGGCTGTTTATTGACAATGATCTGACAAAAAAGGAAAGGGAGATACAAAAAAATATTAAAGATATCGCCAAAGCGGAAAGGGAGCAGGGCAAAGGTGAAAATTGGATACAGGAAAGTAAAAATCAACGATAAGACATTTATTTGGAAAGAGGATGGTGGGCTGAAGGAAGTAAATTTTTGGAGTCGGCAAAGTTCTGTGAACCTCTAAATTATTGGAGGATCACAGAGCTTACAAGGACAACCAACGCACGACAAAAGGCAGTACCAACACCCGTTCCCCGCGCGCCTGCGTATGCAGATATGCGGGGAGAGGGGGTACACAGATTTGGGAAAGGAATAGATACATTTAAAATAGGCTACTGGAATGTAGCAGGTTTATTGAGCAAAGACAAACAATTTTGGGATTTCTTACAAGATCTCGACGTAATAGGATTAGTAGAAACGTGGATTGAAGAGAAACAATGGGAAGGATTGAAAGATAAATTGCCACAAGAAATCTCATGGAAATGTAAATATGCCACTAGAGAGAGAAAAAAAGGGAGAGCGATAGGCGGAATTATCACAGGTGTAAGAAAGGGCATAGAAGAGGAGGAATCGAACGCAGGAACGGAACATATTCAAGAGCGAAGAATCAGGATACAAAAAGAAAAATGGAGAGTAATAACAGTGTACAGCAGAGATATGAAGGAGGCGAAAGAAGCGCTAGACCAGATAATAGAGGAGAGGGAGGTGGAGAAACTGATAATCGGAGGAGATTTCAATGCGAGAATTGGACAGGAAGGAGGCGACTTTAGAATAGAAGAAAAGCATGACGTAAGGAGATCAAAAGACAAAGTTAAAAACACGGAGGGAAAGGTGTTATTAGAGATGGTGGAGGAAAGAGGATGGAATATTCTGAACGGGAATATGGAGGGAGATGAGAAAGGAGAGTACACATACACGGGTCCGAGAGGCAGCACGGTAATTGACTATATATTAACAAATGTCGAGGCGAAAGAAGATATCAAGAAATTTACAGTGGAAGATAGAGATGAGTCAGATCATATGCCTCTGATAGCAGAACTATATAGGGGAAATAAAATGAGAGACCGAGGGGGAAATCAGGAGGGGAGGTGGAGAGAGAGAAGAGTCTGGACAGAGGAAGGAAAGAGAGAGTTTCAAATGGAATTAAACAAAATAAACTTTAATAGGACAGAGGTGAATGAAATGGTAGAAGAAATGGTAGGAAAAATAAATAATGCAGTACGGAAAGAAGAAGTAAAAATAAAGAAATGGAAATTGGGCAGCTTTAACTGGTGGAATTCGAACTGTACAAAAAAGAAAAGAGAAGCCAGGAAAGCACTGAGGAACTGGAGAAGGGGCAAAGGAGACAAAGAAGACTATCAGAAGAAAAGAAGGGAGTACAAAAAAGTGTGTGAAGAAAGGAGAAGGGAATTACAAGAAAGTATAGAAAATGAGATAACGCAATTAAAGGGAGAAAACCAAATATGGGAATATATAAATAAACAAAGAAAGAAAAGAATAGGTATTTCCAATAAAATAGATTTAAAAGAATGGAAGGATCATTTTAAAACATTGCTAGAAGGCGTCGACTGTAAAAAAGAAGTAGAGGAGTACGAAGAAATAGACAACACGGAAGGAGAAGAGGAAGAGGAAATAACAGAAGCAGAAGTAAAAGAACAAATTAGAAAACTAAAAAAAAAGAAAGCAGCAGGGGAAGACAAAATAGAAAATGAAGCCTGGATTTACAGTAACGTGAAAATAGTAAAAAGGATCACAGAAATTTTCAATAAAGTGTGGAAGGGAGAAGGATTCCCGGAGAGATGGAAAGAAGGGGTGATTTCACCAATATTCAAAAAAGGAGATAGAGAAAAAGTAAACAACTACCGGGGGATAACGATCCTTAACACAGCGTACAAAATATATGGTATGGTCCTAGAAAAAAGATTAAAAGAGGAACTGGAAAAGAACCACATAATACCAGAAACGCAAGCAGGATTCAGAAGCGGTAGATCGACAACAGATAACATTTTTATTCTGAACTATGTATCTAACAGAGAAATACAGAAAAAAGGGGGGAAGCTGTATACGTTTTTCGCGGACCTAAGCGCTGCATTTGACAACGTGGATAGAGTAAAACTTCAGAACATAATGAAGAGAATGGAAATAAGTAAACGCTTGAGAATGAGAATCGGAGAAATTTACAAAGAAACAAGAAATACAATAAAAGTAAACGGGGAAATGTCATCGAAATTCTGGACAACAAAAGGGGTAAGACAGGGATGCCCACTGAGTCCAACGTTATTTACAATATATGTAGCAGACTTGGAGGAAACCATGAGGAAAAACCAAGCAGGAGGAGTTAGAGTAGGAAAAGAAAAAATCTGGACTCTAGCATATGCGGACGATATAGCGTTACTGGCAAATGAACCACAGGATCTTAAGGACATGATACGAAGATTCGGAAAATACCTTGAAAGGAAAGGGTTACAACTGAACGCAGAGAAATCTAAGGTGTTGATTTTCCATAAAGGAAGAGGAAACAAGAAGAGAGAAGTATGGGGCTGGCAGGGGCACAGTCTGGAAGAAGTAAAGGAGTTCAAATACTTGGGGTATAATTTTCAGAAAAACGGAGGCAGAGAGGTGCACATAAGGGAAGTCATGCAGAAAGCTAGAATAGCAATGGCGCAGATATGGGGAATAGGACAAAGAATGTACAAGAACAATTTTGAGAGAATAATGAGGATATTCAGAAGCGTAGTGAAAAGTATCTTGCTGTACGCGTCAGAAATTTGGGGTTGGATGGAAGCAGAAAAGGTAGAGAAGATACAGGAGAAATACACAAGGTGGACTTTAGGTCTGGACTTTAATACACCAGCATATCTAATTTTGGAGGAAACAAAAACGGACAAAGTAAGGATAGAAGCCGGGAAAAGAGCAATAAAATATGAGGAGAAAGCGAAACGGCTGAACAAGAATAAAATAGTACAAGAATGCTGGAGGGAAATAGACGCGAAGCAAGCAGAGAAAAAGTCGAAGTGGGAGGAAATGAGAGACTCATACTACAGGCAAAAAATGATGGATATGCAAGAAATGGAAATAGAAAGAAGGAGAGGAAGAGAGTTTGCTGAGGGACTAGCGCAAAGAGACAGGACAGAGCAGGTTCAATGACAATACGACAGAATACAAGGAGGCAGATACAACGCACATTACACAGAAATAAGGGATGACCAAAGAGCAAATTACCTAGACGGAAACTACAGAGGCAGAGACCAAAGCATGACTGGGTGCGTTCAGCGGACTCAACTGTTGAGTGATCTCACTAGATTTTGCTTTGAAACTGCACGTTCATTGGTCGACGCGTGTAAAATCTAGTGAGATCACTCAACAGTTGAGTCCGCTGAACGCACCCATTGCTAGGTTCAGATGTGGAAACGAAGAGCGGGGGAGCATGTACTGGAAGGAGGAAAAAGACACAGTATGCAGATTATGCAATGGGGCTAGAGAGACGCTGAGTCACATGCTACAAGACTGTAAGGAGCTGAAAAGAGAGAATTCAACGATCAGAGCGATTCTAAAGGGAGAAGAAGAAGGAGCGGAGCGGATGCGAATGGTTCTGGAAAAAAGGAGAAGAACAGAAGAACAAGATGAAGGAAGAAATCAAATCGAAAGCGCATCCTTGAGTTAACAGTCCCAGAAACACTTACACATATAACACATGTAACCCCATTTTGAGGCCGAAAGGCAAAAAATAAACCTATTTACTACTATAAGATAAAATACAATACAATATAAAAAAATAAATATAAATGAATATAAATGAAATTAAAAATATAAAAATATAAAAATACAATTAAAATAGATAATAAAATACAATACAATATAAAACTCAATAAAAATATAAAAGAAAATAAAAAAAATATATATATGAATATAAAAATATGAATTAAAAAATAAAAATATAAAAATTCAATATAAAAAATACATTATAAAAAGAAAAAATATAATAATAATAATAATAATAATAATAATAATAATAATAATTTAATTTGTTACCCACTTTTGTGTTACAATTTAACGATCATATACTCTTTCCATTTCATTCCCGTGATTGTGTCAGTGTAAGTCCTACCCTTCTAATGTATCCTGCTGTGTCTTAACAAATTTTTTTATTTTACAAGTGTTTCCTAATCTATTTTATGTTGCATTATCATCTTTTATCACTTTCCTGTTCTTCCCGCCTTTTCCTTCTCCCTATTATCTCCTATAGAATAACCAAGTTTGTCCCTTCTCCTCTAATTACCTCTTTCCAATTGCTGCCACTCTCTCCACTTACTTCACATGCTTCAATCACGTGTTTCACTGTTTCTTCCTCTTTCTTACAAACCATACATATCCTTTCTTCTTTCTTCTTTCGATAGCCAGCCACGGAGACCTCTCCAGACCTGACCCACGCCCGAAAATTTTTTATACCTAGCTGAGTGAGGAAATGACCTTGGCCCAACCCCGAAAATTTTTTCCAAACCAATATGTGATCGAATTTTCCCCCCAACACAGAGAAATAATAATTTATTTTTATCGGATGATGTTTCGGACAATGTCGGGAAAGATCGGCATTTTACAAACCACGTATTCGGAGGAAGGAAAGAGAGAGCATTACATTAAAATCTAAATTCGTGGAGGGAAAGAGAGAGCAATACTTAGCGTCGCAGCGTCCCGCACGATCGTGCGTAATTTGACTCCTCTGGAGCAGCCGCGTGCGATGACGTCATTCAACGGCGCGAAAAAGGCTCGAATGAAATAGAATTATGCAATATCTGCAAATGTTAGAAATATGTGGCGAAAGGAGAAGGAAGACGGGTAAATAAAATGTAGAAATAATATAAGTTTAAGAAATATATATTGTTATAGAAAAAATATAAATATACAACTAAATAGAAATATAATAAAAAAGGAATATAATAATGAAATATAATAAAATAACATGGAATATATTTAATTATTAACTTCGAACGTGTATAGAACGTATATTGGACATGTAATGAACTACTTCGAACATGTAATGAACCACTTCGAACATGTATCGAACGTCAATCGTACCTCTTCGAACGTGTATGGTACCACTACGAACGTATATGGGACATGTAATGAACCACTTCGAACATGTAATGAACCACTTCGAACATGTATCGAACGTCAATCGTACCTCTTCGAACGTGTATGGTACCACTTCGAACGTGTATTGGACTTGTAATGAACCACTTCGAACATGTAATGAACCACTTCGAACATGTATCGAACGTCAATCGTACCTCTTCGAACGTGTATGGTACCACTTCGAACGTGTATTGGACGTGTAATGAACGGCTTTGAACGGGTATTGAACGGCTTTGATCGGGTATCGTCGTAATCTAGCGTACATCACATGTAGGAAGTTGGGGAGGGTGAAGAAAAACATTTTCATATACATTAAAAATTGATGAATATTAAAATATTCAATAATTTAAATATAATCAATTTTTCAAAGCCGTTCAATACCCGTTCAAAGCCGTTCATTACACGTCCAATACACGTTCGAAGTGGTACCATACACGTTCGAAGAGGTACGATTGACGTTCGATACATGTTCGAAGTGGTTCATTACATGTTCGAAGTGGTTCATTACATGTCCAATACACGTTCGAAGTGGTACCATACACGTTCGAAGAGGTACGATTGACGTTCGATACATGTTCGAAGTGGTTCATTACATGTTCGAAGTAGTTCATTACATGTCCAATATACGTTCGTAGTGGTACCATACACGTTCGAAGAGGTACGATTGACGTTCGATACATGTTCGAATTGGTTCATTACATGTTCGAAGTGGTTCATTACATGTCCAATACACGTTCTATACACGTTCGAAGTGATACGATTGATGTTCGATTCACGTTCGGAGTGGTACGATTCACGTTCAGAGTGGTACGATTCACGTTCGGAGTGGTACGATTCACGTTTAGAGTGGTACGATTCACGTTCGATTCACGTTCGATACCCGTTTGATACACGTTCAGAGGGGTACGATTCACGTTCAGAGTGGTACGATTCACGTTCAGAGTGGTACGATTCACGTTCGATACCCGTTTGATACACGTTCGGAGGGGTATGATTCACGTTCAGAGTGGTACGATTCACATTCGATACCCGTTTGATACATGTTCAGAGGGGTACGATTCACGTTCGATTCACGTTCGATACCCGATCAAAGTGATTTGGTATAGTCGCGTGGTGTGTCCAAAAAAGAAGGGGAAGAAGATGCGTGTGAAGAAGGAGAAAGGAGAGCGTAGGCCAGAGAATAATTCGCAGAAAATGATAGCCGAACTAAGAATCGTCAGCGAAAATGAAGGTGGAGAACAACAGCATCTTACTTTTGCAAAGCTACGCACTTCTCGATTTCATGATAAGCTTTTAAATGCAAGAGCCAGGAGATGCAGCGAGACCAATTGCACTTCAATCGTGGTAGCCAACGGTCTCTTTAAAGGCAATAGTTCCAACCAAAAATAATGGGGATATTCAGGATTGCGCCCGACGAGGACCAGGAGATGTGGGGGGATAATCAGGAGGTATGTACATAACAATGTTATGTACGTTTTTTTTTTACGTTTAACACGTGAATATTATATCAAGGTTTCTATGTTCTAGGATTTGCAGGGAGCAGTCGGTGGTGGTGGTGGTGAGGACAGCATCGAGGACTCCTCATCCTCCGACACCGATGCAGTCGGTGGTGAGGACAGCATCGAGGACTCCTCATCCTCCGACACCGATGACACCGATGACAGCGACAACATCGCTGCAGCCATTGATGGCTTGCTGGTAAGTGATATTGTGATAGGATATTGTGATAGGATATTGTGCGGAATGTATTAACATTATATTTGCGTTTACATGTTTTAGAACCTGCCACCGCTACCACCACCGCCCCAGATAGAGCGTTTGCGGGACATGCTCCCGGATCTTGCTCGCGCCACCGCCAACGCAGCGCGGAGAGATTAATTTATATAGATTTTAATTTGTTTAGTTAATTTCATTTGTATATATTTTTTCTTTTTTTTCTATTTTTTCTATTTTTTTATATTTTTCCTATTTTTTTCTATTTTTTTCTATTTTTACTATTTTTACTATTTTTTCTATTTTATATTATTATTATTCATACTTTTATTCATATTCTTCTTCATATTCTTATATTATTCATATTCTTATATTTATTCCATGTTATTTTATTATATTTCATTATTATATTCCTTTTTTATTATATTTCTATTTAGTTGTATATTTATATTTTTTCTATAACAATATATATTTCTTAAACTTATATTATTTCTACATTTTATTTACCCGTCTTCCTTCTCCTTTCGCCACATAATTCTGACATTTGCAGATACTGCATAATTCTATTTCGTTCGAGCCTTTTTCGCGCCGTTGAATGACGTCATCGCACGCGGCTGCTCCAGAGGAGTCAAATTACGCACGATCGTGCGGGACGCTGCGACGCTAACAAGGGGAGTCCACAGTGAGGTGTACATCGATTTTGATGAGCCTTGGCACGATGGATCTATGTCGAAAATAAGTAAATACGTGTCCGAGCGTTTGTGCCATTGGGCCTTAATAACAGAGATAATTACATGTAAATTATCAAACATTTCATAGCGCCGATGGAAACCATAAAAGCCATAACCACAACTTAAGAATATGCCGTGGAGCGTTCGGTAAGACGTCAGCGTGGCGTTGTTGCGGTCGTGAGTTCGATTCCGCCTGTGTCTCTATATATTTTTTCATACTTTATTTTTTCCACACTTTATTTTTTCCACACTGTATGAATAGTGAGAAAAAAAGGTAACGGTAGTAACGTTCACTAATTCTTTTAAATGTATAAATACAATTATTATTTTTTTTTTTAACGTGGGGAAATCTTCAAAAGACACCCCGACACCTCCAGAGGCGAATCCCCCGAGGGCGCCAGGGTAGTGTGGGATTTTTATCCACTAAAACCCCACGGCCACCATCGCGCGATGGGGTACCACCGGAAACTTCGATAAGACTTCGCAGTACTGTTCCTGAATAATTAATATACCTATAACATAAGAACTATTATATAATAACGAGCGGTAATCTCGAAAAATTAGCATCCCAAAATTAATATCAGTACACAATTCAACTTACAGTAACAAAATGAGATATATATATAAAAAAAAATAATAATTGTATTTATACATTTAAAAGAATAAGTGAACGTTACTGCCGTTACCTTTTTTTCTCACTATACATACAGTGTGGAAAAAATAAAGTGTGGAAAAAATAAAGTATGAAAAAATATATAGACACGGGCGGAATCGAACTCACGACCGCAACAACGCCACGCTGACGTCTTACCGAACGCTCCACGGCATATTCTTAAGTTGTGGTTATGGCTTTTATGGTTTCCATCGGCGCTATGAAATGTTTAATAATTTACATGTAATTATCTCTGTTATTAAGGCCCAATGGCACAAACGCTCGGACACGTATTTACTTATTTTCGACATAGATCCATCGTGCCAAGGCTCATCAAAATCGATGTACACCTCACTGTGGACTCCCCTTGTAAGTATTGCTCTCTCTTTCCCTTCACGAATTTAGATTTTAATGTAATGCTCTCTCTTTCCTTCCTCCGAATACGTGGTTTGTAAAATGCCGATCTTTCCCGACATTGTCCGAAACATCATCCGATAAAAATAAATTATTATTTCTCTGTGTTGGGGGGAAAATTCGATCACATATTGGTTTGGAAAAAATTTTCGGGGTTGGGCCAAGGTCATTTCCTCACTCAGCTAGGTATAAAAAATTTTCGGGCGTGGGTCAGGTCTGGAGAGGTCTCCGTGGCTGGCTATCGAAAGAAGAAAGAAGAAAGGATATGTATGGTTTGTAAGAAAGAGGAAGAAACAGTGAAACACGTGATTGAAGCATGTGAAGTAAGTGGAGAGAGTGGCAGCAATTGGAAAGAGGTAATTAGAGGAGAAGGGACAAACTTGGTTATTCTATAGGAGATAATAGGGAGAAGGAAAAGACGGGAAGAACAGGAAAGTGATAAAAGATGATAATGCAACATAAAATAGATTAGGAAACACTTGTAAAATAAAAAAATTTGTTAAGACACAGCAGGATACATTAGAAGGGTAGGACTTACACTGACACAATCACGGGAATGAAATGGAAAGAGTATATGATCGTTAAATTGTAACACAAAAGTGGGTAACAAATTAAATTATTATTATTATTATTATTATTATTATTATTATTATTATATTTTTTCTTTTTATAATGTATTTTTTATATTGAATTTTTATATTTTTATTTTTTAATTCATATTTTTATATTCATATATATATTTTTTTTATTTTCTTTTATATTTTTATTGAGTTTTATATTGTATTGTATTTTATTATCTATTTTAATTGTATTTTTATATTTTTATATTTTTAATTTCATTTATATTCATTTATATTTATTTTTTTATATTGTATTGTATTTTATCTTATAGTAGTAAATAGGTTTATTTTTTGCCTTTCGGCCTCAAAATGGGGTTACATGTGTTATATGTGTAAGTGTTTCTGGGACTGTTACTCAAGGATGCGCTTTCGATTTGATTTCTTCCTTCATCTTGTTCTTCTGTTCTTCTCCTTTTTTCCAGAACCATTCGCATCCGCTCCGCTCCTTCTTCTTCTCCCTTTAGAATCGCTCTGATCGTTGAATTCTCTCTTTTCAGCTCCTTACAGTCTTGTAGCATGTGACTCAGCGTCTCTCTAGCCCCATTGCATAATCTGCATACTGTGTCTTTTTCCTCCTTCCAGTACATGCTCCCCCGCTCTTCGTTTCCACATCTGAACCTAGCAATGGGTGCGTTCAGCGGACTCAACTGTTGAGTGATCTCACTAGATTTTACACGCGTCGACCAATGAACGTGCAGTTTCAAAGCAAAATCTAGTGAGATCACTCAACAGTTGAGTCCGCTGAACGCACCCAGTCATGCTTTGGTCTCTGCCTCTGTAGTTTCCGTCTAGGTAATTTGCTCTTTGGTCATCCCTTATTTCTGTGTAATGTGCGTTGTATCTGCCTCCTTGTATTCTGTCGTATTGTCATTGAACCTGCTCTGTCCTGTCTCTTTGCGCTAGTCCCTCAGCAAACTCTCTTCCTCTCCTTCTTTCTATTTCCATTTCTTGCATATCCATCATTTTTTGCCTGTAGTATGAGTCTCTCATTTCCTCCCACTTCGACTTTTTCTCTGCTTGCTTCGCGTCTATTTCCCTCCAGCATTCTTGTACTATTTTATTCTTGTTCAGCCGTTTCGCTTTCTCCTCATATTTTATTGCTCTTTTCCCGGCTTCTATCCTTACTTTGTCCGTTTTTGTTTCCTCCAAAATTAGATATGCTGGTGTATTAAAGTCCAGACCTAAAGTCCACCTTGTGTATTTCTCCTGTATCTTCTCTACCTTTTCTGCTTCCATCCAACCCCAAATTTCTGACGCGTACAGCAAGATACTTTTCACTACGCTTCTGAATATCCTCATTATTCTCTCAAAATTGTTCTTGTACATTCTTTGTCCTATTCCCCATATCTGCGCCATTGCTATTCTAGCTTTCTGCATGACTTCCCTTATGTGCACCTCTCTGCCTCCGTTTTTCTGAAAATTATACCCCAAGTATTTGAACTCCTTTACTTCTTCCAGACTGTGCCCCTGCCAGCCCCATACTTCTCTCTTCTTGTTTCCTCTTCCTTTATGGAAAATCAACACCTTAGATTTCTCTGCGTTCAGTTGTAACCCTTTCCTTTCAAGGTATTTTCCGAATCTTCGTATCATGTCCTTAAGATCCTGTGGTTCATTTGCCAGTAACGCTATATCGTCCGCATATGCTAGAGTCCAGATTTTTTCTTTTCCTACTCTAACTCCTCCTGCTTGGTTTTTCCTCATGGTTTCCTCCAAGTCTGCTACATATATTGTAAATAACGTTGGACTCAGTGGGCATCCCTGTCTTACCCCTTTTGTTGTCCAGAATTTCGATGACATTTCTCCGTTTACTTTTATTGTATTTCTTGTTTCTTTGTAAATTTCTCCGATTCTCATTCTCAAGCGTTTACTTATTTCCATTCTCTTCATTATGTTCTGAAGTTTTACTCTATCCACGTTGTCAAATGCAGCGCTTAGGTCCGCGAAAAACGTATACAGCTTCCCCCCTTCTTTCTGTATTTCTCTGTTAGATACATAGTTCAGAATAAAAATGTTATCTGTTGTCGATCTACCGCTCCTGAATCCTGCTTGCGTTTCTGGTATTATGTGGTTCTTTTCCAGTTCCTCTTTTAATCTTTTTTCTAGGACCATACCATATATTTTGTACGCTGTGTTAAGGATCGTTATCCCCCGGTAGTTGTTTACTTTTTCTCTATCTCCTTTTTTGAATATTGGTGAAATCACCCCTTCTTTCCATCTCTCCGGGAATCCTTCTCCCTTCCACACTTTATTGAAAATTTCTGTGATCCTTTTTACTATTTTCACGTTACTGTAAATCCAGGCTTCATTTTCTATTTTGTCTTCCCCTGCTGCTTTCTTTTTTTTTAGTTTTCTGATTTGTTCTTTTACTTCTGCTTCTGTTATTTCCTCTTCCTCTTCTCCTTCCGTGTTGTCTATTTCTTCGTACTCCTCTACTTCTTTTTTACAGTCGACGCCTTCTAGCAATGTTTTAAAATGATCCTTCCATTCTTTTAAATCTATTTTATTGGAAATACCTATTCTCTTCTTTCTTTGTTTATTTATATACTCCCATATTTGGTTTTCTCCCTTTAATTGCATTATCTCATTTTTTATACTTTCTTGTAATTCCCTTCTCCTTTCTTCACACACTTTTTTGTACTCCCTTCTTTTCTTCTGATAGTCTTCTTTGTCTCCTTTGCCCCTTCTCCAGTTCCTCAGTGCTTTCCTGGCTTCTCTTTTCTTTTTTGTACAGTTCGAATTCCACCAGTTAAAGCTGCCCAATTTCCATTTCTTTATTTTTACTTCTTCTTTCCGTACTGCATTATTTATTTTTCCTACCATTTCTTCTACCATTTCATTCACCTCTGTCCTATTAAAGTTTATTTTGTTTAATTCCATTTGAAACTCTCTCTTTCCTTCCTCTGTCCAGACTCTTCTCTCTCTCCACCTCCCCTCCTGATTTCCCCCTCGGTCTCTCATTTTATTTCCCCTATATAGTTCTGCTATCAGAGGCATATGATCTGACTCAACTCTATCTTCCACTGTAAATTTCTTGATATCTTCTTTCGCCTCGACATTTGTTAGTATATAGTCAATTACCGTGCTGCCTCTCGGACCCGTGTATGTGTACTCTCCTTTCTCATCTCCCTCCATATTCCCGTTCAGAATATTCCATCCTCTTTCCTCCACCATCTCTAATAACACCTTTCCCTCCGTGTTTTTAACTTTGTCTTTTGATCTCCTTACGTCATGCTTTTCTTCTATTCTAAAGTCGCCTCCTTCCTGTCCAATTCTCGCATTGAAATCTCCTCCGATTATCAGTTTCTCCACCTCCCTCTCCTCTATTATCTGGTCTAGCGCTTCTTTCGCCTCCTTCATATCTCTGCTGTACACTGTTATTACTCTCCATTTTTCATTTTGCATCCTGATTCTTCGCTCTTGAATATGTTCCGTTCCTGCGATCGATTCCTCCTCTTCTATGCCCTTTCTTATACCTGTGATAATTCCGCCTATCGCTCTCCCTTTTTTTCTCTCTCTAGTGGCATATTTACATTTGCATGAGAATTCTTGTGGCAATTTATCTTTCAATCCTTCCCATTGTTTCTCTTCAATCCACGTTTCTACTAATCCTATTACGTCGAGATCTTGTAAGAAATCCCAAAACTGTTTGTCTTTGCTCAATAAACCTGCTACATTCCAGTAGCCTATTTTAAATGTATCTATTCCTTTTCCAAATCTGTGTACCCCCTCTCACCGCATATCTGCATACGCAGGCGCGCGGGGAACGGGTGTTGGTACTGCCTTTTGTCGTGCGTTGGTTGTGCTTGTAAGCTCTGTGATCCTCCAATAATTTAGTGGTTCACAGAACTTTGCCGACTCCAAAAATTTACTTCCTTCAGTCCACCATCCTCTTTCCAAATAAATGTCTTATCGTTGATTTTTACTTTCCTGTATCCAATTTTCACCTTTGCCCCTTGCTCCCTTTCCGCTTTGGCGATATCTTTAATATTTTTTTGTATCTCCCTTTCCTTTTTTGTCAGATCATTGTCAATAAACAGCCTCTTATCTTTCAATGTATTCTTCTTTAGCATTATTGCTCTTTTCTGTTGCCAGTTATTTAACTTCGCTATTAGTAGCCCTCTTTTCTCTCCCCTTCCTACCCAGTAGGCTTCCTCGGTTTCTGCTTCTACCTGCAATTCGTGCCTTAACACATACTCCACCGTATCCTTCGGCGTCTCTTTCCGCGGTAGATCCTCTCCCCTTAGGGTAATATTATTTCTTCTCTCTCTTTTTTCTCTAGCCTCTTCCTTCCTTTCTAGCCCCTCCAGTCTTTCTGTCAGCCTCTCTGCCTGATCCTTCTTGGCCTCCAGTACTTTTATCCTATCTCTCATTTCCTTTCTTTCCTTTTCCCATATCTCATCCCTCCTCTTCCACTCGTCCCTCAGCTCTCTATTATCTTTTCTCAGTTCCTCCAATCCATTCTTAACTGCCATCACTACTTCTATCAATTTGTCTAATTTATCCATTTCTCTGTCCTGTTCCGTCTCCTGGCAGACCGGCGTTACCGCAGTTCCTATAACTTCCTCAGTTTTCTTCGTCGGAGGCGACCTCCCTATTTTCCTCGCTCTTAGGAATTCTTCCTCTATTTCCTTTTCGGCCCTTAACCTCTCCTGCTCCTCTTCGCCCTCCCGTTTCCTCTTGAACGTGTCCAGTATCGAGCCTTCGCTGCCCGCTCTACTTCTTCCCAGCTGTTCTGCCAACGATGGTCTTCCCCTTCTTCTCGATTCCTTTTGCACTTCCCCGCCTTCGCCTGCTCGTTTCATTGGAGTCTCTGCTCTTCTTTACCTACTGCTGTCTCCGTTTTGACTTGTTACTTTTTCCACTCCCGTAGATGTCGCTTATCCTTGCCACGTCTCTTATACTTCGTGCACTCGTTTCACACCTTCTCTTCTGCACCTTTTATTTCACCCTTCTACACTTTATTAACTGTGGATTATACTGTCCACCGGAACCTTGACTTCTCCCCGTGTTTTTCACCCGACCTCGTAATTTTCTGCGCACTTTTGCCACACTTTTCGTCTATTTCTTTCACCTGTCAGCTTACACACGTTATTCTCTCGCGCACGTCACGTGGTTCCCCCCTCGATAAAAGATGATTATGCAACATAAAATTGATTAGGAAACACTTGTAAAATAGAAAAATTGGTTAAGACACAGCAGGATACATTAGAAGGGTAAGACTTACACTGACACAATCACGGGAATGAAATGGAAAGAGTATATGATCGTTAAATTGTAACGCGAATATGGGCAATAAATTAAATTATTATTATTATTATTATTATTATATTTTTTTATAATGCACTTTTATATTGAATTTTTATATTTTTTATTTTTTTTATTTCTTATTTTTTATATTCTATTTATATTATATTTTTATATTTTTTCTTTTTTATGTTATATTTAATATTTAATTGTATTTTCTTTTTTAATTATTTTATTTTCTTTTATTATATTATTTTTTTTATATTGTATTTTTATATTGAATTGAGTTTTTATACTTTTATTTCCTATTTTTATATTCTATTTATATTCTATTTATATTCTATTTTTATATTTTTTCTTTTTTATATTATATTTGATATTTAATTGTATTTTCTTTTTTTTATTATTTTATTTTCTTTTATTAAATTATTATATTCTTTTTATTATATTTCTTCTTTAATTGTATTTACTTTTATTTTATTATATTCTTTTTTATTATATTTCTTATTTAATTGTATTTTCTTTTATATTTATATTGTGTTGTATTTAGGAATTGGAAAGAGGTAATTAGAAGAGAGGGGAAAAACTTGGCTATTCTATGGGAGATAACAGGGAGAAGGAAAACATGGTGTGATATCCCACTATTTTTCGCGCGGTACTATTTAAACACCTTCGCATAAACCTCCAAGTCACTCCACCAAAGTCCTTCGAAATCAACAAATACCCCTTTTCCCCAATCGCTGATCACCTCGATGATGTACCTTAGCGGTCCCCATCTCGAGATGGTCAATACAAAACCTCCTTCGATTATTCGCCATACGAGGCACAGACTCCCCCCTCTTGCTATTTCTAAACAAGTCCCTCGCCCCAAAAACCCCTTAAATCGAGACCACGTCTCACCCCTTCTCTAAGACCCACAGTGGTTCGAGCATACTACATGCTAGCTGGACAAAATTATTTTTTCGCGGGTTTGGGTTTATATGGGGTTCAAATTGTTAGAAAACAAACCTGATTCGTATTACAGTTTATTATTTCAATAAAAATATCAATAAAATAAAAATATGACTAATTCAATAAAGGAAAAATAACAAACCAACAGTATTGTACTTTAAATATAATTAACAGTTATAACATTATGTCTATTCCCGTAATTTCTGAGTTTCTAAGTTTAAAACCTGCTTTTTGAAATAAGTTTTCCCTGCATCGCTATTAAAATAGTGTTTTACTATATGTTCCACGTCGATCCACGCGACAAGGGTTGAATCTACAGAAAGTAGAGACTTTCTAGTTTATTTTAATCAAACAATCGATCTGCAAAAATTTGCAAAACCATATTTTTCTAATTGTTTTCGAGCGCGACGCTCGGTAGCACCACTCAGTGGATTAAAATAGTGTTTTACTGTATGTGCCACGTCGATCCAGGCGACAAGGGTTGAATGTACGGAAAGTAGAGACTTTCTAGTTTATTTTAATCGATCGATCTGCAAAAATTTGCAAAACTATGCCGAGCGTCGCGCTCGAAAACAATTAGAAAAATATAGTTTTGCAAATTTTTGCAGATCGATCGATTGATTAAAATAAACTAGAAAGTCTCTACTTTCCGTACATTCAACCCTTGTCGCGTGGATCGACGTGGCACATACAGTAAAACACTATTTTAATCCACTGAGTGGTGCTACCGAGCGTCGCGCTCGAAAACAATTAGAAAAATATGGTTTTGCAAATTTTTGCAGATCGATTGTTTGATTAAAATAAACTAGAAAGTCTCTACTTTCCGTAGATTCAACCCTTGTCGCGTGGATCGACGTGGAACATATAGTAAAACACTATTTTAATAGCGATGCAGAGAAGACTGATTTCAAAAACCAGGTTTTAAACATAAAAACTCAGAAATTACAGGAATAGACATAATGTTATAACTGTTAATTATATTTAAAGTACAATACTGTCGTTTTGTTCTTTTCCCTTAATTGAATTAGTCATATTTTTATTTTATTGATATTTTTATTGAAATAATAAACTGTAATACGAATCAGGTTTGTTTTCAAGCAATTTGAACCCCATATAAACCCAAACCCGCGAAAAAATAATTTTGTCCAACTAGTATGTAGTATACTCGAACCACTGTGAGACCCTACAAGTCAAGACCACGATCACCCCTTTCCCATTAAAACTCCAGAAATCCATCCGATGGGTTGAGCATATAATTCCCTATTCATAAAAACCCTGGAAATGTAATTGCGAAGAATATTTGGTGTACGTGACAGAAACGCGTCTAATAATAGACGCACCATTGTAAAAACCCCGTAAGTCCTACTGCGACTTATTTATTAAATATGTCAAGGCCTATACCGCGCGTACCCCCGCGACAATTATATAAATACGAGGGGACCGAGACAGAAGTCCTCTTTCGACGAAATCAACGCGCGAAAGGACTACCGAACGAAAGTTTACTTTTATCAGTGTTTAAACCTATCATCTCACCAATCATTGTAAGCCTTTATTATTACCATTTATTACTACGGCATATCACCATCATCCATATTTTGTATCATTATTCTTGTTACTTCCATATTATTTTGAATTATTAACGCTTATTGCTTTATATATACATTTTTGTACTATTAACGCCTATTGCGTTCATACCTTTTTAATTATTAACGCTTATTGCTTTATTACTTTTCGTCGTACTATTCTAATTGCTTTATATATATATTTTGTACTATTAACGCCTATTGCGTTCATACTTTTTGTCTTATTAACGCATATTGCCGATGTCATTCTACTTTATTATCGTATATTGTATTTCATGTCCATACATATTTTGCTATTGTTCACCATTTATATAAATGTCATGTGCTAATGCTAAATGTCTAACGCATAATTATAAAAATTAACCAAAAATCACGATAACAGTACATAACGTGTTAAAAGTGCTTCAAATTGAATAAACGATTCCTGTTTAAATCACGCTTTGAATTATTGTGTGTATTCCGCGATCGCGAGGATTCCATACCCAAACCTAGCTGCCGCAACAGCTGATCTCGATTCCCGAACGCGAAAGAGCCTACAGTGTTTACCAACGTTCTTTTGCATAGCCCGCGTACAGTCGTATAATTAGACAGATTTCGCGGAAGTATTACGAGTAACTTCTTACGTGAATGCAACGGTAAATGCAATTTTTAGTCAAAACAAATACAAAGTGCTCTAACGGGTGTCTCCCGGGTGTATATTCGCCATTTAAGCCTTCCCTGGTCGATCAGCGTGCGGAAAACGTGCATTCTCGCCTGTGTTCCTTCTAAAAACCTCAGTGTGCGGAAAACGTGCATTCTCGCCTGAATTCCTTCAAATCCTCAGCGGGCGGAAAACTTGCATTCTCGCCTGAAATCCTTCTAAAAACCTCAGCGTGCGGAAAACGTGCATTCTAGCCTGAGTTCCTTCAAAACCTCAGCGTGCGGAAAACTTGCATTCTCGCCTGAGTCCCTCCAAACCCTCAGCGTGCGGAAAACTTGCATTCTCGCCTGAGTCCCTCCAAAAACGATCAGCGTGCGGAAAACTTGCATTCTCGCCTGACAATTACCCCACGTGTCATCGTCCCTAAACCCCTCCACCCGGGACGTGACAATGGGAAGAACAGGAAAGTGATAAAAGAATATTATACAACATAGAATAGATTAGAAAACACTTGTAAAATAGAAAAAATTGTTAAAACACAGCAGAATACATTAGAAGGGTGGGACTTACACTGACACAATCATGAGAATGAAATGGAAAGATTATTTCATCGTTACATTGTAACGCAAAAGTGGGCAATAAATTAAATTATTATTTTTATTATTATTATTATATTTTTGTCTTTTTTATATTGTATTTTTATATTCTATTTGTATGGAGAGAACTCAAAGATGTTGAGAATCGTGCGGTTTATTTAGAGATAAAGAATTGAGGCGATACAATAGATACGTAACACTTTCGGCGAATGTTGTTGAGATATTACTGTTCTGTGTAACTGAGCACTCGGGTCGGTCACGAGAGCGTGAGTGCGTATGAATGTAGACGAGGTGTTGTGTGGAAGAGTATGTATGTATGATGTCGCGAAAAGTAAATAGGAAGTCCATCAGCTGTTCGAGAATGTTCATGTTGTCTTGCGATTGATGTGAAGAAGAGAAAAAGAGAAGGAGAAAGAACGAGAGATTGAGAGACAGAGAGAGAGAGAGAGAGATGGTTCTGCCGATACACTATTTATATTCTATTTTTATATTTCTATTGTTTAATTAATTGAACAATATGTAATCATTTTACAAATATTGCAATCTAATTGCTTGTCTGTCTCCCTCCTTCACTTGTCACCAATTTCTATCGAGTCTGCATAATTCTTTCTAGGATTCTCGCCTCCAATTCTAAAGACGATACTACGTAATAAGTCGCTGTATTTCAAACTGCACACAGTATCATTTTTATTTAATCTTAAGTCATGTGTAAGCTATGTGTATCCGCGGCTGTATCAAACTGCAGAAGATGTGAGGACAAACTTTAAAACTTTTGTTACTGTGTTGTAACAGAGCGACGCTGCCTGCGAAACATTATATACGCGTCGTGCTGCTAAAATAATATGTGATAGCGAATACTACGACGAGGATTATCTTGTAGATTGCGAACTGGTAGCATCTGTCATCAATGATATTTTAGCGGATGCTCGTAGGAAAAAAATGTTAAATTATATTCCATTTCTGTTTATATTTTTATATTCTTTTAATTGTAATTAAATTTCTTAAACATATTATTTCTCTATTTACTTATCCGTCTTCCTCCTTCTTACCTCACCAATTTCTGCTGACACCACATAATTCTTTTTATGATTCGTGCGTTCGTTACGCCACCAAATGATGTAATCTTGCACGGCGGTCCCATCACGGGGGATTCAAATTACACGTGATCGCGCGATACGCTGCGATGTTAAGATTGAAAAACATTTTTAAAAATTGTTAGCTTTAGAGTGTGTGTTTGCTACATATTGGTTCGGTAGAACGGTGAGGGAGGGGATTAAAATTATTATTTCTCTGCGTTGGGAAAAAAGATGTCTGTTGATATGGAAAAGATTTTTTCTGCTGATGCCGCATAATTTTAAGATTCGACGTTTCTACATGTATTGTATTTTGTTCTTCACGCTGCCAAATGACGTCATCTAGCGCGGCTGCTCCAGAAGAGTCAGATTTCGCGAAATCTCGCGATACGCCGCGACGTTAAATCGGAACGCTTTGAAATACTATTCGCTTTGAAATACTATTCGCTTTAAAATCTTTAGAATGCTTGCTACATATCTGTTTGAAATAATATTTCTACATAATGGTTCGGTGGATCGTTGATTAAAAAATTATTATTTCTCTGCGCTGGGGAAAAAAAATTTTGCTGCATATTGGTTTGCTAGATCGGTGCGGGGGTGGGTCAAGGTTGTCCCCTCCCTCGGAAAAAATTTCCGGTGGTGGATCGGGGTCGGAAAAAGTTTTCGGGGGTTTCGCTACCTAATTCTAAGATTCGGCGTTTATTTCGTTCGAGCGTTCTTCGCGCCGTGAAAATGACATCATCGCATGCAGGTGTCTCAGAGGAGTCAAATTACGCGTAATTGCGCGATACGCCGCGACGTTAAATCGGAACGCTTCGAAATACTGTTAGCTTTAGAATGCTTGCTACATAATGGTTCGGAAAAATATGTCTGTTTGCTACATAACAGTTTGCTATATCGGTGATTAAAAAATTATTATTATTTCTCTGTGTTGGGGAAAACTTTCCATCACATATTGGTATGGAAAAAAGTTTCTGCTGACGCCGCATAATTCTGTCTATGATTCGCGCTGCCAAATGTCGCCATCCTACACGACTGCTCCAGGAGATTCAAATTACATACTATATGCCGCGACGTTAAATCTGAACGCTTCGAAATACTGTTAGCTTTAGAATAAAATGTGTTTGTATCACTATGTAGCGCTGTCTCTTTCCCTCTCCCAGATTTTAGCTTTAAAGTAATGTTCTATCTCTTTCCCACCCTCCGAAGACGCGGTGTGTAAAAACGCCGATTTTTCCCGAGATCGTCCGAAATAATTCCCAATAAAAATAAATTATTAAAACAATTTCAGCTACATAATGGTTTGGAAAAATATTTGGGGGTGGGCCAAGGTCATTCACTCCCTCCGGTTAGGTCTGAAAAAGTTCTCGGGGGTCATTCCCTCCCTCTAAAAAAGTTTTCGGCGGTGGGTCCGGTCTCCGCGGCGGCTCGGCCTGGAGTGATCCCCTCCATCATCGCAGCTTCCCCCACTCCGCGGCTCGTGCGCGCGCAACCGGTCTTCCTCTCCCCGCAGGCCCCGCGCCCATGTTTCCCTCCGCCGCGCTGCCCCGCGCGCCCTCACTTCCCCCTGCCCCCGCGCTCCCCTCAGAGGACCTGAGTTGGAATCGGCATAGCCTTACTACTCGCGTCCGTGGCAGCGTCTGCGCCAGAATGGGACAAAACAAATAACGAAGCTGACCTTTGTTTCCGAGATATTTGCGAAAAACTTCGGTAAACTTGTCGATTAGCATGACCATCACCGATTTCGATGACCTTGAAATATGTTGTAGGGGGCATGATTCTGAGCATGTTTTTCCTTCGGTCGGCCAACTTTTTAAGATATGCGCAAAAAACCTTGGTAAACTTTTCCTCATGGATTTGAAGGAAAATTTTTTAATCATCTTACCACGATCGCCTCACTGTACAGTATTTCTGTTCACTTATTCCGACACAACGTATTCCACTTTCCAACTTGACCCGGGTATTAGTATTGGTTTGGCTAGATCAGTGCGGGGGGCGCGCGCCCGCTGGCGGGCGCGTAAAGCATGGTAGCGAACCGATTTGAGTTTAACTAAAACATAATTTTTTCGCTAGAAAGAGAGTGCTTTCAAGAACACTTGTTGGACACCCCGACTATGTTCGGCGGCGCCGGCACATCGGTTCGATACCATGCTTTACGCGCCCGCAAGCGGGCGCGCGCCCCCGCGCTGATCTAGCCAAACCAATACTAATACCCGGGTCAAGTTGGAAAGTGGAAGGCGTTGCGTCGGAATAAATCAACAGAAGTTTTTCGCAAATATCTCAGAAACGAGGGTCAGCTTCATCATTTGTTTTGTCCCATGCTGACGCATACGCTCTCACGGATGCGTACTGTAGGTAGGTAAATATACGGCAGAATACATTGTAGTAGTAGCAACAAGTTTTCGCGAATATCTCGGAAATTAAAGCCGAGCGGCGGTTATATGCACAGGAGAAAGTTGTTCAGAATCTAGATCTTGATAACATATCCAAAAATCATTGAAATCGGTGAGGATGGAAAACTGCTAAATAATTACCACATAATTTTGCGAATATCTCGAAAACGAAGGTCGACCGCCAAAAAGTTTAGAGGAAAAAGTTGTTCAGAATGATGTCCTTGACAACATATTTCAAGGTCGTCAAAATCCGTGAGGTTGCCCTCTATCTATACCATTACCAATATTTTTCAGATGTTTTAGTTTGGTGCGCCGCAGTTAAAAAAAATAAAAACCGATTTTTCGCCGTTTTTTCCGTGTGAGAGTAACTAATAGGTCGAACTTTCGTACATACTTTATGGAATAAGTCTTTCATGCAATCTTCAATGTCTTCACATGCAGCAAAACAGCGTAGGAATCATACGAACTAAACATGCTGTAACATTACAGTCTAAAATGTCTATCGTATTTTCAACGGCATCAATGGCGCAGCGGTAAAGTGTTCGACTGTTGAATCATTACGAACTTTTTGAACGTTGGTTCGAGCCTCGGAACTTCTAAGTTCCCACAGGGTCATATTTTTTTCACATTAATTATGTATTTTTTCGATTTCTAGCTATATGACAATGATCGATATTTATATACAAATGTTTTAAAAACATATTAAAATTATTTTAAAACTTGAAAACATTACAATTACAGCATTGTTTAACTTCTGAATTTTGGAAACAAGAGAGAGTTGTATGATCTACAAGAAGAGGTGAAATAATTACAAAACAACACACAATTGTTGCTGCAATCCATCCACAATTGTTAAAGGTAAGAGATTAGAAAATCAATTTCATATAATATTCATTTAGTGCAGGGAATGTTATAACAATACCGTAATTGACGGCATACTTGTCCAGAGAAATGGTGGCATCAAATTCTTCTCAAGTCATTTTTATGTATATTTCAATTATTAAAATATTTTTAATATGTTTTTAAAACATTTGTATATAAATATCGATCATTGTCATATAGCTAGAAATCGAAAAAATACATAATTAATGTAAAAAATATGACCCTGTGGGACTTAGAAGTTCCGAGGCTCGAACCTACGTTCAAAAAGTTCGCAATGATTCAACAGTCGAACACTTTACCGCTGCGCCATTGACGCCGTTGAAAATACGATAGACATTTTAGACTGTAATGGTACAGCATGTTTAGTTCGTTTGATTCCTACGCTGTTTTGCTGCATGTGAAGACATTGAAGATTGCATGAAAGACTTATTCCATAAAGTATGTACGAAAGTTCGACCTATTAGTTACTCTGACACGGAAAAAACGACGAAAAAATCGGTTTTTAATTTTTTTAACTGCGGCGCACCAAATTGAAAAATCTGAAAAAAATTCAAGACAATAGTAACAATGATGCGGACTTACAGTAAAAATATAATTATTGTATCAAGACTGCTTCGAAACAAAACGGCATTTTTCAGCATTTTTGGGGGTTTTTTATTTTTCACAGCTTGGTTTTTGAATTTAAAAATCTGACACGATTCCCTAATATGTGCACCGATGACAGACATGCCTCTGAATTTTTTCAAAATTTTTCATCCTCTGGTATAGAAGAAATTCGGCAAAAACCTGATTTTCTATTTTTACCCTTTACTACCCCCCGGGTCGAGATACAAAGTTGAAACTTGGCAGAAATCATTCTTTTTTTATAAGCTTTCGAATGACTCATCGCGATTTGAATTCGGTTCAGGGGCACATTTGACCATCTTAACCGGCTATACCCTTTCAGGATTCAATACTATAGAGGATTCTACGTTCCGCGAATATTTGTCACACTCGGCGGTCGCGAAACGAATTACAATGTGTATTATAAATACGAAAAGCGCCGATGCATCATAATCCCGCACGCGGGTCGAGCTCGAGCTCGAGCTGAAAGACGGAGCGAGACAAAGTATCATGCTTTCTCTCTTTCATAGCCGACGGCAACTTCGTGTCGACTCTTTTGTTCTCGCTCGCACGTTCTCTGAGTCTCTCACTCTCGACTGAAGGATTCCAAGAAATGGTGGGGATAGTGAGCGGGATTATAACGCATGGTAAAAACGGGACACTAACGACGAATTACTGTATTGTTCACATGTTACACTAATACCCTCTGCGGAAGGGACAAGTAACTTTTTCTTTAAAATCGCAGCAGTTTTGTGGTGGGGGTAGCGTAGTCGGTCCACCTATCTTTCTTACATCGTGTAACAGACTGTGAAATACCACGTAAAGGAATATCAACTTTAGATGACGAAGAAGAGGAAAGTGAATCAATAGAAAATAATACGCAACACGAAGTAAGTATATTTTATATTTAAAGATAAAATATTATCAAAATACAGTATTTCCTCGCTGTGGGCTCGCTGGTCGGGACCGGCGTTGAACCCATATCATGAACCGAGCCGAAATTCCGAGTGTTCGTTTCTCGCTTCTTTCTGGCTGAAGGGGGGAGCGAGATGGAACGCTTTGCGTGCGCGGCGGGCGTGTGCGACGGCCGCGAGCGCTCAGATGGAATCGTGACTGCTCGACGCATGCGCGTGACGGTCAGATAGACAGGCACGGCACGCGTCTTTTTTGCGCCCTAGACGAAGTTGTCCAATTTATCCATTTATTATAATACATTTATTTGAGAGTATTGGTGACCTTACTCTGAATTTTTATTCGTAGTTTAAAACAATTGCAGTACAATTAGTAATATTTTATTTTAAAGTTTATTTTCAACAATACCAGCAATGAAAATACCATTTTGCAAATATTAAAGTAATTATCATGGTAAATAATACATATGTATTGCCTTACAATTATGTAAATACGTTAATTCATATATGTATTTCCTATATTACATATAGATACGTACAATAATGGAGTACCTATTAATATTTAAGGGAAAGTTGTAATTGTACAAAGGACGTCAAAGTTATCTTTCCTTTCATCTAGGACATTTGACAAACTTGTTACAAATATGTACATAAAATAGAAAATATACGAATTTAATTTTTCAAAAGTACATATAAATGATTTATTTAGTCTAAGACGCGTTATATATGTATTTTCTTTGGCTATGTACATACTGATCGCTGCCTGTAAGCTTGGCTGGTCCCTATTGGCGACTGCCTAGGGCGGAAAGTCGACAAGAGGTGCAAAATGGTATTTTCATTGCCGATATTGTTGAAAATAAACTTTAAAATAAAATATTACTAATTGTACTGCAACTGTTTTAAGCTACGAATAAAAATTCAGAGTAAGGTCATCAATAAACTCAAATAAATGTATTATAATAAAGGGCGTTATTTAATAAGTTCGCATAGGGCGCAAAAAAGATTTGAGCCGTGCCTGCGTCAAGATTTTGCGAAACGATTCCCTTGCTCACATTGTGTGCTCGAGATCATTGCGCACGCCCGTCGCGCACGCAAAGGACGGAGCGTCACGGCATCCGAAAGACGGAGCGAGACAAAACATCAACGCGTCGTTTGTCTCGTACCGCCCTTGCTCGCTTCCAGTGCCTCTCGCTCGCTCTCGTTCCATCTCACTCTCGCCTTCCCCGGAAAAGAGTGAGACAGAAGTGGTGGGGATAGCGCAAAACCCACATCGTGTACATCAAATCGAATCCACAAGGAGACAATACTGTATCGAAATTTAAATGTCTTTCGGAATGCCATTATTTCTTAAATGCCATTTTTATTGGAATGGTACACTACCTTCATTATTAAAATAAGCTTTATATCGGTCTCTAATTTGTTTAGCTTGCGTAGTTGTTGCTCTTGTAGTACGTTGTAACGATTCAAGACAGATTCCATTTTCACGCCAATGTCCGGGCACAATTGTTGTTGTTTCAAAATCTTCTACGTCACTATAGGAGTGAGATGAATAAGTTGTACCTCACGTGCGTCTCAAATAATTATGAAGAACGCAAATCGCCAATGCTACTTTGTCAACAGTTTTAATATCAATTTGCATATCTGTATGTAAGATTCAAAACCCAGAAGCCATAGTGCCAAATGCGTTCTCTATAATTCTCCTTGCTCGACTTAGCCTATAATTAAAAATTCTTTGTTCATCTGTGAGACCTTTTTGAGCATAGGGTTTCAATAAATTTTCAGGAAGTGGAAACGTTTCGTCGCCCACAAAAACGAAAGGTAGAGAATATTGAGTACCATCCGGTACTTCTGGTAGTGGCAAATTCGAAGAACCATTCTTTAATTTTTCATAAAATTTTGTTATTTGTGAATCTCCCTCATTTGAGATACGTCCGTTAATGCAGATATAAATAAATATAAATTCATAATCAGCATTGACAAATCCACACAGTTTGCCTGCCTCAGTGCTCCTTTTCTCAATGTTTTCTGACTCGCTCTCGTTCCATCTCGCTCTCGCCTTCGCAGAACAAGAGGAAGCCAGAAGTGGTGGGGGATAGTGCTAAGTTTCTGGGGTGTAGGACAACCGAGCTGTCAGCGTAGAAATATACACATCAGAATAGGTGTGCGTTAGCTCCGAAAAAATTCGGGAGCTTTATTGGTCAGAACATTGAGTCTTTCTCGATACCTTCATCTCGTATTGGTCTACGCATAGCTTCGTAACGCACGCAACTATTACGCTAAGAATAAATAACAGCCACACGGCTACGTTCAGGCGGAGCCGAGCAGCGTTCCCGTTACCCCACCATACCTTTCTGGGGGCCACGCAACTCCAACTGACAAATTCACTATCGTCAGATGGTGGTGGCTGATTCTCCTCGATCGCTGTTCGCGAAAACGAATTCACCGGCCAATATATATGGCCTCGACCATAGTAATACTACACTAAATTTCCCTTTATAATTATAGTAGCAAGATCCACTATTTGGGAGTTTTACGATATTAATATGCTTGCCATCTATAACTCCACAGTATGTATCAAAATTCTGTTGTTGTTTAAATCCATTAGCAATTACTTCCCATTCTTCTTCATTTTTTGGAAACTAAAAAATAATTCGATAGTGAGAACAAGAAAAAGTAGAAGTTAAGTGGCTATTTGCTTTTATTTTGTATAATTGTAAATCTTTAACCTGAACCCAAGATACATTTCATGAAAATTATGTATCGGATGCAGAGCTTAGTGTACTTACTTCCCCAGAACAAAGTGAACATGCATCATATTCCCAAACTACTACGACTATGTCAGAAACTCCTTCTAATAATCGAAAAAAGGAGAAATGTAGAAAAAGATTTTTTAGCCATAGCTACTACAACCTTAAGGTAGAATTTCCTAGTCACGATTCGCCGCGGCGACAGATCGCGGCGGCCGGATCCTAAGCACCGCTCTTATGGAGAAGCGTGTATCTGTTTTCCTAGGTGCGTTTTCCAACCGCTGTGTCAGTGCGTCTATCTCGGCAGCTACCTAGGCTACTCGAGACGCAACACAATGCGATGTGTCCGTTTTCCGCCATTATGGCGGAATCTCCTGGCGGGCGGCTAATCGCGGCGGTCAAAAGCTTGACTGCTCCAAACTGAGTCTAGCGGAGACCGCCGCGCGATACATCTCAACAGTGGGACAGAATCCCAAGAAATAGAGAAACTTGTTGAAATCCAAAAGTTATGGGATTTTTTCTTTATATATTTCTTGTAAACTAATAATATGAGCATCTAAAAAATGGAAAAATATCATGGCGGCTACTTCTGATCTGTGTGTAAACACGTGTCAAAGTTTGTATGTTTTTATTGTGTGAAAAAATTTAAGTCGAGCGTTTTGAATTTCGATGATATAAAAGAAAAATATTTTCGGAACCGAAATGAGTAGTATCGTTTCTGATAAGCAGTAACAAATAATTAGTTACATATAGTCTTTCCATAAAAAAGCCATAGAAAAAATATCAGCAACTGTCGGCCTTTTAGTAGTTACCTTCCGGGAACTTCCAAGCAAATTTCTTTTTTGTTTTATAATCAACATATATTTGTCCTTGCAACTGGGAACACAAGATTTGGCAATATTTGCCAATCATGGAGTAATTATTTGTACTCCATGTCGCACAGTTTTCTAAAATCTTTTGTTGTAGTATGTCTTTCGAAGTTATGTCGTACTTTTTTAATGTCCTGTGGATTTCAGCCTACAAATATTCGATGAGGTTAATGTCCACACATTATGGGGATGTATGACACGTATGTAATCCATGCAGCATATTACACAATAATCATTCTTGCACAATCGTGGCCGTAATGCTTGCGGTCGTGGTCTTGCTATAAATAAAAATTCCCCCATTAACCCTAATTTGGTAGCACTATCTTCTAAATTGTTTACTAAAGTATTTAAAAATTTATGTGCATCTAAAATGCTATCTATAAAAACGAGATTTCTAGTGCCGTTTGTAACCATACACCCCCATAACATCAAGGAACCACCGCAGTACGAATACAGTACTGTCTCCGTATATGCTCGGTTTGGTGCACCCGATACGGGCTCGTCGCTATCCCCACCACTTCTGTCTCATTCTTGTCCGGCGAAGGCGAGAGCGAGATGGAATTAGAGCGAGCGAGAACCATTGAAAGCGAACGAGGACGGTACGAGACAGACGACACGTGGATGTTTTGTCTGACTCCGTCTTTCGAGCGCCATGACACTCCGTCTTGTGCGTGCGCGACGGGCGGGTTAGGCGGAGTAGAAGGGAAAGTGGTAAGAGGGGCAAAAGGAGGTAGAGGAGGACAGGAGGAGAGAGAGATCAGCAGAGAAGAGGTGAGGAGGGCGATATGAAAGCTGAAGGACGGGAAGGCGGTGGGAATAGACGAGCTGCCCAATGAGGTGTGGAGGTACGCGGGGGGGGATGGGAGTCTGGGTCAGGGGGATATGTAACAAGGTGTGGAGGGGAGAAGGTTGGCCGGAGCAATGGAAAGAGGGCATAATAGTACCAATAGTGAAAAAGGGGAAGGGGGTAAGGGTAGGGCAATACAGAGGGGTAACGTTAATGCCGACGTTGTATAAAGTGTATGCGGGAATCTTGGGGGAGAGGCTAAGGAGTGAGATGGAGGAGAAGGGAGTGCTGCCACCAAATCAAACGGGGTTCAGGAAGGGGATGGGGGTGGTGGATAACATATACGTGTTGAACTACGTAATCAACAGGCAATTGGCGAAGAAGGGAGGGAGAATGGTGGCTGTGTTTGTAGACCTCAAAGCCGCGTTTGATTCGGTCGACAGGCAGGTGTTAGGGGAGGCGATGCAAGAAAGGGGGATACGGGAAGGGCTGAGGGAAAGGATAGAGGAGATGTACAGGGTCATCGTTTAATCCTGCAACCCGCGCGCGCGCGAAGAGACGAAAATGGCAACACCGCCTCACGGACGCATTCCACTACAACCATGCACCGGCCCAGCGCAGAGCTGCCTGCGACCGTTGGGCAAGAGTGATGCCCGAGCTTCGAAAATTTTAGCGTCGCAAAGAGCTAGGTATTGGGAATTTCCCGACCCAGGCCTTCTGGACAGCAAGGGGGGTAAGGCAAGGGTGCCCACTAAGCCCGATGCTGTTCAACATAGTAATCGCGGATTTAGAGGAGGTGTTTAGGAGAAGAGGTTGGGGAGGGGTGAAGTTAGGGGGAAATAAGGTGTACACGTTAGCTTACGCGGACGACATGGTGTTGATGGCGGAGGACGAAGAGGGGATGAGGGAGATGATGGCGGGATTAGAAGGGTATCTGGAGAGGAAAAAGCTGGAGCTGAACGTAGGAAAGACGAAAGTGATGCGGTTCAGGAAAGGGGGAGGGAGGATGAAGAAGGCCAGGTGGTTTTGGAAAGGGGAGAGGTTGGAGGAGGTAAAGGAGATGAAGTATCTAGGGTATGTGTTACAGAGAAACGGAGGGCAGGAAGCGCAGGTGAGAAACAGGGTAAGAAAGGCAGTGGCGGTTATGAGGCAGGTATGGGGGATAGGGATGAGGAGGTTTAAGGACGACTGGGCCAGGAGGCTGAGGCTGGTGGATCTACTAGTATGGCCAATGATGGTGGAAAGAGAGGGAAAGGATAGAAAAGAGGCAGGAAAGGAGCATGAGGTGGACAATGGGGGTAGACTGGTGGACGCCGGGGTATATGGTGAGGGAGGAGGTGCAAAGGGATAAATGGAGGACGAGGGCAGGAAAAAGGGCGTGGAGGTTCGAGGGGAAGCTGAGGGAAGGGCGGGCGGGAGAATTAGCAAGGAAGTGTTGGGAGGAAATGGAGGAGAGGGAACGGGCCGATAGAGAGAAATTAGGATGGGAGAAAGAAAGGAAAGGGTTCATGTGCAGGTGGGGAGTGGGTGGAGACACGGAGTGGGAGGAGATAGAGGGAAAGGACAGGGAACAGCAGAGCGAAGAGAGGTGGGAGGGGATCCGGGAGTCTAGGGTGAACAGGTGGTATGGGATGGAAAAGGGGGAAGGAATTCCGGGATACGTGCAAAAAGGCTGGGGGGGAGCAGATGGAAAAGGGTGATTAGGTTTAGGTTAGGGAATGAAGTACGGGAAGGGCGGCACTGGGAAACAGAAGAGAGGAGGGAATGCAGTGTGTGCAGGAGTGAAGAAGAGACGTGGGAGCATGTGTGGGAGTGGTGTGAGAGAAGGGTGGAAGACGGCGGGGGATGGCAGGAGAATGTGAGAAGGATTCTGGGGGATGAGGGGAGGAGGAGGGGTGGATGAGAGGGATTGAGGGCAGGAGAAAGTGGGAGAGAGGTGAGATGAGTGGGAGTGAAAGGAGAGAAGGTGGGTAAGAGAGAAGAAGGGAAGAGAGTAAGAGGAATGCAAAGGAGGAGCGAGGAGGGAGAGAAAGGGGGAACGGAAGCCGAAGACGTAGAAGGTCTGGGGTAGAGGAAGGTAAAGGGGAAGGCAGGGACGGGAGGAGAAAGCCTAGAAGCCGAAAGGCGGGATGCGGAATGTTATCTCTCTCTCTCTCTCTCTCTCTCTCTCTCTCTCTCTCGTGAGCGCGGAAAGAAGGAGCGGAAAGAAAGTGGAAAGAAGGCGTGTATGTAAATATTGTAAATAGCGAGTAGATTTAAGTTTAGAGATAAGAAATAGAATAAGGCTATAGAGTAAGATAGAATGTAAGGTTAGGAATAAGCGGTAAAAGATGGTTAGGGGAAAGAATTATTGTAAGACAGATTGTAACCCTGAGGGGGACAATAAACTATACATATATACATACCCAATACGGGCTCATCGCCGGTCCCGACCACCGAGCATATACGGAGACAATACTGTATATTGAAAATATATTAAAAATGCATTACAAATATATTAAAAATTATTTCTACCATATTGGGGTTAGTGGGGAATTTTTATTTACAGCAAGTCAACGGCCGCAAGCATTACGGCCAGAATTGTGCAAGAATGATTATTGTATAATATGCCGCATGGATTACATGCATGTCATACATCCCCATAATGTTTGGACATTAACTTGATCGAATATTTGTAGGCTGGAATCCACAGGACATTAAAAAAGTACGATATAACTTCGAAAGACATACTACAACAAAAGATTTTAGAAGTATGGAATTCTATCGAATCTAAAATAACTGAAAAGCTAGTGCACAGCATGCGACAACGTCGAAAAAACGTAATATTAATATAAAATAAGGTATGTATAGGTAATTAATGCCGTTGGAATACTTTTGTGACCCTGCTTCAGTACATCTGCGCAATGAATGTTTCATAACTTCTACAAATCTAACATGTATATTTTTATTGTTTAGGTTTTTTTTACGGGTGGACAAACCAAACTTTTGTTGGACAAATGTCGAAAAACGAATGCCATCATTGTTTTATAAAAATTCGCAAGTGGGGGTGCCAACTTCACAGACCTCGAATCGTCGTCTCATTTCGTCCTCGAGACTCTGTATGTACATATGCATATGTACTTACTGTATTGTACAGGGTGATTCTGGAGCCACGCCTGTCCAAGAGATGCCGGCTGGCACCACGTGGCGAGGTTAACTTCCCGCGATGCCGCGCCGAATTTTATGGCTTTCGACCCTCGAAGGGTTTGGAATACCTTTAAAAGTGGAAAAATCCAAGTTCCATATTTCTCATCAGATCTCTGCGAAAACGGTAACATTCGATTTTCTATATTTCGCCGATGAAACTAACACCAAGAACGACGTAATTCGGAGCATAATGAAGGAAATTAGATGAAAAATTCATTTAAATAATTTCTCGCTAGCTTCGTTAAAAATAGTACGATTTAATGATATTTGGTATAATTTTCATCGGCAAAACGTAAGGAATCCATCGGTGTCAGTTTCACATCGATATGGTAAATAATAAATAATCTGGTTTTCTGAACAGGTATACCGACCGTTAAAATAGACTCTTTCAAGTGCTCGAACCCAACTGGATTCCTTAACGCGGTACCTGGGGTCTGCTCGCCGCGGCGACGGGCCGCGATCCGCCGCCGCGGCGAATCGTGTCTAGGAAATCCTACCTTTAGAGCGACAGAACGCAGTCCAAGGAAATACAGTTAAGGCTGATGATAAATTTGATGCTATGGGGAAAAAATCGCATTTGATTTGAGATCCATTAATGAACATCAACTAATTAATGCCGAAAAATTAATTAATGATACGATTTACTACTCTAAACTAGGCAGACTGATTGAAAATTCAGTAATAACTGTTCAACCAACAGTTCAAACATTATCATACCCAACACATAATTCACAAAATAATCCCACTTCCAATACAAACTCCACTCCATATGAAATAATGTATTTAAGATATCGACCGTAATTGTAGAAATAACACAAAGTGATAACGGCGCATTAATTCGGTCAGTTAAACAAGTTTTTTTTAAAAAAGCTAATTTGCAATTATTAGGATATAAATTCCTCCGACGTTTCGGTCTGTGTTTAGACCTTTTTCAAGGAAGATACAATAAATACTGCTTTCGCTTATTAATAAGTCACACGTTTGCTAAGTACGTGCAACCCGCGAGTCGGTTGGAACGTGACTGAAGTAAACAGTATAAATCTTGGGAACTTTTAAAGGTGAAAACAAACTGTAGCTAAACCGGAGTCAAAAGTAAGAACCGTTGAATATTACGAACAGATTTTAAAACTAAAACGGAAATGACATTTTAAACCTCACAAACACACAATCAAAATACCACTGATTGAGTTCATGTGGTAAAAGCCCACACTCTTAGGTTTATGAAATATAATTACATAATGTTATTGTATTATGTATTAATGATTCAATCATATAAACAGAAGTAAACAACTCTATTAGAAGAATTTGCATCATGAACCTTATTGTTTCAATAAAGTTGCGTAATAATTTTGTATTTGAGGTGTTTCATACGCTAGGTTTCAGATTTACGCTAGGTTGTTTAATCATATGCAAAGTCTCTAACAGAATTCTGCGACTCCAATTGGTCTCTTTATCAACAATTTTAACATTGTCGAAGTCAAATCTATGATCAAATTCAAAAGAGTGCTTCGTTAGGGCAGTGTGTTGGAGGGGAGATAGAAAAATATTCTTTTTATGTTCATAAATCCGTCTTTCTAAAAGTCTAGATGTCTGTCCAATATAAACTTCGTTACAACCCATGCAAGGGATTGAGTAGATGACATTAGAATTCTTTAACATAGGTATTTTATCTTTAATTAACGGAAACAAATTTTTAGTATAAATTGGAAGTTTAAATATAGTGTGTATCCCAATCTTTCTAAAAATTCTTTTAATGTCATTAGAAATATTATTAATAAATGGTATGACTACAGTATTCCTCCAACTAATTGGTCCAATCTTTTTGGCTTTCTCCTCTTTACGTTTTTTAATTAACATCGGATGATAAATCTCAAAAATGCGGTCTCGGATGATTGTTGAGACCATTTCAATGGGATAACCATTACGCTTCAACGTGTCTTTAATGAGGAGTAAGTTAGCTGGTCGAAATTCAGGGTCAGAGAGCAAAACGGCACGGTCTATTAATCCTTTTATTAATCCTACTTTATGTTGCATGGGGTGAGCCGAGAAAAAGTTTATATATCTACCAGACCAACTCGGTTTATGATACCAATTGGTGATAAGTTTATTATTTGATCTAATAATTACTGTATCGAGAAAGCTTCGACAAGAATCTTTTTCAACTTCATACGTGAATTGTAGTCTATTATGAAAACCATTAAATGTATCAAGCAATACTGGCAAATCTTCTAATTTAATGCATATAATAATATCATCCATATATCTTTTATAAAAATTAAGTTGAAACGGTACCTTCGAGAGAGAGATTGTCTCTAACCTTTCCATCACCAAATTGGCGATAACAGGAGAAATTGGAGATCCCATGGCTGTTCCAAAAACTTGCTTGTAAAAAACTCCATTAAAGGAAAAGATGTTGGCTTCTAACACAAACTTCACGGCTTGGAGAAAATCATCTCTACTGATCTTTGTGTGCTGTGCAATTTCTGTCCACCGATGGTGTAATACCTGTATAGCTAGATCAACAGGTACATTGGTAAAAAGAGATACCACATCTAAAGACACCAATCGCATTGAATCTTCAATATGCACTTTCCTAATTTCTTTACAGAATTGCCAACTATCTACAGTGTGATATGCAGATTTACCTACTATCTTAGAAAGTATGCCAGCTAGAAAACTAGATAATTTATAAGTAGGACCACCAATAGAAGAAACGATAATTCTCCAAGACAAATTTTCCTTATGTGTTTTTGGAAGCGCATATGGTCTGGGTATAATAGCATTGTTAGTTTTTAAAAGTTTCCCTGTCTCTTCATTGATCTGTTTCTTTTTTACCATATTAGAAATAATAGAGTTCGATCTTCTCTCAAAAGTACACGTATATTCAAATTTACTGACAATGTATGTGGTTTCATCATTCAACAATTTCAACACTTCCGAGATATAAAACTCCTTCTCTACTAAAACTGTGGAGTTAACTTTATCAGATTTCAAGACCAACAAATTACTATTTTCCTTAAAGAATTTTTTCGTTTCAATAATTTCTGATTTAGACAATAATTCATTATTAGGTTTTACTAAATTGGTGGTGTAATTTAAAATTTTGTTAACTAATCTTAATCTAGTCGTGGTTTGTATGTTCTTATCATTAATTTTTACTAAACCTGCCTCAATTGAAGCAATGATTTTAGGAGAGGTAATAAAATTCTTTGGAACAGATAATGCATGTTTTGGTCCTAAAGTCAACACTTTTTTAACATTCTGTGGAATTTCCACATTCGAAAGATTTTTAAACCAATTGTTATTATCAGAAGTAGAGTTGTTGAATGAAATAAAACCATTATGATCACTATTAAAATTGTTATTTTTGGCATCTATCAAATTGTTGAATTTTTTTATGCATTTGTTTTTTTGAATTTTGAATAATCTATTGTATTTTTTTCCTCAAAAGAACAAAATTTTTCAAAAATGTGTAAAGGGAGAGTAAATCGAATTTCATCATTTAATTGTGTTATTTTATTTATGATTGATTTCTGAATGTTATGTGTATCTTTTATGGCAATATTAAGAAGTTTTCGTGAGTATCTATTATTCAAATTCAACAATTTACTAGAAGCTGATGTGGAAGTCATGAATATGTTTGAATTACTATTAATATTGCTTGATATAAATTTAGGAATTATGTTTTTAGTTCTGCAATTCAATAAAAATATTTTTCTATTACTTATCTTGAGTAAATGTGATTTTTGGTTAGAGAGATCCTTTAGTTTTGTTAAGATTTCAAGTCCAAACCTTCTCGATATTGATTTGTAGAAACCTTCCTTTGTTGTGGATTGTGTAACAGTTTCGCCCTCCATTTGAAATAATGTTTTTATTGGACGATCTCCGGAAAGATCGGCTTTTTACACACCACGTCTTCAGAGGAGGGAAAGAGACAGCACTACTTAGGGCTACAATCGCATGCATTCTAAAGCGTTCCGATTTAACGTCGCGGCGTATCGCGCGATAAGTCCTCTGGAGCAGCCATCATGTAGCGGTGTGAAGAAGGCGCGTATCATAGAATTATGCAGCGCCAGCAGAATTCTTTTTCCGTACCAATATGCGGCACACAGACATTTATTTTCAACGCAGGGAAATAATAATTTTTTTTAATCAACGATGTAGCGAACCAATATGTGGTAAACATACATTCTAAAGCAAACAATTTTTTCATAATGTTTTTTAATCTCAACATCGCAGCATATCGCATGTAATTTGAACCCACCCTCAAGGATAAAAGTCTCAACACGTGTTGAATGTAATATAATATTTTTGGGAACATAGAATCTTTGAATTATGTGGAGTCAGCAGAAATTTCCTCGGATGATTTTGCGCACTAATTTAACATATGTGAATCATAGAGAGAATTATGCTTCATCAGCGGAAATTGCCTCGGGTGATATCGGGAAGGATCGGCTTTTTTGCATTGGAGGAAGGAGGTACGCCAAAAGAGTTAGACAGAGATAACAAATCGCAGTGTAGCTATAAATATGTGCTCTAAACTGTGCAAAGTCTCAAATCGTTGCAACGTGTCGCGCGGAAAAGATACACTACATTCCATTTACAACCATGGAAGAATTCGCGCAAGTAGAACACCAATTATTGGATCAATCTGCACGACTGATTTCACGGGACGAGTATTTCGCGTGGGAAGAACGATGTAACGCGTGTATCGAATCTTTAGAACAATGTAGCCGCGTAAAACGCCCGCGATTATCGATCGGTGTTCAACAATCGTTGGTTCCTCGAATCACGCGGATCGAAGGATTGCAACATTCCTTGCGGGGACGTTTCGTACGCGAAGGTGCCGGACATTCGAACACAGGACCTTTGTGGCGCGAAATAGACACTGCTTTCGATACCCGCGTATTAACTGGTGCCGTGTTAAATTCGAATTACATGGAGCCGCGCAACTTCCTCCAAGATGCAGGGACCATTGTGCTGGAGCATGTGCGGGGTGCTTTGAGGAAACATCGAAACCTCAAAGTGAACACGGTGTTCAACGGCGAATTTGTGGCGGGTGACAAGCATGCTTGTAAAAGCATCAATACCCGGAACTGCGAACTCTTCCGCACATCCGATCTACAGGAGTGGTACCAGCAATGTATCATCGAACCCACCCTGGCATCGCTGGAAGAGTTCCAGGAACGCGACAGCGGATGGGCATTGACGAGAATCATGAATCTGACCGTCAATGTCAACAAGTACAATCCGCTGCGCGCGGGATGCCACTACAAGTTGCCGCAGGAATTGTTGGTGAAGAGAGCGACGATTAGCATACAATCCGAGGATAATGCATGTTTCACGTGGGCAGTGGTCGCCGCTCTCCATCCTGTGGAAAGAAACCCCCATCGTCCAAGCTCATATCCGCACTATACATTGGTGCTAAATCTCCAGGGCATCGAGTTTCCAATGTCCCTGGCGCAAATTGGGAAGTTTGAGCGGCAAAATAACATCTCCGCCAACGTCTACAGTTTCGAGGAGGAGAAAGGGCCGACAGTCTTTCCACTGCGCCTCACCAGCCAAAAGAGGGATCGGCACGTCAACCTGCTCTACACGCCGAATCAAGAGCACGGCGATGTAGGGCACTTTGCATGCATCAAGAATTTTTCCCGGCTGGTGAGCGCACAGCTGAGCAAGAACAAGGCAAAGAAATTCATCTGCGATCGGTATGTATATAAACTTATGAAATGTTGAAATGTCTCACGAAAAAAAACAAATTAAATAAAAATTTTTTGGGTTTACAGATGCATGCACTACTTCGGATCTGTCGAGAAGTTGGAGACCCATTCAGTGGACTGTGGGCAAATGAATGACTGCGCGATCCTGCTGCCCAGCGAAGGCAAAAATCTGCTCAGCTTCAACAACCACTGTAGGAAGGAGCGGCTCCCCTTCGTGGCATATGCAGATCTGGAGTGCATCATCGCAAAAACAGGGGACAACCGCCAAATTGGTGATATAAATAAATTGCGCGCGTATCAGCACCATAAAGTGCATAGCATAGCATATTATATGCATTGCTCGTACGATACATCACTATCGGTGTATCGATGTCGCCGCGACGCGGATTGTGTTTCGTGGTTCGTAGATGAATTGAAAAATCTTGCAAACTTTGTCAAACCCATTCTGGCCAGTAATGTTCCCATGCATGATTTAACTACCGAACAGTTGACGGTATTTCACAATGCAACACACTGTCATATTTGCGAAGAACTATTCGAGGCTAGCGATGTACGAGTCCACGATCATTGCCATCAATCTGGACGGTTTAGAGGCCCAACACATTCGAAGTGCAATTTAAATTATAAAAATGCGTTTTACATCCCCATAGTTTTCCATAATTTATCCGGCTATGATTCACATTTTATTATCGAGGAAATAGCTACCGCTTTTGAAGGTCACGTTGATGTATTACCTATAACGAAAGAAAAGTATATTTCTTTCACAAAAGATGTCGAGGATACGGCTGATTCAGACTCGCGAAATTGTATTAAATTGCGGTTCATCGATTCGTACAAATTTCTCAATACTAGTCTCGACGAATTAGCATCTTTCCTCAGCACAGATAAATTAAAAATTTTACGATCCCAATTTGAAACATTATCCACCGAGGATTTCAATTTATTGACGCGAAAGGGTGTCTCTCCGTACGAATACCTTGATTGCGCGGACAAGCTGCAGGACCCATGCTTACCGCCGCGCGAATCATTCTACAGTTCGTCAACGGGTGAGACTGTTTCCGAGAGCAATTACGCGCACACCGAAACTGTCTGGCAGTGTTTCGAGATTAGAACCTTGGGCGAATACAGCGACTTGTATTTGAAAACAGATGTCTTGTTATTGGCAGATATTTTTGAAAATTTTCGCGAAAGTTGTATCAAGTGTTACGGATTAGATGCAGCACATTATTATACTCTATCTGGTTTTACATGGGATGCAATGCTAAAACATACAAAAATTACATTCGAATTGCTCACAGACATCGATATGGTCATGTTTATCGAACGCGGTATACGTGGGGGTTTAAGTCAATGTTCCGGAAGATATGCGCATGCCAATAACAAGTACATGTCATCTTACGACGCATCGGAAAAGTCATCGTACTTGATGTACTTTGATGTGAACAATTTGTATGGATGGGTAATGTGTCAGCCCCTACCATACGCTAAATTTCGATGGGTCGAAGATGCTGCAAATTTTGACGTGTCTTCAATCCCGGTCGATTCGCCCACGGGATACATTCTCGAGGTAGATCTGGAATATCCACAACGTCTGCACGACGCTCATGACGATCTACCGTTCTGCCCGACGCGTGCCAAACCCCCTGGCAGCAGGCAGGACAAGTTACTCGCGACGGTATACGATAAGCAGCGTTACATCATCCATTACCGCAACCTGCAGCAGTGCACGCGTCACGGTCTTTGTATTACAAAGATACACCGCGTGCTTCAATTCGCTCAATCTCCCTGGCTCCGCGATTACATCGAACTCAATACACGGTTTAGAACAAGCGCGACAAACGACTTTGAAAAAAATTTGTACAATAAAATATGATATAAAAATCCTTTTTATATCATTTGAGATGTTATTGCAAAAGGGTAACACGACTGTGTTCCTCCAACTAATTGGTCCTAGTAATTTGTTTCTTTCTTCCTTCTTTTTCTCTATTAATAATGGATGGTAAATTTAAAAAATGCATTCTTTAATGATTGCCGAAACCATCTCCATAGGGTAACTATTACGCTTTAAGGTGTTGACTTTGACAGCGTTAAAGTGGTTGATAGAGAAGTTAACTTGAACCAGAGGATTCTTTTGGAGACTTTGCATATGATTAAACAGCCGAGCGTAAATCTTAGGTATGAAACACCTAAAATACAAAATTACTACGCAACATTACTGAGGAAGTAATGTCTTATGATGTATTTCTCCATTGAATCTCCCTAATTTAATGTCTATGATCTGACGGCTTTACATATCTTTTTAATGGTATGTAATTAATGCTGTTCAACACCTATTAGTGTATGTATAATTTACTACATTAGTAAAAATGTTAGTTTTCAAGGCAGTAAAATTTTGAGAGTTTATAGTATTCATAATTTTTAACGATCTTTTCTCACCATATCTTAGTTCACCTTCTAGATGCTCTTGGTTTGTCTATTGTTTACCTCAGTCACCAGTAAACCGGCTCACGAGTCGCACGTTTCATTTTAAACGGTAGTGACTAACTTCAACAGCACACGCAATATATTTTTTTGATTTTATTAACTTTCCTTGAAGATGGTTAGAATTTTGACCGAAACGTTGGAAATAAACTCACAACATTATATTAGCAAAATAGCGTTGAATTAATTTTTAATATTTGTTATATGACCGAATCTGTGCACCGATATCATAAATTGTATACCTAAGTACATTTGTAACACTGCATTTGTGTCCCGTAATACAATAGCAAATGTGTCCTGATTGTCGCTTTAGTAAAAGAAAAAACAATTCGTATGAAAATACTTCTATTTTTACATTTCTGGTCGCTTTCAGACACAAAAATGAATGTATACGATTTGGAGTAAAAACGACGCCGTTGTCACACATGGGTCAATTTGACCCTACTTCAAAATTCGACGGCTTTCAAACACGCACTGACGCTTCCACACAGTCGGGAAGTATTTCTACTTGTAGAGAATACATGAAAATACTACTTCATGGCGCCATTAGTATATTTCTGAATGATGCCTTAAAGATATTTGATCGCAAAGTCGAACGCAGGGTCAATTTGACCCAGTGTGACAACCGAGGGTTAAGGAGAGGTTCCGGTCTAGAGTCCAAAAAAATAGGTGATATTTAGGAATTAATTAAAGCAAAACTACTATATATAATTTAATGGAATTTTTTGCATTGTATTAAGGATGTCTTAAATTATAGAAATATATTTTTTATTTTATAATTAATCATTGCAGACGGCCCTGAGCAGCTGTTAAAGTCAAGGCGTCAAAAAATTGATCCAAATCGGTGGGCGCTGTATCTCCAACAGTTATTATCCGATTCGACTGAAACCTTTTTTTTAAGATTATTCTTTTGGCTAGGGGGGGAACTAAAAAAAAATACAAAATGACATTTTTCTTTAGAAAATAACGACTCTTCAAGTTTGAAATCACTTTTCCCTGTATTTTTCGTCCTTTCATCGCCTTTGAAAATTATAAATTTATAATTTTTTGTAATTTTTTCTAGCCCCCCACCTAGCCAGCAGTATATTCTATGAAATAAAAATGTTTCAGTCGAATTGGATAATAATTTTTGGAGATACAGCGCCCACCGTTTTGAGAACAGTGTTTCGAGAAAAACGCGTTTAAAGCGCCGAGTGGCCGGTTGTGACCCATGCATTTGCCACTACTCAAATGCCTATAACTTCGGAAATTTTACGAATTTCAACAAATTCTTTTAAACACGTTTTCCTAAAAGGTTGAACATTCGAAAAGTGAAATAAAAAAATCGACATTTAGACCGGAACCTCCCCTTAAGGTACTTTGGGCACGCGTCGCCGCCACGCAATCTCTGTACGCGTGCGGGGATCGGTGCGCAGGCAGGACCGCGACCAATTCGTGGAAACGTGCTGAAAAAACGGTTGTGAACGTAAAGAGCGGGGACAATGCGTACTTTTTGTGGTCAACAACATCAACGCCAACGCCGACAACTGATGGTCTCCCCCCTTAAGAGAGGTGGCAAGCAAACCAGGAGATAAGTCGAAATACTTATGAGGGAAGAAGAAAAAAAGGAGAGGAGAATTAGAATGGATACGAAGATTCATACAGGGTAGTGAAACGAGGACATGTAAATATTGGATATCGAAAGATGAAAGGATATGTAGGCTTTGTAAGAAAGAGGAAGAAACAGTGAAACACGTGATTGAAGCATGTGAAGTAAGTGGAGAGAATGGCAGCAATTGGAAAGAGGTAATTAGATGAGAAAGGATAAACTTGGCTATTCTACAGGAGATAATAGGGAGAAGGAAAAGATGGGAGGAAGAGGAAAGTGATAAAAGATGATTATGCAACATAAAATAGATTAGGAAACACTTGTAAAATAGAAAAATTGGTTAAGACACAGCAGGATACATTAGAAGGGTAGGACTTACACTGACACAATCACGGGAATGAAATGGAAAGAGTATATGATCGTTAAATTGTAACGCGAATGTGGGCAATAAATTAAATTATTATTATTATCATTATATTTTTTTTATAATGCACTTTTATATTGAATTTTTATATTTTTTATTTTTTTTATTTCTAAGTTTTTATATTCTATTTATATTCTATTCTTATATTTTTTTTTATATTATATTTAATATTTATTTGTATTTTCTTTTTTTATTATTTTATTTTCTTTTATTATATTATTTTTTTTATATTGTATTTTTATATTGAATTGAGTTTTTATATTTTTATTTTTTTATTTCTTATTTTTATATTCTATTTATATTCTATTTATATTCTATTTTTATATTTTTTCTTTTTTATATTATATTTGATATTTAATTGTATTTTCTTTTTTTTATTATTTTATTTTCTTTTATTATATTATTATATTCTTTTTATTATATTTCTTCTTTAATTGTATTTACTTTTATTTTATTATATTCTTTTTTATTATATTTCTTATTTAATTGTATTTTCTTTTATATTTATATTGTGTTGTATTTAGGAATTGGAAAGAGGTAATTAGAGGAGAAGGGAAAAACTTGGCTATTCTATGGGAGATAACAGGGAGAAGGAAAACATGGGAAGAACAGGAAAGTGATAAAAGAATATTATACAACATACAATAGATTAGAAAACACTTGTAAAATAGAAAAAATTGTTAAGACACAGCAGGATACATTAGAAGGGTGGGACTTACACTGACACAATCATGAGAATGAAATGGAAAGATTATTTCATCGTTAAATTGTAACGCAAAGGTGGGCAATAAATTAAATTATTATTTTTATTATTATTATTATATTTTTGTCTTTTTTATATTGTATTTTTATATTCTATTTGTATGGAGAGAACTCAAAGATATTGAGAATCGTGCGGTTTATTTAGAGATAAAGAATTGAGGCGATACAATAGATACGTAACACTTTCGGCGAATGTTGTTGAGATATTACTGTTCTGTGTAACTGAGCACTCGGGTCGGTCACGAGAGCGTGAGTGCGTATGAATGTAGACGAGGTGTTGTGTGGAAGAGTATGTATGTATGATGTCGCGAAAAGTAAATAGGAAGTCCATCAGCTGTTCGAGAATGTTCATGTTGTCTTGCGATTGATGTGAAGAAGAGAAAAAGAGAAGGAGAAAGAACGAGAGATTGAGAGACAGAGAGAGAGAGAGAGATGGTTCTGCCGATACACTATTTATATTCTATTTTTATATTTCTATTGTTTAATTAATTGAACAATATGTAATCATTTTACAAATATTGCAATCTATTAGCTTGTCTGTCTCCCTCCTTCACTTGTCACCAATTTCTATCGAGTCTGCATAATTCTTTCTAGGATTCTCGCCTCCAATTCTAAAGACGATACTACGTAATAAGTCGCTGTATTTCAAACTGCACACAGTATCATTTTTATTTAATCTTAAGTCATGTGTAAGCTATGTGTATCCGCGGCTGTATCAAACTGCAGAAGATGTGAGGACAAACTTTAAAACTTTTGTTACTGTGTTGTAACAGAGCGACGCTGCCTGCGAAACATTATATACGCGTCGTGCTGCTAAAATAATATGTGATAGCGAATACTACGACGAGGATTATCTTGTAGATTGCGAACTGGTAGCATCTGTCATCAATGATATTTTAGCGGATGCTCGTAGGAAAAAAAATGTTAAATTATATTCCATTTCTGTTTATATTTTTATATTCTTTTAATTGTAATTAAATTTCTTAAACATATTATTTCTCTATTTACTTATCCGTCTTCCTCCTTCTCACCTCACCAATTTCTGCTGACACCACATAATTCTTTTTATGATTCGTGCGTTCGTTACGCCACCAAATGATGTAATCTTGCACGGCGGTCCCATCACGGGGGATTCAAATTACACGTGATCGCGCGATACGCTGCGATGTTAAGATTGAAAAACATTTTTAAAAATTGTGAGCTTTAGAGTGTGTGTTTGCTACATATTGGTTCGGTAGATCGGTGAGGGAGGGGATTAAAATTATTATTTCTCTGCGTTGGGAAAAAAATGTCTGTTGATATGGAAAAGATTTTTTCTGCTGATGCCGCATAATTTTAAGATTCGACGTTTCTACATGTATTGTATTTTGTTCTTCACGCTGCCAAATGTCGCCATCCTGCACGACTGCTCCAGGAGATTCAAATTACACACGATATGCCGCGACGTTAAATCGGAACGCTTCGAAATACTGTTAGTTTTAGAATAAAATGTGTTTGTATCACTATGTAGCGCTGTCTCTTTCCCTCTCCCAGATTTGAGCTTTAAAGTAATGTTCTATCTCTTTCCCACCCTCCGAAGACGCGGTGTGTAAACGCCGATCTTTCCTGAAATAATTCCCAATAAAAATAAATTGTTAAAACAATTTCAGCTACATAATGGTTTGAAAAAATATTTGGGGGTGGGTCAAGGTTGTCCCTTCTCTCGGAAAAAATTTCCGGTGCTGGATCGGGGTTTGAAAAAGTTTTTCGGGGGTCATTCACTCCCTCCGGTTAGGTCTAAAAAGTTTGCGGCGGTGGGCCCGGTCTCCGCGGCGGCTCGGCCTGGAGTGATCCCCTCCATCATCGCAGCTTCCCCCACTCCGCGGCTCGTGCGCGCGCAACCGGTCTTCCTCGCTCCGCAGGCCCCGCGCCCATGTTTCCCTCCGCCGCGCTCCCCCGCGCGCCCTCACTTTCCCCCGCCACCGCGCTCCCCTCAGAGGACCAGCGTTGGAACCCGCTTTGCCTTACTACTAAGATGCATTAACGGTGACGTTGGGAAATAATCGTGTGGCGTTCTTATTCGATGAGATTCGATACGAGCTGAATCGCGTGGAGATTGATCCAAACAGAAACGTTGGAATAACTAGCACGCTTAAAAACTATGTATCGCTGACATCTGGCGAAGACAAAAATATGGAGAATGTCGGATGGGGAATGAAACAGCGCGATGGGTCAATAGTGAAAAATCATTTCAATTTTTGCATCCCACTCAAATATTTGCTGGGATTTTGCGAGGACTACAAACGCATGATTATTAATGCGCGTCACGAATTGATTTTAATACGATCGCGCAACGACAACAATGCTCTGATAGGATCGTCGATGTTGGAACAGAAATTGAATTGGTTAAACTACAATGGCGGATGCCCCATGTGACGTTAAATGACGTTAATAAGCTATCGTTGTTACATATTTTGGAACGTGGACAAAACCTGAGCATTTGTTTTCAATTGTGGGATCTGTACGAGTATCCTCTCTTACAGAGCACGACCAAGCATTCGTGGGCCGTGAAGGCATCTGCACAGCTGTAGAAGCCGCGATGCGTGATCCTTGCTGTACAGACTGGTCGAAGGAATGTAATGAGCGAAGACGTTACTATGTTCTGTTACATGGGCCCTTCAGGTCCATCCCGTGCTTGCTGTCCGCGCGTCGCTTTCTTTTGCAAAGGCGATTCAGCGGAATTGCCTCGCGTGTAGCAATCGCGTTGTGCTGAGTCCGTAGCAACAGCGTTAGGGACAACGACCGCGCTCAGCCCGGGCCCTGATTATTTCTCAATAATCAAGGAATGGGTGAAGCAATTGACAACAGCCAACGAGGCAGTTTCCCCCATTCATGGGGACTGTCCGAGGTTCGACCCGCAATGGAGATCCGCGGGACAGGGATTCGTTTTCGAGAGCTCGTGCTAGAAAGTTGCGACGAGTCAGCGGGCCGTCTAGATTTCGCGACCTCGCCTCCACGTAGATACCGCGTAAACCCGTCCGGACGGTCGAGATCAGCCCTGGGTAACTCCATTCGATATACCGAGAACGGCCTAGCCGGGAGAGCCCTTGTGCGCGATACGAACCGCCGTTGACTCCGCGAAGACGTGCGACGGAACGAGACAGAGATAAGCGACGGACTCCGATTTCGCCGACTTCCGTGTGCTACCAAAGAGCACAGCGAGCGACCACGGCCTGCGCTACGTTGAGCGACCTAGAGAGAGCACGAAACGAGAGACGGCAGGCGTGCCGACACCCGAGCGCACAGCGATAACAGGGACGGAGCGCCGTCCCTAGGGTATGTCCTAATTGTTACTTTAATCTTTTCTTCAAGAATATATTTCATTCCATTGTTTTTCCCATGAATTCCGTGTAACCATTGATTTGACCCTTTTTCCCCTTATCCTTCCATGGTAAGTATACTCAAGGCGTGCTTTAGCACCTTAAAAGAGCAAGAACCCTGTGAATCATCCTAGCCGCTCAGGGCGATTCGCAAAAGTCCCTTCAGGACGTAACAGTTCAACAACTGCAAATTGGCCAATGTAAAACTTTTTCTCAACTCGGAATTTTACCCATACGATGACATGAACTTGGACTTTGACAAGAATAAGCACGCCATCTTGTACCACATGTATATGCAATTCCGTAAATCATATTATGGGTATAGTTGCAACGAGGCATTATTCACCGTGGCTGAATTTTTACAATTTGACCCCCTCGTGGTGATTGATTGCTCGCGACAAAATGAGTCGATCAAGAATGGCACCGTGGACGTGCGCATAGAATTCGAGTGTAAAGAGAATGTGCCTGCAAATACTACGGCCTACTGTCTGATTCTGCATGATCGGGTGGTTGAATACAATCCGCTAACAAACATGGTGCGCAAAATAAATTAAATTGCCCCGCTATTTGCCCACCCTCTCCTGTACCAAATTCATACAAAATTTCATCGTGAAAATCGAGATGCTTTACTAGAATGACTGCATTCTCTCGTCTGTCTTGGAAGCGAGTGGACCTCCAAATTGTACCGATAATGGTTGTACCAACGTTCGTTGACATGCAAGGGTTCATCGTTGATAGAAGATTTATCATGAAGGAAGTGGCTGTCCTACGAAAGGGAACAATTCTCTCGCACTATATTTTTGGGAGTCCTATGCCGCAATTTCTTCTTTCGAAATCCGACAAATCGAGCATCCGATGGTTGGTGGCAAAACATCATGGACTACGTTGCACAGTGCGTTGAATCAATGGGAAGTTGGGACAGAAATCATAACTTCCGAACTAATCAGTTTTCGACCTATATACCCCAATACTTTTTTAACCAGAATATATAGATGCATCGATTGGTGTATAAAAAAATATATAGTTGCCTTCAAAAAATTAAGGTGATCTCGATTTTTTATTGAATAAAAAGTTTTTTATGAATATTTACTTTTGCAATATGTTGTCAACTGAATACTGACTAACTTTTGTTCCAAACATTTTTTTATCAAATTATTTTTATCACGTGCATTTGAAGTTAGAATTTTTTCATTGAAATATATTTTACATATATAAGCTTATTTAGACTAAAAAGGACACTCTTTTATATTCAAAAGAACCAAAATGTGGTCATAAATTCCATCTACTTTTTTTTCTGGTCTAAAGAAAACCACTTTTCAAAGACATCAGAATTGCTGATGCGCACACGTCTTCCTAAAAAAATTTATTTCTCAAATAATTGCACGTAGTAGCAGGAAAACGCGATATTTTCATAAAGTATACAGTTAGGGGAATCAAATATAAAAAAATTACGCATACGTTTTGATACGTATTTTTTAAAAAGTCGGTTGAAATAAAATTTTCATTCTCGGAACTAAGAAGTTTTCTAATGATCAGTAGGGGTATAAGCCTAAACAATAACTTTGAAACACACATACCCATAATACTAGAATCCATTGTGAATAAAATGAGCCAAGAATAATAAATTGTCTTAAGGTCTAAATGAAAAAATAGAAAGTAACTCTACCGCGTATGAATTTCCAGTGACGCTTGAAGTCCTGTGTTTGAGATTCGGTAGTTCCGATCTCCGCCACACTCAATTCATCGCAGCACCTCCTGGACAGCGGATCGACAAGCCCGATCCACAATCGATCGACCAATCGGGTGTCAGCGACAGAATGCTCAGCCAATCGCATTTCCCCACGTTGCTCGATCCTCCAGACTTTTGGAGAAGACGACTAACGGAAATCGATCGGCCATATTGCGCTTCTTGTTCACGCAGAGTACGAAGGTAGACGCGTCGGTTTTACTCAACGTTTTTCTCAAGTAACTCGTGAATGCTCATTGTTCTGCTCGTGCTAACGCTCAACCGTTTTGTATCTCACCGCTCAATTCAATATCTCGTGCTCAGACTCGTCGTGTATCGATTGTGGATCGTGATCAGTTACGCGGCCACGTGTGCGTCGTTTTGCGATTCGTCTCAACGAGACAGGAACTGTACATTCTCTGCACAACGTGCATCCGCTCATTCTCACTCATAATTCTTTTATGTTCGGACTCACTCAACGAGTGTACAATAAACATTGACTGTACATTGCTCATAAATACTGTGCATTCTTTACATAACCTCACCGGCATCTCACGCTCATCGCGAGCTCTTTCGCGAACATTTTTTGGTCCTTCGAGCCGGATTGCCCTCGGTATCAGGACCTACTGGCGTTCGTCGAAACCAAAGGTGGCGCCTTAGAGCAGATGGAGGCCACATCGAAGAAGCCAGCGACCCCTTCAACCTCCACTGCTCGCTCATCTCAGAGGAGGTCTACCGCTCACCCTGCGACGCAGACAAAAAAGCAGGCTCAACCGGCGACAAAAGCTCAGACGTCGCAATATCCATGCGACTGGTGCCACGGCGACCACTTCATGGTCATGTGCCCTAAGTTTAGGGAATCGCCAGTGACCGAGCGCCGCAACTTCATCGTCGCTCGATCACTCTGCAAGAATTGCTGCGGTCGACACGACACAGATGTGTGCAGATCGGCGCACCGGTGCAAGATTTGTGGGGCCAAACACCATTCGATGCTGCACCCTTCTCAACCTGCGGTTGCTCAAGGCTCAACTCAAGCTAAGCCCAGGTCGACGACCGAGCCCAGCTCTGCTCAACAAGCCCCTCCAACGGAAGGGAAGAAGTCAGAAGATGACACTGATTTCTGAAGCATTGGCGCAGTCGTCAACTCACTCTCACCCAAATCACCAAGCTCAAGCACAACCGGTCACACTCATACGTCTCTGTCTCACCCAGCCACTGGTTGCCACGCAACCTCGCTCACGCTCACCCTGTTAGCAACAGCTAACGCACAGCTCATCTCACCTGTGGCCTCGCTGCCAGTCAGGCTACTCACCGACTCAGGCGCAGAGCTCACCTTCATCAAGGAGGAGCTCATCACTCAACTTAACCTTCAAAGAACCCACTCATCCATCTCAATTATTGGCATTGGAGGCAACAAAACTACTCACACTCGAGGCGTCGTGTCAATCACTCTACGATCAAGCTACGACTCCTCCACGGTCTCCACTCAAGCTCATGTTCTGCGAACTCTCACATCCAGTCTACCATCCGTTGAAGCGCCACGTCAAGAATGGCCACATCTCACCAGGTTAAGGTTAGCTGATCCAGATTTTCTAAAACCTAGGCCTATTGACATAATTATTGGTGCAGACTCATATGGAAAAATCATAAAACCTAACCTCAAAAGGGGTGACCCTTCAATGCCAATTGCCCAGTTCTCAATCTTTGGGTGGCTCGTTCTTGGGCCAGTTAAAACACCTCAGTCTCAATTCAGCTCGTCACACACAGCTGCAGTCATGCAGCACAGCGACAGAACAATACAAGATTTATTGGCAAAATTCTGGATGCAAGAAGAGCTCCCGACAGATACGCCCTCAAAGCTCACCCCTGAAGAACAAGAATGTGAGGATCACATTTTCGGGCGACACACACTCGTGATTCTACAGGAAGGTACATCGTACGCATCCCTCTCAAGTCATCTCGAAGTCTATTGGGCAATTCCTACCAGACAGCCCATGTCTGTCTGAAGCGAACACTCAACAAGCTCAACAAATACTCTGAATCTCGCAATCTCTACCAAGGGTTCATGAAGGAATATGAGGCACTCCATCATATGGCAAGAGCTCCCTCACTCTCACCTAATACTCACTCTGTTTTCTATCTTCCACATCATGGAGTACTCAAGCTCGACAGTCAGACCACGAAGTTGAGGATCGTCTTCAATGGCTCAAGCCCGACCACATCGGGGCACTCGATCAACGATCTCATGTACACTGGTGCGAACCTGCTACTCAACATCACGGATGTGCTGCTGTGGATTCGCCAGCACAAGTACATTTTCGCCACAGACGTGACAAACATGTACAGACAAATCAAGGTTTACGAAGACGACCAGGACCTCCAGAGGATACTGTGGATTGACGAGGATTCAAAGGAGGTGCCCTACAAACTCACTACGGTCACTTATGGAACCAAGGCTGCGCCGTGTCTCGCTGTCAGAGTATTACTGCAGTTGGTCGAAGACGAAGGACATCGTTTTCCCCTGGCAGTACCGTCAATCACTCATGCCAGATACGTCGACGACATATTCGGCGGCGCCGATACAGGTGAGACACTCATTACAATTGCTCAACAATTAAATGACCTGTGCAAGGCGGGAGGTTTTCCACTTGCCAAGTGGCAATCAACCTACCCTCCATTGCTTGAATCAATTTCTCATGACGTGCGAGCTAGCCACTCGTACATAGCACTTGACGACTGCAATACCAAAATTCTCGGATTACAATGGAACGCTCTCACTGACAACTTCTCATTCTCGACAAAACCTCTCAGCGATTCAAGGCTCACTAAACGTCTCATTCTCTCTGAAGTAGCAAAGATATTTGATCCACTCGGCTTCTTAGCTCCAGTCATCATTCGGGCAAAAGCACTTTTGCAGGAATTGTGGCTGCACAAACTGAACTGGGACGACCCACTGCCTTCCCAAGTCACTGCTCACTGGCTCACCATCAGAGAAGATCTAACAAGTCTGGCCAGACTCTCAATACCAAGGTGGTTCAACACCTTCTCCTACTCGACAGTGGAATTACATGGATTCTCTGATGGCTCTCAACTCGCCATGGCAGCGGTAATTTACATTATCGTGTCCACACCGTCCACAGCTCACAAAGTGTCGGCACTAGTGTGCTCCAAAACCAAGGTAGCACCACTCAAGAAACTCACAATCCCAAGGCTCGAACTCACTGCAGCTTTAATGCTGGCAAAGCTCACGAAGTATGTTCAAGCTACTCTTCAACTCAACATTTCTACAACTCATCTGTGGACGGACTCTCAAATATCACTCTCATGGATCAAATCATATGCTTCACGCTGGAAGGATTATGTACGGAATCGTGTCTCCCAAATTCAAGAGCTCACCCCACACGCACATTGGAGACACGTTCCTGGAACGGCGAATCCAGCTGTCTGTGCCTCTCGAGGCCTAACAACACATCAGCTTGAACACCATGAGCTTTGGTGGACGGGACCATCTTGGCTCACTCAACCCAGTGACTCATGGACCTCTCAATCTACATTGAAGGACAGTCCAAGCATGCAGGAAGCTCGTCCTGGAATCTCAAATCTGCTCAACATTCGAAAACTCAAATATCACTGGGACCTCATTTACAAATACTCATCTCTCAACAAACTCTTTCGTATCACTTCAGTTTGTTTCAGAATTCTGTCACATTTAAGGAGGTCAACGATTTCCTTACCACTCATCGTTCAGTCGCCCGAGGATCTGGAGAGGGCCAGGATCTTCTGGATTAAAGCGACGCAGTCCCTTTACTTCGCACACGAAATAAGGACGCTCAGCTCTGGCGCGACGCTGCCATCTTCTCACACCTTCAATAGGCTCACGGCCTTTATCGACCAAGAAGGAGTGATCCGAGTCGGGGGCCGACTCAACAACGCTCACATTGCATATGGAAGTAAGCATCCTGCAATTTTGCCTCGTCACTCACGTCTGACCGATCTGATTATAGATCAAGCTCACCGAGAAACTCTCCATGGAGGGACTCAGCTCACGCTCGCTCAAATCAGACAGACCTACTGGATCATCGGTGGTCGAGCTCCAGTGAAATCTCACATTCTATGCTGTGTTGTGTGTGCTCGGCAAAGGGGGATCCGTGCCCATCAACTGATGGGCCAACTACCTCTTTTACGAGTCACACCCACACGCCCATTCACCAACACTAGACTGGACTATGCTGGTCCTATCACCTTAAGGACGTGGAAAGGGCGAGGCGCCAAGACTCACAAGGGATTGATCTGTGTGTTCGTCTGTCTCACCACCTCAGCTGTTCATCTCGAACTAGTCACCGACTACTCCATAGAAGGTTTCATAGCAACGTACAGGCGTTTCATCTCACGGAGAGGAATCCCTCACTCACTCTACTCAGATTGTGGCACCAACTTCATCGGAGCCGACGCCACGCTCAAGAGGATGTTCACTCAGGGCTCTCAAGATCACCAAACTCTCGCTCAGCTGTTGGTCAACGACAACACTCGCTGGTGTTTCAACCCTCCAGCCGCACCACACATGGGAGGCAAATGGGAGGCTGTGGTGAAGTCGACCAAACACCATCTTCGGCGAACAGTGAGTGAAACAGCACTCACCTACGAAGAGTTCAGTACACTTCTCACGCAGATTGAGGCCCTGTTGAACTCACGACCTCTCGACCTCTCAGCGACGATCCTGATGACGTCGCAACGCTCACTCCTGCTCACTTCCTCATTGGCCACCCGCTCTCAGCTCTACCGGAACCCTCTGTGGAGCACACATCCATCTCACCATCAGCGCGGTGGCAACTCATCCAACAGAAGACTCAACAACTCTGGACTCAATGGTCAGCTCATTATCTGCAACGTCAGCTCTCAATCTCGAAGTGGCATCATCCATCCAACGCCATCAAGGTCGGCTCTCTGGTGCTCATCACCGATGAGCGCTTTCCCCTTAGCAAGTGGCCACTTGCTCGGGTTCTCACCTTTCACTCAGGGAAGGATGGACTGACCAGGGTGGTGACGCTCAAGACCGCCACTACCATCTTAACCAGGCCAATCGCAAAATTGGCTGTTTTGAATGTTACAGATTCATCATCAACATCTTCTTCCAGCTGTTGAGGCCGGGAGCATGTTTGAGATTCGGTAGTTCCGATCTCCGCCACACTCAACTCATCGCAGCACCTCCTGGACAGCGGATCGACAAGCCCGATCCACAATCGATCGACCAATCGGGTGTCAGCGACAGAATGCTCAGCCAATCGCATTTCCCCACGTTGCTCGATCCTCCAGACTTTTGGAGAAGACGACTAACGGAAATCGATCGGCCATATTGCGCTTCTTGTTCACGCAGAGTACGAAGGTAGACGCGTCGGTTTTACTCAACGTTTTTCTCAAGTAACTCGTGAATGCTCATTGTTCTGCTCGTGCTAACGCTCAACTGTTTTGTATCTCACCGCTCAATTCAATATCTCGTGCTCAGACTCGTCGTGTATCGATTGTGGATCGTGATCAGTTACGCGGCCACGTGTGCGTCGTTTTGCGATTCGTCTCAACGAGACAGGAACTGTACATTCTCTGCACAACGTGCATCCGCTCATTCTCACTCATAATTCTTTTATGTTCGGACTCACTCAACGAGTGTACAATAAACATTGACTGTACATTGCTCATAAATACTGTGCGTTCTTTACATAACCTCACCGGCATCTCACGCTCATCGCGAGCTCTTTCGCGAACATCCTGAGATTCCAAGTTAAGATGGTAAATAACATCGTAAACAACTACGGTATCCTAGCAACCATAACCGAACTCGATTCCTGAACATCTTGATGTAAATATTAGATGATAATTATCACCCTGCAAAATGTTTGATTTTTTACTTTTGGTCCATGCATCACCGCACTGTGCGTTGGGACGATGGAGACGTTCCGTACAGAATGGCTAAATGGCTAATTTCGAAAGCTGTAGCTGATGTGATCGATGAAGAAGATAATGCATCCCATATCGTATACGTTAACGGGCTGCAGAAACGCGACTGGCTTGTGGATTTCCTGGATGAAAATACGAGAGCGGACGTGGTCATCGAGACCCTGGACATTGACTACGAGGATATCAAATCTCTAAATAAGCTGAATGTAGTTAATACTCTGCGATGTGGTAGACACGCGAAACACTGTGCCATGCAAAATGTATTTAAAATATTCAACTGGTGGTCCAAACACCAGAGAAATGCATAAATAAAATATAATCAATTTTTAATGTATATGAAAATGTTTTTCTTCACCCTCCCCAACCTCCTACATGTGACGTATGCTAGATTAAGACGATACCCGATCAAAGCCGTTCAAAGCCGTTCGATACCCGTTCGATATACGTTCAAAACCGTTCAATACTTGATCAAAGTCGATCAAAGCCGTTTAATACTCGTTCGATATACGTTCAAAGCCCTTCAATACCCGTTCGATACTCGTTCGATTAATGTTCAATACCATTCAATACCCGTTCGATACCAGATCAAAGCCGTTCAATACCCGTTTTATACACGTTCAATATCCGATCAAAGCCGTTCAATACCCATTCAAAGCCGTTCATTAACCGTTCGATACCCTATCAGAGGGGTACGTTAGACGTTCGATACACGTTCGATGCACGATCAAAGTGGTACAATACACGTTCGATACCCGATCAAAGCCGTTCGATTCACGCACAAAGTCGTTTGTTTGGGAATGAAATTATTTTCCCACGCCGCCACACTCATTCTCATGGCAGCACCTCGCGAACTGCGATTCAGCAGTGCTGCTCGATGGACGAGCCGCCAATCAGCGGTGATCGATCAACCGTCGCCGCGATCGATGAACCAATCAGCGTGCCGCGTCGAAGTTCCAGAAAAACGGAGAAGACGCGGTTGCGGAAGTCCGCCATATTCTCACTCTCTTTGTGCGTTTTGAAGCCAACGGTTCTCTGCAGCATCGCGTCGCAAAATTTCAATCTTTGGCTTTCTCTCACACTCCTCTCATTTAATATCAAATCAGTTCTCAGCTCATAAATCAGTGTATTTAGTTCTCTGCTCAATCAAATTATTAGATCTACCAATTAATATAATTGTGTAGACACCACGTGGCGTGACCGCGTGGTTGCATAATTCGCTATCTTTCTTGTGTGCTGTGATAAATATTATCTACGCGTCTCATCTCAGTTCATTGTAAATATTATCTGTGCATTGTGAATAAACATTCACAAAGTTTTCACCGCAACAAGTCATCAAGTGCATCCCTAATCTGTCTTAGACTCCTCTCCTATCACGTTCAACCCGTTCTCATTTTAAACACCGTTCGATACCCGATCAAAGTGATATGGTCTAGCTGAATGATGAGTGCAAAGAAGAAGGGAAAGAAGACGCATGTGAATAAGGAAAGGATGGTCGGTGAAGAAGATAAGTGCAAGGAGGAGGAATGGGATGGTCAGCGAAAATGCAGGTGGAGAACAAAGGCATCTTACTTTGCAAAGCTACGCACTTCTCGATTTCATGATAGGAGTTTGCATGCGAGAGCCAGGAGATGCAGCGAGACCAGTTGTCTTCAAACTGTGACAGGCATCAGTCGTTTTTGTGAAAATTTTTGTGCAAGTTACAATGGGATTAACTCGTATTGCGCCGGAGTGCGACCCCGAGGTATGTACATATCAATATTTTTAACATTTATCGCGTTTAACCTTTTAAATCGAGTGAGATTAAATCAGGCGGTCGTGTAAATATTATATTGCGGGTTTCTATCTTTTAGGGCTCGCCACCACCGTCGCCCACCTGGTCGGCAGATTGGGGTGACGCGCCGTCGCCGCCGTCTAATACTTTGCATTCTTTTGTGTGCTTCATGTTTAATATGTTTAATGTATCAGTGTTATATCAACGTTTGTGTTTGTGATCTAGGACATGCCACTACCTATACTGAGGGCATGGCTGGCGGGTCTGGAGGCCCGCGCACTCCAGGTTGCACCCCAAGGGGCGCAGATGCGGCGGTCGGGGCTGGTGGTTGGCCCCATGTTGGGCCGAGGTGGGCCCCATACAAAATTCCGCGGCCGCCGTCACCCCCATCGCCACCATCACCTCCATCACCACCATTACCTCCGTCGCCCCCATCACCCCCCTCCCTAACTTCCCCCTCACTATCACCCCATAGTTTTCTTTTCTTTTATATATTTTTACTTTTATATTTTCTATTTATATTGTATTTTTATATTCTATTTTTATTTTTCTATATTATATATTCTATTATATATTTATATTCTATTTTTCATCTTTCTATTTTATATTTATATTTATATTTATATTTTTTTATATTTTAATTGTATTTTTATATTTTTATATTTGTATTATTCTATATTATTTTTTGTAACAATATATATATCTTAAACGTATATTCTGTCTCCATTTTATTTACTCGTCTTCCTTCTCCTTTCGGCACATAATTCTAAGATTCGACGTTTATTTCGTTCGAGCCTCCTTCGCGCTGTTGAATGACGTCATCGCACGCGGTTGCTCCAGAGGAGTCAAATTACACACGATCGCGCGAGACGCTGCGACGCTTGAAATACTGTTATCTAAAGAATGCATGCGATTGTAGCCCTAAGTAATGCTGTCTCTTTCCCTCCTCTGAAGACGTGGTGTGTAAAAAGCCGATCTTTCCCGAGATCGTCCGATAAAAAACGGCCGCGTGTGACGCTTGGTATATGTACCATTGAAGAAAGACTAATGTCAGAGAATGGACGTTGGGGGAGTTGGTTAGGCGGCTGATTCGTACCGTGGAGGTCTTGGGTTCGAGCCTCGTCGCCTGGATTCTATTTTTTCATTTAAATTAATATCTTAAAATTAATATTTCCTTTCTTACCGACAGTAGTCGGTACCACGCCCAAGAGAATGTAGCACTTCACCCGCGTTTCCTCCTACATGCGGTTTCGGTATCGGTGCAAAATCAATTCGGTTATCGATTGATCGATATCTGGTCTCGCGCTATACTCCCCACCACTTCGTCATCTGTATGACATCATCGGCTACCCGTCGCCCTGCTGCGATGGATTTCCTGCGGCCTTGAAACTTAAATTTGTGTTTCAAAGTCGGGGGAGAGGAGGGGGAAATAGCCTTCAAACTCGAATTTGAATTAGAACCCGCTTAGCTATACTACTCGTCTTCGCCAGCATGGGATAAAACAAATGACGAATCTGACCTTTGTTTCCGAGATATTTGCGAAAAACTTCGGTAAACTTGTCGATTAGCATGACCATCACCGATTTCGATGACCTTGAAATATGTTGTAGGGGACATGATTCTGAACATCTTTTTGCTATACATGTAACCTTTGGTCGGCCTTACTTTTTAAGATATGCGCAAAAAACCTTAGTAAACTTTTCCTCATGGATTTGAAGGAAAACTGTTTTAATCACCTCACCACGATCGCCTCACTGTCAACTTCTGTTGACTTATTCCGACACAACGTATTCCACTTTCCAACTTGACCCGGGTATTAGTATTGGTTTGGCTAGATCAGTGCGGGGGCGCGTAAAGCATGGTCGCGAACCGATGTGAGTTTAACTAAAACATAATATTTTCATTAGAAAGAGAGTGATTTCAAGAACACCTGTTGGACATCCCGACTATGTTCGGCGGCGCCGGCACATCGGTTCGCTACCATGCTTTACGCGCCCCCCGCACTGGTCTAGCCAAACCAATACCAATACCCGGGTCAAGTTGCAAAGTGGAAGGCGTTGCGTCGGAATAAATTAACAGAAGTTTTTCGCAAATATCTCAGAAACGAGGGTCAGCTTCATCATTTGTTTTGTCCCATGCTGACGCATACGCTCTCGCGGACGCGTACTGTAGGTAGGTAAATACAGTATTTCCTCGCTGTGGGCTCGCTGGTCGGGACCGGGGTTGAACCCATATCATGAACAGAGCCCTAATTCCGAGTATTCGTTTCTCGCTTCTTTCAGGCCGAAGGGGGGAGCGAGATAAAACGCTTTGCGTGCGCGGCGTGCGTGCGCGACGGGTGCGAGCGCTCAGATGGAATCGTGACTGCTCGACGCATGCGCGCGACGGTCAGATAGCCAGGCACGACACGCGTCTTCTTTGCGCCCTAGGCGAACTTGTCCAATTTATCCCTTTATTATAATACATTCATTTGAGATTATTGGTGACCATACTCTGAATTTTTATTCGTAGCTTAAAACAGTTGCAGTACAATTAGTAATATTGTATTTTAAAGTTTATTTTCAACAATACCAGCAGTGAAAATACCATTTTGCACCTCTTGTCGACTTTCCGCCCTAGGCAGTCGCCAATAGGGACCAGCCAAGCTGACAGGCCGCGATCAGTATGTACATAGCCAAAGAAAATACATATATACGCGTCTTAGACTATTTATTTAGACTATTTATTTAAATATTACTAATTGTACTTGTTTGGGAATGGTATAGTTCCACACGCCGCCACACTCACTCTCACGGCAGCACCTACTGGGCAGCGGAACGAACGGCTGATCGACGATCGATGACAATCGATCGCTCGATACTCACCATCGAACGCACAGCCAATCACCGCTTAACTCGCAAGCCCCTCCGCCAATCAGAAAGCAGCGACGCTGCTCTCTGAGAAACCGAGAAGAAGCGCTAGCGGAAATCCGCCATATTACCACTCTCTTGTGTTTCTTTAAACCATAACGGTCGTGCGTTAGCGTTTTCATTAGTTTTTGAGAAATCCCACGGACCCTCTGTGCGAACTCAACAATTCTTAAGTTACACTCACACTCACGAATACAAATCAGTAAGGACAATCACTGAAGAACACTCAAGTTCCCTGCAATCAGTAAAATTGCACGGACGCCTCGTGGCTCTCCACGAGGTTCAGAAAATCACTTCTCCACACACTCAGTTAAGATTTAATAAAAATCTCTACACTCACACTCACCAGTTTCGTGTCGGACTATTTGTTTTTTTGTGCCTTTGATAATTCTGATTGGTTTAATAAATCGTGACAAGTGTCTTCACACAAAATTCAGTGCAGTTTTCTCCACCTGTCTAAGACTCCTTACGCACACTCAACGAACACTCAAACATTTTTGGTCCTTCGAGCCGGATCTTAGACAGGCTGTGTTGTGAAAATGGCCGGTGACGACTCAGCGAAGGCGGCGAAGTCCCAGACCTCATCGAGGCCCACGTCACCTACGCCGCCTCAGATCAATCTGGAGCCTCCCAAGGAAACTCCTGGGACTAGCTCAGCGGGGGATAAACGGGAGACGAGAGCCTCGTCTCCCCAAGGTATTCCGTCGGAAGTCCTGTCGAGAGCAGAAACTCAACTCTCTCGATACGAGTCAGTGGTGGCAATGAAAGAGCGACTCCCTGCTTGTGCTCCTAACATCACATTGGAGGAGTTGAAGGTCTACAGCCAACACCTTGACGACCTCCACAAGGCCTTTCAAAAGGACCATGCGTACTTCGATGCTGCATGGCCCAGAAAGCATCGAGACCACGAGTACTACACCAACATGATACTCTTTAAAATGACGGAGATGTGTTTCGACATACGACTGCAAATCGGTCGACTCAAGCAGGAGCTGGTGTCATTCCAACCTGCAAACTCAAGCGACACCTCACACTCATCGACAGCCACAGGGAAACTCCCTGAGCTGTCAATTCCCACCTTCGCAGGTGACTACAGCCAGTGGCCTGCGTACAGTGAACTGTTCGAAGCCATCATTGGGTCCAGCAGCACACTCACAGACATTGAGAAGCTCCAGTACCTCAGGACGAGTCTGAAAGGGGAGCCCGCTCAGAAGGTGGAAGCTCTACCTTTAAAAGGAGCCTCCTTCAAGCCCGCCTGGGAGCTTCTCTGTGAAGCCTACTCAAACAAACGCCTGCTCATTCAAACTCAACTCGACAAACTCTTTTCTACCTCACCAGTGACCACCAAGAGCGCGGCTGCACTCAAAAAAATGATATCTACCATGGACAACGCCCAGACTTCTCTGCAGTCCCTTGGTGTGGTAGAAAATCTTGGGGACTGCATCCTTGCATACCAAGCTGTTCAGCAGCTCGATAAAATTACACGGGAGGCGTGGGAAACCTCCATCGGCTCCAAGATGGAGTACCCCACGTTCCAGCAGGTGAGGGAGTTCATTCTCAACAAGGTGAGAGCCTTGGAGAGGTCGGAGACTCCGTCCTCCCAAGGTGTGGCACCACAACCACCAGCACGACCAGCAGCCAAGTCCACCACTCACCGGGCTGCAGCAAACCAGGCAACCCAAGCGAACCCACGTAGCTTCATCTGCGACTGCTGCGGCGCAGACCACTTTATAGTGGTCTGCCCAAAGTTCCGGAACCTGACGGTGTCGGAACGGCGCAAGGTAGTGGCAAACAATGCCCTATGTTTCAACTGCTGCGGGCGTCACTCGTCGGCGAACTGTAAATCACCATATCGGTGTAAGCAGTGCGGCATCCAGCACCACACGATGCTCCACGTGCCGAAGCCCACTCAACCGCAGCAACCAACGCCAACTCAACCACAATAACTCCTTGGGGCAGTCGTCAAATCAGAAGAACACTCACCAAATGAACTCACACATGCAAACTCACCGCCACAACACTCAACCTGCAGCCAACTCACGCTGTTAGCAACAGCACAAGCACGTCTCATCTCACCTACGTCAACTCATCAGGTTCGAATGCTCATCGACTCTGGATCGGAGCTTACCTTCGTCAAGGAGGAGCTCCTTACTCAACTCAATCTTAAGCGCACTCAGTCAACCATTTCAATCATTGGCATTGGAGGCAAAAGGTCTACGCAGACCAGAGGTGTCATCTCATTAACGCTGCGCTCCAGTCATCGACCATTGACAGTATCCATACGAGCCCATGTTCTCAAATCAATGACGTCAAGGGTACCATCCACCGAGGTGCCCAACCAAAACTGGCCTCATCTAGCAGCACTTACATTGGCCGATCCTGAATTTCTAACACCTAAACCTATTGACATCATTATTGGAGCAGACTCATATGGACAAATCATTAAACCCAACGTAATCAAGGGCTCGCCATCCATGCCAATCGCACAACTCTCAATCTTTGGTTGGCTCGTACTTGGACCAATTGGTTCCTCCTCCACACTCGCTCCGTCATCTTACCATTCATCACTGGTGCAAGAGGACGAAGCGTCCGTACGTGATTTATTGGAGAGGTTTTGGATTCAAGAGGAGCTTCCAAGCGATACTCCATCGAAACTCACCCCGGAAGAGCAAGAGTGCGAAGATCACTTCAAGACAACACACTCAAGGGATGCCACAGGACGATACATCGTTCGCATTCCGTTCAAGTCACCAGCCAACCTATTGGGTAACTCAATCCACGCAGCGCGTGCATGCTTGAAGAGAACACTCAACAAATTCACCAAGAACAACGAGTATCGCCATCTCTATCAGGCATTCATGTCTGAATATGAGAACCTCAATCATATGGTAAGAGCACCATCAACTCAATCTAAAATTAATCCAACCTTTTATCTTCCTCATCATGGAGTACTCAAGCCTGACAGCAAAACCACCAAGCTGAGGGTTGTCTTCAACGGATCTTGTGCCACCACCTCTGGTCACTCACTCAATGACCTTATGCACACCGGGCAGAATCTCTTGCTGAACATCTCCGATGTGCTATTGTGGATTCGACAGCACAACTACATCTTCGCCACAGACATTACCAAAATGTACAGGCAAATTCGAGTCCACGAAGATGATCAAGATCTACAACGCATTCTGTGGGTGGATGAGGAAGGAAAGGAGACTCCATTCAAACTCACGACAGTCACTTACGGAACCAAGGCTGCACCGTTCCTGGCTGTCCGTGCACTGCTACAGCTGACTGAGGACGAAGGGCATCGCTTCCCATTGGCTGTACCATCAATCACTCAGGCACGATATGTTGATGACATCTTCGGCGGCGCTGACACAGGTGAGCAACTCACAAAAATTGCACAACATCTCAAAGACCTGTGTCACGCGGGAGGTTTTCCACTCGCCAAGTGGCACTCTACATATCCTGCATTACTAGAGGCAATTTCTCCTAACTCACGAGCTGACAGCTCAACAATTTCACTCGACGACTGCCATACCAAAATCCTCGGATTACAATGGAATAGTTTCCAAGACAACTTCACATTTCAATCGAAGCCAACTTCTACTGCTGTCCCAACGAAACGCCTCATCCTTTCAGAGGTTTCACAAATCTTTGATCCACTCGGCTTTCTTTCACCAGTCATAATTCGTGCTAAAATGATTTTACAAGAATTATGGCTGCACAAACTCAGCTGGGACGATCCACTGCCACATCAAGTTGCATCTCATTGGAACACAATCAGAGAAGAACTCACTAGCCTGGCCAGGCTCTCCATTCCAAGGTGGTTCAACACCTACTCAAACTCTACCGTGGAACTCCATGGATTCTCTGATGCTTCACAACTCGCCATGGCAGCGGTAATATACATTACCGTGACTTCACCGTCCACAAACATCAAGGTGTCGACACTAGTGTGCTCTAAAACTAAGGTAGCACCACTCAAGAAACTCACAATCCCGAAGCTCGAACTCACAGCAGCATTAATACTGGCAAAGCTTGCCAAGTATGTTCAAGCAACTCTTCAACTCAACATTGCATCAACTCATCTGTGGACGGACTCACAAGTGGCACTGATATGGATCAACTCGAACGCGTCACGCTGGAAGGAATACGTCAGGAATCGTGTCAGCCAAATTCAAGAACTCTCGCCACAGGCACATTGGAGACATGTTCCTGGTACCTCGAACCCAGCTGATTGTGCCTCTCGAGGCCTTACAACATCACAGCTTGAACATCATCAGCTATGGTGGACGGGACCACCATGGCTCACTCAACCCAGTGATTCTTGGCCATCACAATCAACTGTACTGGACAACTCAACCGAATTGGAGGCTCGTCCAGGAACTTCCACCATACTCAACATTCAAGAAATCAAATATCACTGGGACCTCATATACAAATATTCAACACTCACAAAACTCGTTCGCATTACTGCAGCATGATTCAGATTCATCGCAAGGCTGAAGAAACTACCAGTCACGTTGCCACTCCCACTACTGACACCTAAGGATCTGGAACAGGCCCGAATCTTCTGGATAAAGGCCACTCAAGCACTCTACTTCAAACAAGAATTCAAAGTCATCAGTTCAAACTCAACGCTCCCTCCATCGCATGTCTTCAGTCGACTCACTGCCTTCATCGACGAGCAAGGAGTCATGCGAGTGGGAGGCAGACTCCGCAACACTCATTTTGATTACGAAGGTAAACACCCAGCAATCTTGCCTCGTCACTCACGTCTGTCCGATCTGATTATAGACCACGCACACAAGCACACTCTACATGGAGGCACTCAACTCACACTCGCTCACATCAGGCAGACCTACTGGATCATCGGGGGTCGAGCTCCAGTGAAATCACACATTCTACGGTGTGTGGTGTGTGCTCGACAAAGGGGGATCCGTGCCCATCAGCTGATGGGCCAACTACCTCTTTCGAGAGTCACACCCGCACTGCCATTCACCAACACTGGAATTGACTACGCTGGTCCAATCACACTCAAGACGTGGAAGGGACGAGGAGCAAAAACACAAAAGGGCTGGATTTGTGTGTTTGTGTGCATGACGACGTCAGCTGTCCATCTAGAACTGGTGACACATTACTCATCTGAAGGATTCGGAGGCATCGCAACATACAGGCGCTTCACATCCAGGCGAGGAATTCCACACACCATTTACTCGGACTGTGGAACCAACTTCGTCGGTGCCGACACCACACGCAAGAGCATGTTCAAGCAGGGCTCCCTGCAGAATCAACAGCTGGCCTCCCTGTTTGTCAACGACAACACAACCTGGTGCTCCAATCCACCAGCAGCACCTCACATGGGAGGAAAGTGGGAAGCGGTTGTAAAATCTCAGAAATACCACCTCCGACGGACCGTCAGTGAAACTGTACTCACTTATGAAGAATTCAGTACGCTTCTCACTCAAATTGAAGCCATGCTGAACTCACGACCACTTGAGCCGCTCAGCGATGATCCTGAAGACATCTCAACACTCACTCCAGCCCATTTCCTCATTGGCAAGCCGTTGACAACGTTACCTGAGCCAACTGTGGAACATTCAACACTCTCGCCATCAGCGAGATGGCAACTCATCCAGAAGAAGATGCAACAATTCTGGACTCAATGGTCAACTCACAACCTGCAACGTCATCAAGCCATCTCTAAGTGGCACCACCCTTCCAACGACATCAAGGTTGGGTCATTGGTGCTCATCACTGATGAAAGGCTTCCTCCGAGCAAGTGGCCACTTGCTCGGGTACTCACGATGCATCCTGGAAAGGACGGCCTCACCAGGGTCGTGACAATCAAGACAGCAACCACCACCTTAACAAATCCAATAGCAAAGTTGGCAGTTTTGCCTGTTTCAGGTTAACCTCATCAACTCTGTTGCTGACGGCGGGAGAATGTTTGGGAATGGTATAGTTCCACACGCCGCCACACTCACTCTCACGGCAGCACCTACTGGGCAGCGGAACGAACGGCTGATCGACGATCGATGACAATCGATCGCTCGATACTCACCATCGAACGCACAGCCAATCACCGCTTAACTCGCAAGCCCCTCCGCCAATCAGAAAGCAGCGACGCTGCTCTCTGAGAAACCGAGAAGAAGCGCTAGCGGAAATCCGCCATATTACCACTCTCTTGTGTTTCTTTAAACCATAACGGTCGTGCGTTAGCGTTTTCATTAGTTTTTGAGAAATCCCACGGACCCTCTGTGCGAACTCAACAATTCTTAAGTTACACTCACACTCACGAATACAAATCAGTAAGGACAATCACTGAAGAACACTCAAGATCCCTGCAATCAGTAAAATTGCACGGACGCCTCGTGGCTCTCCACGAGGTTCAGAAAATCACTTCTCCACACACTCAGTTAAGATTTAATAAAAATCTCTACACTCACACTCACCAGTTTCGTGTCGGACTATTTGTTTTTTTGTGCCTTTGATAATTCTGATTGGTTTAATAAATCGTGACAAGTGTCTTCACACAAAATTCAGTGCAGTTTTCTCCACCTGTCTAAGACTCCTTACGCACACTCAACGAACACTCAAACAGTACTGCAACTGTTTTAAGCTACGAATAAAAATTCAGAGTAAGGTCATCAATAAACTCAAATAAATGTATTATAATAAAGGGCGTTATTTTACAAGTTCGCATAGGGCACAAAAAAGATTTGAGCCGTGCCTGCGTCAAGATTTTGCGAAACGGTTCCCGTGCTCACATTATGGGCTCGTGACCATTACGCACGCCCGTCGCGCACGCAAAGGACGGAGTGTCACGGCGTCCGAAAGACGGAGCGAGACAAAACATCAACGTGTCTCGTTTGTCTCGGTTTGTCTCGTACCGCCCTTGCTCGCTTCCAGTGCCTCTCGCTCGCTCTCGTTCCATCTCGGTCTCACCTTCGCCGGACAAGAGTGAGACAGAAGTGGTGGGGATAGCAAAAAACCCACATCGTGTACACCAAATCGAGTCCATAAGGAGACAATACTGTATACGGCAGAATACATTGTAGTAGTAGCAACAATTTTTCGCGAATATCTCGGAAACTAAAGCCGAGCGGCGGTTATATGCACAGGAAAAAGTTGTTCAGAATATAGATTTTGATAATATATCCAAAAATCATTGAAATCGGTGAGGATGAAAAACTTCTAAATAATTAACCAAGTCTTTCTTCTGCACTAACCGCATTCCTCATCATTGTATTTCGCTTTTCAATGCTCAAACGAGAGCGAGTCAGAAAACGTTGAGAAAAGGAGCACCAAGGCAGGCAAACTGTGTGGTGGGAGAATACCGCTCACGAAACTCACCGGCCAATATACAGGGTGTCCCACGGTAGACTGGACAGCGCCGTAGCTCCTAAAGTATTGGAGATAAAATTTTTTAAAAAATAGGGAATTGCATGGTTCGAAGGGGCTAATAAATTAGCCCGAACGAATTTTTTTTCGATTATTATTTTAAAAAATAGGGTGAATTCGAGGGTGAAATATCCATTACAACTTATTAAGAAATTCTTTCCTTTATCGTATCGAAAGGGAAGTGACGCCAATGGATTCCTTATGTTTTTCTGATGAAAATCATACCAAATATCATGCAAATCGGACTACTTTGACACAAGCTATTTGTATTCCCTATGTAAAAGTTGTCCGATTTACACGATATTTGTAATGATTTTCATCAGAAAACCCCAAGGAATCCATTGGCGACACATTCATATCCATACGATAAAGAATAAAGAATTATTTTATTTCCTAAACAAATACAGGGTAATTCTGGAGGTACGCTCGTCGCCTCGTGGCGAGGACAACACCCCGCAGTGCCCATCAAATTTTATGGCTTTCGACCCTCGAAGGGTTTGGAATATCATTAAGACGTGAGAAATGTTTAGGATTTCAAATGTTTGCTTCTTTTCTTCGTTGTATCGAAGGAGAAAGTGATGCCAATGGATTCCGGGCGTTTCGTCGATTAAAATTATAACAAATTTCATGTAAATCGGACAACTTTTACATAGGGAATACAAATAGCTTGTGTCAAAGTAGTCCGATTTGCATGATATTTGGTATGATTTTCATCAGAAAAGCATAAGGAATCCATTGGCGTCACTTCCCTTTCGATACGAAGAAGAAAAGAATTTCTTAATAAGTTGTAATGGATATTTCACCCTCGACTGCGGGGGCTCGACCTCAATTCGTTACGTTCGGCCCAGGATTCGTACCTTTTTCCGGAAAAAGCCATAAAAATCGGGCGAGACCCTGCGAAGGGTTGTCCTCGCCACGGGGTACCAGGCCGCATCTTCTTGACGGGCGTACCTCCATAATTACCCTGTATCTGTTTCAGAAATAAAATAATTCTTTATTCTTTATCGTATGGATATGGAAGTGTCGCCGTTGGATTCCTTGTGGTTTCCCGATGAAAATCATGCTAAATGTCGTGTAAATCGGACAACTTTTACATAGGGAATACAAATAGCTTGTATCAAAGTAGTCCGATTTGCATGATATTTGGTATGATTTTCGTCAGAAAAACATAAGAAATCCATTCGCGTCACTTCCCTCTCGATACGATGAAGAAATGAATTTCTTAATACGCTGTAATGGATATTTCATCCTCGACTGCGGGGGCTCGACCTCAATTCGATACGTTCGGCCCAGGATTCGTACCTTTTTCCGGTAAAAGTCATAAAAATCGAGCGAGACCCTGCGAAGGGTTGTCCTCGCCACGGGGTACCAGGCCGCATCTTCTTGACGAACGTCGGGCGACTTCTACCCGAGAGGAATACGATTTACTTTAATTATAGTACATGTGTGTTTTGTAATAAAGTGTTTCTATCGTCTCCTGAATTCAACAACTGGCATCCAGACATCTGCGCTTCTACAATCCATCGGCAATACTCCTCGTGGAGAGACACGGTAAGAAAAGGGGTAGCCCGCTGTCGACGCGTGGTCCTCTCGAGTATAAACATGAGCTTCGATATCAAAACAAAACCATGCGTTGACGTATTCCGTGCGAAAGAAGGTGGGCATTGGGGAGAAGGTATTGCTGTGAAGAGGGCCTCTTGCTCTCTAGCAGCCGTTTGTGAGGGATGCAAATCCGATTGGTTCTGATACAATCTGCTCCCTATAGTTGAAATTTAGTCTAGCAACTTTCACTCCTCCGAACCTAACCAATCCAACTTGCATCCCTCCCAGACGAACTGGCTATCCAAGCCTAGAAGCAAGTGCGAAATAAAAGTAACGATGCGCTTCTCGATACCGCAGATGTACCTACCTAAGTAGCATTTCTGGCGGAAAAGAATTGTCCAGCCTTTGAGCCTGGCGTAGACCTTCGCAGGTAGGTATCTATTTCAACAGGCAGTGCCACCCGTGGCGCCAGTAAGACCGTCCCCGGTCCTTGCCATTCCAGAGGAGTTTCTTGCAGTGAAAATCAGTAAATTTGCAAGCGCAATATCTCAAAAACCAGTGAAAATAAAGTGTATACATTGATGCTTATTGAATTTGTCTTGGAACGCACTATCAACTCAGGACTTAAAAAAAAATAGTTCCATTTGAAAAACCGAACTTGACCATCGTATTTTTTAAAATAATAATCGAAAAAAAAAATCGTTCGGGCTAATTTATTAGCCCCTTCGAACCATGCAATTCCCTATTTTTTAAAAAATTTTATCTCCAATACTTTAGGAGCTACGGCGCTGTCCAGTCTACCGTGAGACACCCTGTATATTATACCGACTTTAGTCGTGTCGATGATATCGAGCAACTTTGATTAGAAAATGATACGCAAATAAAGAACAACAAAACAAATACAGTTTTTAGCATAACTGCTGCGTTAAATGCATTTTCGCAAATTCCAAGAATAGATCGACACGAAACATTTTACATTCTTGGCATAATGACAAACACGGTTTTCCCGAGCTCCGAAAACTTGCAAAAATTGTACATGCGGTTCCAGCAACGCAAGTGTCCGTCGAACGGCTATTTTCAGGGCTGAAATTTATATTAAATGACCACAAAAGTAAATTGAATGACGATATTTTGGATGATATAATGGTCGTCAGGACAAATGAGATGGAATAATGAAGTTATCTATATGTTTGTGTGTGTATTGTTTGTTTTCTGTACATATTTTGCATATTTTGTTTATATTTGTTTTGCGTATGGTGTAAAATAATTGTTAAGTGGACACCTATTAGCGTTTAGAATATACGAAATAGACCGCGAACACAAGTGATATTTCTGAACGGCAGCTCCAGACTGTCTTGCTGTTCACATGTTACGATAGGCCAGGCCTTCCCAAGTAGGGGAAATCTGCTCCCAAAACAGATGTTTCGGTTCTCACTCCAACGCTGCGCCTTAGCTGCTAAGGCCGCTAAGGTGGGACGAGTTCTGCTACCCTCTCTCCGAGGGCACAGTAACGTCGCTGGGAAGCATGTTGGGCGCTTTAGGGCGAAAGTACCAAATGTGTCAAATTTTTATAGGAAATTTCATAATGACTTAAAAATAGTAGGAAAAATTAAAATTTAAACTAGTATTTCAAAATGACGTAAAAAGAATTTAAAAAAATGTATTACATACAACGATACAGTAATACAATAATCGTAGTGATGTCTTTTCATTAGAAAAATATATTCATTTTTATAAAAATACAAGTAGTAGTTATTTTCTAAATTTTTGTACAATACATAAATACCTACATTTTATATTTTAAACAACTTTCGTACAATGCAAATGTGTTATACATTTTATTCAGTTTTATGAAAATGCAATCACTACTTATTTTATAAATTTTTGTACAATATATACATATTATATACATGTTATAGAAATATGCATTTTATACACATTTTGTGTATAATATAATTTTATTCCATAATAGTTTTGAATTAAATATCAACGCTTACAATATGAAATTTAACAAAATTAATATAAAATTCACATAATATTATACCGTTTTACTTTTTACATATATGTACATAGAATAATATTTTTAGGCTTTACGTTTCCGCGAGAAACGTTTCTGCCATTTTTCCTCCGTCAGATTATATGTAAATATTGACGTCCATGTCAGTTAAAGCATTTTAATTTAAATAACTTATCTAATTTTAAAAAAGTTACTCTGTTTTTGAAAGGTGTCCGAATATTAGTAAGAGTGACCGTATGAATCACGGTGTTGTGCGTGGGTTGTTTTGCTCTCCGATCAGCAAAACACCTGAAATCACGTAGTCTTAGTCGTGCAGGTGAGACTCACAGGGCAGCGTTATTTTCATCCCTTCCACGTGGTTGAGAAGCCCTATAAGTACAGGTACAAATCTAAAAACCTGTAATTTTCGTACGCGCAGTCGTAGGCAGCACATTGGAAAAGTTAGTAATCGCTCGTTTTGAAGCGCGATATAAGTATATTTTTCTGTGGAGTCCAGCTACAGTTCACGTGAGGATGATTTGGATACCATCACCATCAACCCATCGAAACTTTTAAAAGTAAGCAGTGTTTCATTATTTTTACGTTGCATTCTCCTATCTAATAATAAGAGTGATACACATTCCCTTATAATTTATAATTTGATCTCTAACTTGATTTAAAAAAAAAAGAACAGAACGATACGTAATTATGCAATTTTAATAGTGTAAATTTATGTTCTTTGTTAAATTTATTTCATGTTATCATTCATTTCATGAATCATTTATTATTTTCAGATTTTGTAATTGGTTCATTAATCATGGACCAAGGAAAGAATCGTGATTTTCCAAATTAGGAAATAAATAGTTTTTTTACCGAAAAGGATGGGAAATTAAAATGTTTGTTTTGCCAGACAATAATGCAAATCCCAAAACATGGAAACAGCAATGCTGTGCGCCACTATGAAAAACATCATTCTGAACCTTATAAACAAATCAAAGGAGAAAATCGAATTCAGTTGTTGCAATTGTTGAAACGCAAATTGTTTAACCATGCAAATCCAGGGGATAAACAAACGTTCGCTAAACTGATGTTTTCAACAAAACCGTCAGAGCCATCGAGGACCTCGTCATCATTAGATTCTCGCAGTGTTTGTGGTTCAACATCCTTGGAATTAAATGATTCCAGTCCACCGGAAAATTCTGCACCTGCACCTGCCCTCGTGTCACCCATGGAATTAGCGGAGTTCAGTTTATCAAGGAGCTTGTCAACGGCGTCACAAAACTCGTCCATTTCATCGTCCTCAACTGATTCAGATATCGCAGGCGAAGGTAGGATTAATTGTGTTAACCGCCAAGCAATTGCCGCTTCGTATGCACTTTCCTTAGAATTAGCTCGCGATAAATGTTACATCGTCGACGGGGAACGGATAAAAAATGCTCCATTTTAATGGCAGAGTACTCTAATGAAGAGAAAGCAGCTGAGAAGTTTAAAAACGTTTCACTTTCAAAAAATTCTGTAAATAGAAGAATAGGGGACATAACTGAGTATCTCAAACAAAAATTAAAGTATTTGTTGCAAACATGTACATTCTTTTCAATTTGTTTAGACGAAAACACTGATCGAACAGATATAAGCGAATTGATTATATTTGTTCGATTCGTGCTTCCTGATTTTCCTGTGCACGAAGAAATGCTTGAAATAGAGCCGTTATATCGCACGACGAAAGGGGTTGACATTTTCAATGTGCTAAAAAATGTTATCAACAAATATATCGGATTTGACAAATTAACTGCTCTTACAACTGACGGAGCTAAAGCAATGACTGGACATATAATTTTTTTCATCGGCCTATGGGGGCTTATGAAAAAAGAGGGTCTCTGTTGCTTGTTCATTCATTGCATTATCCACCAGGAAGCTCTATGTGCAAAATCCTTAAAATTAATGAATGCAATGACGGTAGTTGTAAAAATTACTAATTTCCTAAGAGGTGGAAATAACTCGCTCTCCCATAGACTATTTAAGGATTTTTTGAAAGAATGCCAAGCTGCTTATCCTGATCTTCCTTTGCATTGCGATGTTAGGTGGTTGAGTGCTGGGAAATATTTAAAACGATTATTTGCAATAAGAAAGGAAATACCACTTTTCTTAAAAGAACATTTAAGTAAATGTACAGCCGAATTCGAAAAAAAGTTTGAAGATGTTAACTTTCTCACTGAATTAGCATTTCTTACAGATATCACTTATCATTTAAATATTCTAAACTCGTTACTGCAAACGAAGAAACAGAACCTTGCACAATATATGAATTATATTAAAAATTTTCGCCAAACACTGCATGATTCTACAAATCAATTCCAAATACACAACTTAAATAACTTTCCAAGCTGCAGAGAAATCAAAGATGAATTTCCCGCAGCGAACTTTCTTACTTTCATACCTGTCCTCGAGGATTTAAACGAACAATTCCAAATTAGATTTAAAGACATTGAATTTCTAAAAAAAGACCTTGAATTATTCAGTGATCCATTTTCGGTAAATATAAATAACTATTTGGAAGATGTACAATTAGAATTACACGCTTTGCGCGAACACCACCAACTACAATATTTAACCGATCAAGGCGAATACTTATTTAGAAAATTAAATTCCGAAGAATTTCCACACCTCAAAAAAGTAGCAATGAAAATTGTATCTATTTTCGGATCCACATACAGATGCGAAAGTGCATTTTCTGTGATGAAATACATTAAATCGTCCGAATGCGCGTCGCTAAACCATTCAACATTACAAAACTTAATGCGAGTTGCTTTAACTGACATGGACGTCAATATTTATAATCTGACGGAGGAAAAATGGCAGAAACGTTTCTCGCGGAAACGTAAAGCCTAAAAATATTATTGTATGTACATACAGGGTCATCGTTTAATCCTGCAACCCGCGCGCGCGCGAACAGACGAAAATGGCAACACCGCCTCACGGACGCATTCCACTACAACCATGCACCGGCCCAGCGCAAAGCTGCCTGCGACCGTTGGACAAGAGTGATGCCCGAGCTTCGAAAATTTTACCGTCGCAAAGAGCTAGGTATTGGGAATTTCCCGACCCAGGTAATCGAGCCGCGCGCTCAGCTTTTATGATCGGTCTACCACTCGCACCCCAGATCACTGTAATGAGGTTTGAAAATAATGTCAACAGATCTCGTACCCGTCTCAATTTCAAAAATTTTAGCCAAGACAGGGTTGACGGTTCCTTGTACGGAGAGATTTTTCGCCATCTGCTTGTAAAAACCACAGTAACGGCACATCGTTCCAAAAAATGACATTAACGGAAGCCGGTATAGGCGAACAATCTTTTGGGCTAATTTGATAAGAGTTTGCTTATCTAAGTAGTTATTTTTACGTAAAATCTTCAATTGGCACTGGGCAATAGCGGAAACATAAAACAGGCGATCTGTTGACACGTCAGAATGTTTAAAATACAATTTTACAAGGGCTGAAAATTTGGAATGTCTACTGAGGTTACTACAGCCACAACCGTCTAAAATATCAATTTAATGTATGATTCTGGAACCTAATAGCGTTCAGAAATAAAGAAGAACGTCAAAACCGCGATTTATTTTTTTACGTTTTTATTATTGTTTATTAGTTAATAAAACTTTATCGACTCTTCCCGATCCTCAGTTTGGGCATTTGAAATGTGGGTAAGAATGTAATAAACAAATTAAAAAAAGAATTAGCTGCCACCATGTACCACTGCGGTGTCAATCCGATTTTGTTTAATTAGCGATAGCGCTCGAACTGCCTTTCTGCGGACAAAATTCCGTATCTCCGTCAATTCTCAACCGATTTTTTATTTCTTTGGCTCATTTTGTACTGTTTCGAGGTTGTTTTCATCATTGTACAAATCTGGGAATCTTCCCACCAAAAAAGACTTACAATTAGTTTTAATTTCTAAGTGGGGCTGTGATTGGTCAGATGTCGGAAGAAGCCCAGGAATCTAGGAACAAAGATTTTAAAAGATTCCGACAATTTAATACCAGAAAAAGTTCGAGGTTTTCGACAAATGAGGATATAATACATAATTTATTAATAACATCGGATCCTTTAATTTCGTATTTGAGGTCCAAATGGCCAACTGCGTCTGTTGAACTAGAAAAAGACGCAAAATATCTATTGTCTAATTATGAAGATGTAGAATATGTGGAAGAAGAATAACTTGTTTAAATTTGAATTGTTTAATTTATATTTCTTTTATTTTATCTCGTTTTAATGTTACATGAAAAAACTGGTTAATAAACTCGTTCTTTCGGAACCAAGAGTTCAGAATTTGTTTTTTTTTAATCCCTAAAAAAAATTTTGGAAAACTACTGTGTGACATTTTAGCCAATTTAATTCCCTACAAAATGAGCCAAAGAAATAAAAAATCGGTTGAGAATTGACGGAGATACGGAATTTTGTCCGCAGAAAGGCAGTTCGAGCGCTATGGCTAATTAAACAAAATCGGATTGACACCGCAGTGGTACATGGTGGCAGCTAATTCTTTTTTTAATTTGTTTATTACATTCTTACCCACATTTCAAATGCCCAAACTGAGGATCGGGAAGAGTCGATATAGTTTTATTAACTAATAAACAATAATAAAAACGTAAAAAAATAAATCGCGGTTTTGACGTTCTTCTTTATTTCTGAACGCTATTAGGTTCCAGAATCATACATTAAATTGATATTTTAGACGGTTGTGGCTGTAGTAACCTCAGTAGACATTCCAAATTTTCAGCCCTTGTAAAATTGTATTTTAAACATTCTGACGAGTCAACAGATCGTTTGCCCAGTGCCAATTGAAGATTTTACGTAAAAATAACTACTTAGATAAGCAAACTCTTATCAAATTAGCCCAAAAGATTGTTCTACTATGGTTTTCATCCAACTTTGTCACATAAAAGGATAGAAAAAAAACCGTTTTGGTTGCAATTCAGGTATTTGATATTATAGCAAATTTAATCCCCTACAAAATGAGCCAAAGAAATCAAAAATCGGTTGAGAATTGACGGAGATACGGAATTTTGACCGCAAAAAGTCACTTTGGAACCACTGTGCGTCGCCCGACGGTAAGATTTATGGAAAAGGATCAACAATATTAAATTTGGGTTGTAATGACGAATCGCCAGTTGTAAAATTAACCGCGGAACAATTACGATATAAAAATGCAACATTTTTGATTGATACGGGTGCAGACATAAATGTAATAAAATTAAACGCATTGCACGAGGATATAACCGTCGATGTTCGCGACTCTATCGAAATGAGAGGAATTACGGACGAAAGAATGGAAACATTAGGAACCACAATGACCGAGTAACCAGAATTTTATCAAAATTGCGTTTAGATCATTTAAATGACGAAGAAAAAGAACATGTAATTAAATTAGTCGAGGAATTTCCTGAACGATTTCGTCTACCAGGTGACAAATTAGAATCCACTCCTTTAGTTCAACATCAAATACCTACAACAGATGATTTGCCCATTAATACAAGGCAATATCGCTTTCCACGAGTTCATCAAAAAGAAATAGCTCGCCAAATTTCTAGTAAATTAGCAGAGGAAATTATTGGAATTTCAAATTCTTCATATAATTCACTACTCTGAATAGTACCAAAGAAATCTGATTCCGAGGGAAACCCAAGGTGGAGATTGGTAATTGATTTTCGGAACCCTAACGAAAAAACAATAGGTGATGCATACCCCTTGCCTAACATCACGGATATTCTAGATCATTTGGGCGAGGCGAGATACTTTTCCACCTTTGATCTCGCCAGTGGATTCCAACAAATCGAAATGGATCCACGAGATCGTGCTAAAACAGCTTTCACTACGCCTCATGGTCATTACGAATATATTCGTATGCCCGAAGGGCTCAAGAATGCTCCCGCGACGTTTCAAAGGCTGATGTGTAGCGACCGACACACACGCAAAAGATTGTTTTTCTTTTCTCTTGGGGTTGTAAGGCCCAAGAGACTCCGTGGAGGTGTCAAATTGCTGATTGGCTAGTCTTTCCTCGAAGAGGAGGAACCTTCCTTCCCTGGTTTGGTGGTGGAGGAGGAAGGCATCTCCTTCTTGGTGACGTAGCGGAGGAAAAACCAGACATCTGGCTAACAAACCTAGCTAGGTTGTTCGGTCGGGGTGTTTAGCCAGGGTCACGGTTTATGACCGTATTGGTCTGTGAGTCAGCGGTGGACGACGGGAGGTACCGGTCCGAGGTAACCATGTACCCTCGCTGACAGAACAATTTAACGGATTATCTCAGGACGAAAGTAGTCGAAAATACAAGAAAAAATGGCACGATGTCGATTGCCACTTAGTCATCTGGCAGGCAAATGGTTCCCAACGAACGCTTCGAGAACAAACGATTGCCTACCGTAAAAGACGTTGAATTTTCGCCTCGCCTTGAGCCCGCTTTTGTCCTTTAAGACGAAACACATGGATCAGGTATTGCGTGGACTACAGGGTGTGGAAGTATTTGTCTACCTCGATGACATTGTTGTTTATGCGAAAAATTTGGAAGACCATGAAAAGAAAGTCCGACGTCTATTTACGCGATTAAATGATGCAAAATTAACCCTTTAGCCTGATAAATGCGAATTTTTGAGAACTGAAGTCACATATCTAGGCCATATTATTAGTCGTTCTGGAGTAAGACCAGATCCAAAGAAAATAATTGCGGTAAAACATTTTCCACGTCCTAAAAATAAAAAAAATGTACGACAATTTCTTGGTCTCGCCGGTTATTATCGCCCATTCATCAAGGACTTTGCAGCTAAAGCCAAACCTCTTACAGAATTATTACAAAAGAATGCTAAATTTGTATGGAGGAAAGAACATAAAGAGAGTTTCAGAATTCTACGTAAAGCTCTGTGCAAGAGCCCTATATTGCAATATCCCGATTTCAATAAACCCTTCACATTAACTATTGATGCATCTGATTACGCAATAGGTGCCGTACTCATTGTCAGTCAAAATGTGGACGGACATGATTTGCCGGTAGCTTACCTTTCAAGAAATTTAACGAAGCCGGAACAAAATTCTGGACCAAATGGTGGGGGTGAAGCGGGGCGAGGGGTACCGCACCGCTGGCGAGGGGGAGGCGGGTAGGGAACCGCGACCCTGGAGCAGGTGGAGGGGATGAGTCAGTGGTGGGGGAAGCCGGCCCATGGAGCAGGTGGAGGGGGAACGGGTCCTGGGAGCAGGTGGAGGGGGTATCGCCGATGACTCGTCACGCGTCGTAGGAAGCGATCCGCAACACTCTTATCTCCCCAAGGCCAGATCGCGCCCCGATATTTGCGACCGCGTAGATGAAATTCGAACCAGGTGTACGAGAGAGAGGTACGATATGAATCTATCCTTCTCTCTCTAAGGCCATAGTCAACATTGACGCGTAGAAGATGCAAAGCGAAACCTGCATTTCGGTATCGCGCCCGCGAATAAGGAGCGCGAGAGAGAGAGGTACGATATGAATCTATCCTTTTCTCTCTAGAGCCATAGTCAAAACATACGGAGGTATTACGCGTAGGAGATGCAAGTCGAAACCTGCATGGTTATCGCGCGAACACCATACCAGAAACATATAGCTGTAACGATGGAAGGTTGATTCCCGATAATATTGCGCAGCACCGGTGCGCGCTATCTCTGAACCGCGAAAATTCAAAGCGGCCCGGCACGCTTCTGTTCGCGATAATGATCGAAGGTGAACTTTTAAGAATAATACGCATATGCCTAAAAGCGATCACGTAGCATCAGAATATGAGTGATTCATGGTCACGCGAGTACAGTTACAGTGCAGGATACTAAACAATAGAGTATATGTTATTCGAAATGCGTAATAAGAGGTCCTTCTCTCTCTAGGCCCATAGTCAACATTGACGCGTAGAAGATGCAAGGCGAAACCTGCATTTTGGTATCGCGCCCGCGAACAAGGAGTGAGAGAGAGAGGTATGCTATTTGCACCGCTCTCTCTAGGACCATAGGCAAAACATACGGAGGTATTACGCGTGAAAGATGCGAGTCGAAACCTGCATGTTGTCAAAACCGAAAACGAAAGCAGAGAACCGTAACAGAATAATGCGCAGCAGCAGTGCGCGCTATCTCTGAACCGCCGCGAAATTCAAAGCGGGCCGGCGGCGCGCTTCTAATTACCGGTGTCCGATGGCTAGATCGCGCCCGCGATAGCGGCGAGGTTCGAACACGGAGCGCGAGAGAGAGAGAGGTACGATATTTTCGTATATCTCTGTGTTGCTTTTCCTCTCTCGGTCGGAAAAAACATACGGCGGTACGACGCGTAGAAGATGTAAGGTGAAACCTACGTTTGGTATGGTGCGATAAATCGCGTCAAAACCATAGCTAATAATAAGACGCAGCAGCATCGGTGCGTGATCTGGCCATGGGGCGATAATGAGTCCAGGTAAGTAGTATGGTAAAGCGGGTTCCAATTCTGGTCCTCTGAGGGGAGCGCGGGGGCGGGGGGAAGTGAGGGCGCGCGGGGGAGCGCGGCGGAGGGAAACATGGGCGCGGGGCCTGCGGGGAGAGGAAGACCGTTTGCGCGCGCACGAGCCGCGGAGTGGGGGAAGCCGCGATGATGGAGGGGATCACTCCAGGCCGAGCCGTCGCGGAGACCGGACCCACCGCCGAAAACTTTTTAGACCTAACCGGAGGGAGTGAATGACCTTGGCCCACCCCCAAATATTTTTCCAAACCATTATGTAGCTGAAATTGTTTTAATAATTTATTTTTATTGGGAATTATTTCGGACGATCTCGGGAAAAATCGGCGTTTTTTACACACCGCGTCTTCGGAGGGTGGGAAAGAGATAGAACATTACTTTAAAGCTAAAATCTGGGAGAGGGAAAGAGACAGCGCTACATAGTGATACAAACACATTTTATTCTAAAGCTAACAGTATTTCGAAGCGTTCCGATTTACTTTAAAGCTAAATCTGGGAGAGGAAAAGAGACAGCACTACATAGTGATACAAACACATTTTATTAAAGCTAACAGTATTTCAAAGCGTTCCGATTTAACGTCGCTGCATATCGTGTGTAATTTGAATCTCCTCTAGCAGTCGTGCAGGATGGCGACATTTGGCAGCGCGAATCATAGAAAGAATTATGCGGCGTCAGCAGAAACTTTTTTCCATACCAATATGTGATGGAAAGTTTTCCCCAACACAGAGAAATAATAATAATTTTTTAATCACCGATATAGCAAACTGTTATGTAGCAAACAGACATATTTTTCCGAACCATTATGTAGCGAGCATTCTAAAGCTAACAGTATTTCAAAGCGTTCCGATTTAACGTAGCGGCGTATCGCGAGATTTCGCGAAATCTGACTCTTCTGGAGCAGCCGCGCTAGATGACGTCATTTGGCAGCGTGAAGAACAAAATACAATACATGTAGAAACGTCGAATCTTAAAATTATGCGGCATCAGCAGAAAAAATCTTTTCCATATCAACAGACATTTTTTTCCCAACGCAGAGAAATAATAATTTTAATCCCCTCCCTCACCGATCTACCGAACCAATATGTAGCAAACACACACTCTAAAGCTAACAATTTTTAAAAATGTTTTTCAATCTTAACATCGCAGCGTATCGCGCGATCACGTGTAATTTGAATCCCCCGTGATGGGACCGCCGTGCAAGATTACATCATTTGGTGGTGTAACGAACGCACGAATCATAAAAAGAATTATGTGGTGTCAGCAGAAATTGGTGAGGTGAGAAGGAGGAAGACGGATAAGTAAATAGAGAAATAATATGTTTAAGAAATTTAATTACAATTAAAAGAATATAAAAATATAAACAGAAATGGAATATAATTTAACATTTTTTTCCTACGAGCATCCGCTAAAATATCATTGATGACAGATGCTACCAGTTCGCAATCTACAAGATAATCCTCGTCGTAGTATTCGCTATCACATATTATTTTAGCAGCACGACGCGTATGTAATGTTTCGCAGGCAGCGTCGCCCTGTTACAACACAGTAACAAAAGTTTTAAAGTTTGTCCTCACATCTTCTGCAGTTTGATACAGCCGCGGATACACATAGCTTACACATGACTTAAGATTAAATAAAAATTATACTGTATTCAGTTTGAAATACAGCGACTTATTACGAATTATGCAGAGTCGATAGAAATTGATGACAAGTGAAGGAGGGAGACAGACAAGCAAATAGATTGCAATATTTGTAAAATGATTACATATTGTTTAATTAATTAAACAATAGAAATATAAAAATAGAATATAAATAGAATATAAATAGAATATAAAAATAAAAATATAAAAACTCAATTCAATATAAAAATACAATATAAAAAAAATAATATAATAAAAGAAAATAAAATAATAAAAAAAGAAAATACAATTAAATATCAAATATAATATAAAAAAGAAAAAATATAAAAATAGAATATAAATAGAATATAAATAGAATATAAAAATAAGAAATAAAAAAATAAAATATAAAAACTCAATTCAATATAAAAATACAATATAAAGAAATAATATAATAAAAGAAAATAAAATAATAAAAAAAGAAAATACAATTAAATATTAAATATAATATAAAAAAGAAAAAATATAAAAATAGAATATAAATAGAATATGAAAAATAAGGAATATAAAAATTCAATATAAAAGTGCATTATAAAAAAAATATAATAATATTAATAATAATAATAATAATAATAATAATAATAATAATAATAATTTAATTTATTGCCCACATTCGCGTTACAATTTAACGATCATATACTCTTTCCATTTCATTCCCGTGATTGTGTCAGTGTAAGTCCTACCCTTCTAATGTATCCTGCTGTGTCTTAACCAATTTTTCTATTTTACAAGTGTTTCCTAATCTATTTTATGTTGCATAATCATCTTTTATCACTTTCCTCTTCCTCCCATCTTTTCCTTCTCCCTATTATCTCCTGTAGAATAGCCAAGTTTATCTTTTCTCATCTAATTACCTCTTTCCAATTGCTGCCATTCTCTCCACTTACTTCACATACTTCAATCACGTGTTTCACTGTTTCTTCCTCTTTCTTACAAACCATACATATCCTTTCTTCTTTCTTCTTTCGATAGCCAGACACGGAGACCTCTCCAGACCTGACCCACGCCCGAAAATTTTTTATACCTAGCCGAGTGAGGAAATGACCTTGGCCCAACCCCGAAAATTTTTTCCAAACCAATATGTGATCGAATTTTCCTCCCAACACAGAGAAATAATAATTTATTTTTATCGGATGATGTTTCGGACAATGTCGGGAAAGGTCGGCATTTTACAAACCACGTATTCGGAGGAAGGAAAGAGAGAGCATTACATTAAAATCTAAATTCGTGGAGGGAAAGAGAGAGCAATACTTAGCGTCGCAGCGTCTCGCGCGATCGTGCGTAATTTGACTCCTCTGGAGCAGCCGCGTGCGATGACGTCATTCAACGGCGCGAAGAAGGCTCGAACGAAATAGAATTATGCAGTGTCTGCAAATGTTAGAATTATGTGGCGAAAGGAGAAGGAAGACGGGTAAATAAAATGTAGAAATAATATAAGTTTAAGAAATATATATTGTTATAGAAAAAAATATAAATATACAACTAAATAGAAATATAATAAAAAAGGAATATAATAATAAAATATAATAATAAAATATAATAAAATAACATGGAATAAATAGTAAAAATAGAAAAAAATAGTAAAAATAGAAAAAATAGAAAAAATAGGAAAAAATAGGAAAAAATAGTAAAAATAGAAAAAATATATACAAATGAAATTAACTAAACAAATTAAAATCTATATAAATTAATCTCTCCGCGCTGCGTTGGCGGTGGCGCGAGCAAGATCCGGGAGCATGTCCCGCAAACGCTCTATCTGGGGCGGTGGTGGCAGCGGTGGCAGGTTCTAAAACATGTAAACGCAAATATAATATTAATACATTCCGCACAATATCCTATCACAATATCACTTACCAGCAAGCCATCAATGGCTGCAGCGATGTTGTCGCTGTCATCGCTGTCATCGTTGTCATCGGTGTCGGAGGATGAGGAGTCCTCGATGCTGTCCTCACCACCACCACCACCCCCGACTGCTCCCTGCAAATCCTAGAACATAGAAACCTTGAAATAATATTCACGTGTTTAACGTAAAAAAAACGTACAAAACATTGTTATGTACATACCTCCTGATTATTATTCGGGCGCAATCCTGAATACAGTATTGTCTCCGTGCGTGCCCGGTGGTCGGGACTGGCGTGGGCACTCAGAATGCGCAGATCCCTAATTCCGAGTGTGCGTTTCTCGCTTCTTTCTGGCCGAAGGAGTGAGCGAGATGGACCGGTTTTCTTGCGCGCGGGCGTGCGGGCACTCAGATGGAATCGTGACTGCCCAACGCATGCGCGCGACGGTCAGATAGCCAGGCACGGCACAAGTCTTTTTTGCGCCCTAGACAAACTTTTCAAATTACGCCCTATATTATAATACATTTATTTGAGATTATTTATAACCTTACTTTGAATTTTTATTCATAGTTTAATCCACTTATAGTACAACTTGTAATATTTAATTCTAAAGTTTATTTTCAGCAATAGCAGCAATGAAAATACATACCATTTTGCACCTCTTGTCGACTTTCTGCCCTAGGCAGACGTAAGCTGCCTGTAAGCTTGGCTCGTCCCTATAAGCAAAATTGGACGTCTGTCTAGGGCAGAAAGTCGACAAGTGGTGCAAAATGGTATGTATTTTCATTGCTGCTATTGCTGAAAATAAACTTTAGAATTAAATATTACAAGTTGTACTATAAGGGGATTAAACTACGAATAAAAATTCAAAGTAAGGTTATTAATAATCTCAAATAAATGTATTATAATAAAGGGCGTAATTTGAAAAGTTGGCCTAGGGCGCAAAAAAAAACTTGAGCCGGGCGTGCGTCAAGTTTTTGCGTTGCGGTTTCGTGCTTCCGTATGTGCCTGCGACCATCGCGCACGCCCGTCGCGCACGCAAAGGACGGAGTGTCACGGCGCCCGAAAGACGGAGGGAGACAAAACATGAACGCTGTCGTCTGTCTCGTACTGTCCTCGCTCGCTTTTAGGGGCTCTCGCTCGCTCTCGTTCCATCTCGCTCTCGCCTTCGCCGGACAAGAGTGAGACAGAAGTGGTGGGGATAGCGACAGGCCTACATCGTGTACACCAAATCGGGTACATATGGAGACAATACTGTATTCCCATTATTTTTGGTTGGAACTATTGCCTTTAAAGAGACTGTTGCCGTCAAAGATTTCAAGACAACTGGTCTCGCTGCATATCCAGGCTCTTGCATTTAAAATCTTATCATGAAATCGAGAAGTGCGTAGCTTTGCAAAAGTAAGATGCTGTTGTTCTCCACATTCATTTTCGCTGACCATCCTCTCCTTCTTCACACGCATCTTCTTTCCCTTCTTCTTTGGACACACCAAGCGACTAGACCAAATCACTTTGATCATGTATCGAACGTGAATCGAACGTGAATCGTACCACTCTGAACTTGAATCGTACCACTTCGAACATGCATCGAACGTCAATCGTACCACTTCGAACATGCATCGAACGTCAATCGTACCACTTCGAACATGCATCGAACGTCAATCGTACCACTTTGAACATGCAACGAACGTCAATCGTACCACTTCGAACGTGAATCGAACGTGAATCGTACCACTTCGAACGTGTATAGAACGTATATTGGACATGTAATGAACTACTTCGAACATGTAATGAACCACTTCGAACATGTATCGAACGTCAATCGTACCTCTTCGAACGTGTATGGTACCACTACGAACGTATATTGGACATGTAATGAACCACTTCGAACATGTAATGAACCACTTCGAACATGTATCGAACGTCAATCGTACCTCTTCGAACGTGTATGGTACCACTTCGAACGTGTATTGGACATGTAATGAACCACTTCGAACATGTAATGAACCACTTCGAACATGTATCGAACGTCAATCGTACCTCTTCGAACGTGTATGGTACCACTTCGAACGTGTATTGGACGTGTAATGAACGGCTTTGAACGGGTATTGAACGGCTTTGAAAAATTGATTATATTTAAATTATTGAATATTTTAATATTCATCAATTTTTAATGTATATGAAAATGTTTTTCTTCACCCTCCCCAACTTCCTACATGTGATGTACGCTAGATTACGACGATTTAATCTTAAGTCATGTGTAAGCTATGTGTATCCGCGGCTGTATCAAACTGCAGAAGATGTGAGGACAAACTTTAAAACTTTTGTTACTGTGTTGTAACAGGGCGACGCTGCCTGCGAAACATTACATACGCGTCGTGCTGCTAAAATAATATGTGATAGCGAATACTACGACGAGGATTATCTTGTAGATTGCGAACTGGTAGCATCTGTCATCAATGATATTTTAGCGGATGCTCGTAGAAAAAAAATGTTAAATTATATTCCATTTCTGTTTATATTTTTATATTCTTTTAATTGTAATTAAATTTCTTAAACATATTATTTCTCTATTTACTTATCCGTCTTCCTCCTTCTCACCTCACCAATTTCTGCTGACACCACATAATTCTTTTTATGATTCGTGCGTTCGTTACGCCACCAAATGATGTAATCTTGCACGGCGGTCCCATCACGGGGGATTCAAATTACACGTGATCGCGCGATACGCTGCGATGTTAAGATTAAAAAACATTTTTAAAAATTGTTAGTTTTAGAGTGTGTGTTTGCTACATATTGGTTCGGTAGATCGGTGAGGGAGGGGATTAAAATTATTATTTCTCTGCGTTGGGAAAAAAATGTCTGTTGATATGGAAAAGATTTTTTCTGCTGATGCCGCATAATTTTAAGATTCGACGTTTCTACATGTATTGTATTTTGTTCTTCACGCTGCCAAATGACGTCATCTAGCGCGGCTGCTCCAGAAGAGTCAGATTTCGCGAAATCTCGCGATACGCCGCGACGTTAAATCGGAACGCTTTGAAATACTGTTAGCTTTAGAATGCTCGCTACATAATGGTTCGGAAAAATATGTCTGTTTGCTACATAACAGTTTGCTATATCGGTGATTAAAAAATTATTATTATTTCTCTGTGTTGGGGAAAACTTTCCATCACATATTGGTATGGAAAAAAGTTTCTGCTGACGCCGCATAATTCTTTCTATGATTCGCGCTGCCAAATGTCGCCATCCTGCACGACTGCTAGAGGAGATTCAAATTACACACGATATGCAGCGACGTTAAATCGGAAATACTGTTAGCTTTAATAAAATGTGTTTGTATCACTATGTAGCGCTGTCTCTTTTCCTCTCCCAGATTTAGCTTTAAAGTAAATCGGAACGCTTCGAAATACTGTTAGCTTTAGAATAAAATGTGTTTGTATCACTATGTAGCGCTGTCTCTTTCCCTCTCCCAGATTTTAGCTTTAAAGTAATGTTCTATCTCTTTCCCACCCTCCGAAGACGCGGTGTGTAAAAAAACGCCGATTTTCCCCGAGATCGTCCGAAATAATTCCCAATAAAAATAAATTATTAAAACAATTTCAGCTACATAATGGTTTGGAAAAATATTTGGGGGTGGGCCAAGGTCATTCACTCCCTCCGGTTAGGTCTAAAAAGTTTTCGACGGTGGGTCCGGTCCCCGCGGCGGCTCGGCCTGGAGTGATCCCCTCCATCATCGCGGCTTCCCCCACTCCGCGGCTCGTGCGCGCGCAACCGGTCTTCCTCTCCCCGCAGGCCCCGCGCCCATGTTTCCCTCTGCCGCGCTCCCCCGCACGCCCCAACTTCCCCCCGCCCCCGCGCTCCCCTCAGAGGACCAGAGTTGGAACCCGCTTTACCATACTACTTACCTGGACTCATTATCGCCCCATGGCCAGATCACGCACCGATGCTGCTGCGTCTTATTATTAGCTATGGTTTTGACGCGATTTATCGCACTATACCAAACGTAGGTTTCACCTTACATCTTCTACGCGTCGTACCGCCGTATGTTTTTTCCGACCGAGAGAGGAAAAGCAACAGAGAGATATACGAAAATATCGTACCTCTCTCTCTCGCGCTCCGTGTTCGAACCTCGCCGCTATCGCGGGCGCGATCTAGCCATCGGACACCGATAATTAGAAGCGCGCCGCCGGCCCGCTTTGAATTTCGCGGCGGTTCAGAGATAGCGCGCACCGCTGCTGCGCATTATTCTGTTACGGTTCTCTGCTTTCGTTTTCGGTTTTGACAACATGCAGGTTTCGACTCGCATCTTTCACGCGTAATACCTCCGTACGTTTTGCCTATGGTCCTAGAGAGAGCGGTGCAAATAGCATACCTCTCTCTCTCACTCCTTGTTCGCGGGCGCGATACCAAAATGCAGGTTTCGCCTTGCATCTTCTACGCGTCAATGTTGACTATGGCCCTAGAGAGAGAAGGACCTCTTATTACGCATTTCGAATAACATATACTCTATTGTTTAGTATCCTGCACTGTAACTGTACTCGCGTGACCATGAATCACTCATATTCTGATGCTACGTGATCGCTTTTAGACATATGCGTATTATTCTTAAAAGTTCACCTTCGATCAATATCGCGATCAGAAGCGTGCCGGGCCGCTTTGAATTTTCGCGGTTCAGAGATAGCGCGCACCGGTGCTGCGCAATATTATCGGGAATCAACCTTCCATCGTTACAGCTATATGTTTCTGGTACGGTGTTCGCGCGATAACCATGCAGGTTTCGACTTGCATCTCCTACGCGTAATACCTCCGTATGTTTTGACTATGGCCCTAGAGAGAGAAGGATAGATTCATATCGTACCTCTCTCTCTCGCGCTCCTTATTCGCGGGCACGATACCGAAATGCAGGTTTCGCTTTGCATCTTCTACGCGTCAATGTTGACTATGGCCTTAGAGAGAGAAGGATAGATTCATATCGTACCTCTCTCTCGTACACCTGGTTCGAATTTCATCTACGCGGTCGCAAATATCGGGGCGCGATCTGGCCTTGGGGAGATAAGAGTGTTGCGGATCGCTTCCTACGACGCGTGACGAGTCATCGGCGATACCCCCTCCACCTGCTCCCAGGACCCGTTCCCCCTCCACCTGCTCCATGGGCCGGCTTCCCCCACCACTGACTCATCCCCTCCACCTGCTCCAGGGTCGCGGTCCCCTACCCGCCTCCCCCTCGCCAGCGGTGCGGTACCCCTCGCCCCGCTTCACCCCCTCGCCACCATTTGGTCCAGAATCGGCTTACTATAACTACTTACCACGGAAAAGGAATGTCTAGCAGTTCTTTTTGCAATATTACATTTTCGACCATACCTTTACGGTAGAAAATTAACTTTGGTTAGTGATCACGAGCCTGTAAAATGGATAGATTCGATAAAAGATCCGGGACAACGATTAGTACGTTGGCGATTAAAATTGCATGATTACGAATATGAATTTGTACATAAATCTGGACGTCTAAATTCCAATGCAGATGCTTTGTCTCGAAACCCGGTAACAGAAATTAATAGTAGCTCCGATTCCAGTTCAAAGGACACATCTGATAGCGATTCAGAATGTAATGCTAGGATTTCCAACATTTTGCCTATTAAGAATCCTCCCGCTGATAGAAGGTTATCACCGCCAAGCACTTCTAGATCCGTACCTTTAAAATCAAAATCTGTAGCTAAACCAATTGTTAAGAAAAGTAAACGTACATTTCCATTAGATAAAAGTGCCATTGCAACAAGAACACGTTCCGCAGTTCAACCTGCCGAATCTAAAACTCCCATTAATTACGCGGAATTAACAAGTGCTGAATCTTCACAAAATTCCGAGGAAGAACTGCCTACCGAGGTGGTCGATCCGCCGGTATTCCAAGGACGAAAGAACGTGTTACCTAGTCTCAAATCACCAATATTGGTCCAAGAATTTCAACGTACCCTTCCTAAAGAAGTACTATCTGAAGACCAGTCCGAGGCTTTGGACACTACAGAGGATGAAGCTGCCGTGGCTCCAACACCCGCCGAAAGCATAACGATAGAGGTTGCACCTCCATCTAATGATAGTGACGATAACGAGATCCACCTCGACACTACTCAACCCATTAGGCTACAGGAACTTCAGGAATCTTTTAACCGTTTTGACCAATCGCTGCAGGAGCATAGCGACATTCTTCAAAAATCATCCCATGAATCAGAACTAGATACAGAAAATTCATTCCGGGAAGAATTGGATAAACGCGCAGAAGACTTGTGGGCTCAATATAAATCGCGAAGACAAGATAGTGCTGAAACAACAGGCGCCGAGGTAGGACCTTCGAGATCCGAAATAGGGAGACCTCCTTTGGAATCCATACAGGAAGAAGAAGAACCAAACAATGTCTCAGGATTTGATAACACGCCAATTCGCCGTCCACCGCGCCGATCTATGATTCCAACCCCGTTAACATCAAACAAACCGCTTGCGCTATCTACACCTTATTCGAAACCAAAAACACCAACTTCCGATTAGCCTCCCACCCCCAAACGTTTACTTGCTCCCGAGTCGATGGACTATAGCAAAATTGACCAGAATCGACCAGGAATCCAAATTACAGAAAGTATACTCCCCGACATATTAACGTCACCGACCTTCTCTCGAAGCACACGCGGCGAGAATATTAATTTTACTCGGAACAATTTAACAAACATCCGCGAAAATTATGTTCATTTTATTTCTTCCGATGCGGAATTGGTAACTCCAATAAGCAAATTGCTCGTCGATATAGGAGCTATAAGCATAGAACATCTGCGGAATGCAAAGCCAAAAGAAGGCCAAGTACTCGTTACGTCGCGAGGTAAATACAAAATTTTTAGTGTAATAATCAAGAAAAGCATTATGATGATGTTTCTATCACAAAATTAAGTAGTGCCTTGAACAATTTAAAACATACACTTTTACAATCAGGCATAAAGTCCTTTAGAATTTCAAAGTCCGGTGAGTTTACTGATACACTGCCGCAGGGTACACTGGTTGGTATCTTATTGAACATTTTTGCGGATAGCGATATCAAAATAACACTGTGCACCGGAAACGTACAGGTACCGCCCGAAGAACTCCGCTCGAAAATCATTTGGGAATTACATGAAAGTTTAATAGGAGGGCATAAGGGCGTAAGAAAAACATATAAAAGAATTCGAGAATGATTTTATTGGCCATCTATGCGTAACGACATTCAAAATTTCATTAGAACATGCAATAGTTGTCAGGAAAACAAACTTGTTAGGACAAAAACTCGTGAACCAGTGCTCATAACCGATACACCATTAAAACCATTCGATAAAATATCCTTAGATACTGTGGGACCTCTTCCATTGACTCCTAGCGGGAATCGGCACATTTTGACTATGCAGGATAATCTTACGAAATACTGCATCGCAGTTCCTGTACCGGATATAAAAGCAGAAACTGTGGCTCATGCGCTGGTCACGCATCTGGTTTTGCAATATGGGGCTCCACGCGCAATTTTAACTGATCAAGGTACTAGTTTCATTAATAAAGTATTAAAAGAATTGGCGAAAGTTTTCAAAATTAATCATGTAACTACTTCTGGCTACCGTCCGCAAACAAATGGTGCTTTAGAGCGTAGCCATATTGTCTTAACTGAATATATAAAACACTATCTAAATGATTTTGATGATTGGGATAAAATAGTACCATTTGCAATATTTTCGTATAACACGTCTGTTCACGAAGCAACCAATTTCACTCCACACGAATTAGTATTTGGCGAAACAGCACGCTGTCCTAGTGCATTCCCTACAGATGAGTCCTTATCAACGTATAAGGGGTTATCTTCGGGATTTATTAACGCGATTAACTGAGATGCAGACGTTGGCTGCACAAAATTTGATATCGGCTAAATATAAGTCAAAATTACATTACGATGAAAAAGCGCGACCATTTCAGTGGCACGCGTTTTAGTAGAAGTCAGAAAAGGGAAATTTGGCAGTCGATATCACGGTCCTTACAAAATTGTTGGAATTTTAGAAAAGAATAATATTATATTACAAAAGAAATCTGGCGAACGATTTGTAAAGCACGCCGATAAACTATTAATACACCATCAGGGTGATTAATACATTGAATGCACGACCTTTTCTCCTACTATTAGTACTCCTTTTGGTACTATAGGATTTTCACTTAACACCAATAGTAAATCTATTTTGATGAGTGCCTTGTATGCGAGAAGTTTCTGTGTAAGTGGTTAAACATCTACTATGCTTCATGGTAACTTCCTGCAATACCATGCAATATGTATTGCTCCGTTGTCAATGCATATTGCGTCTGTAAACTTTGCACACTTCCGTATGTTCCCGCGCCTATACAGGCCTAGTTTAGTACCGTTGAAATATCCCTATCAATATTTAAAATTCTAGAACTAAATAAGATCAGTAGAATTGTACCGAATCTGGCAAGAATGAAGTTGGTAATACTCCTCTCTGTGATGACCTGGATCACGCCTATCTCTGGAGAGAATAAAAAAACGTACGAGATTTCAAGAATTGACGCCAGCCCTGGACTGTATTTCGAAAAATTACACACCATGAGATTGATGACCGCTGAGTGGCGAGTGACAGTTTTCCTTGAGACTCGGAGACTAGAAACCCAATTTCCAATGGGTTATGAAAGACTGAACGAAACATATAACAGCTGCATCTCCGTGATGTTGGCGAGCGATTGCAATAGTCTCCTCTGTACCGCCTACCTCCGGGGAAGAGCGGAAGAAGCTTTAGCGCTGCATTCGGAACTAAAGGATCTAATTTCAGAGATTCCAACTCCAGAAGACTCTAATATCCCCAAATCCATAGTGCGAAGAAGTGTCCCTCTCGGATTCATCGGATCGCTGAACCGCACTCTCTTTGGCACGCTGACGACAGATGATGCAGAATACTTTAATTCAGAAATTGACAAGTTATATCAGGATCAAAGTGAGATAGTACATATTCTAAAAAATCAAACACATGTTATCACCAGTGGATTCCATAACTACCATGAGTTGTTAGACCGAAACACAAAATTGATGAACAAAAACAGAATGCAAATTAACGAAATTTCAGCAGCAATAGCTGCTGCTAATAGAGTATTGAACTATACTCAACTATCATATCGGCTATCACATTATATCCATACTCTGGAACTGTCTTTGGACCAATATATAAGAGTAACTGAGAAATTCCTGGCCGCAATACATGCCGCCAAGGTGGACGAAATACGTAATTCACTTTTGGATAAATCAAAACTTCGCCGTATAATAACGGACATTAGAGATACACGAAATTCATATGAACTTCCGATACCCTAGGGATACCAGGGTATAGAAGAATTAATTGGGTTATCCAGTGTAAAAATTGGCCACCACAAGGGCAAGCTTTTCTTGGTACTATACTTGCCTTTGGTAGACAGGGTAGCATATCACCTCTATCGTACATATTCTTGGCCTATACCACAAAATTTCACTCGAAATTCAACAGGATCAAGCCATATTCATCCGAAGGCTCCATATTTGGCAATAAGCAACGATCACCGACTCTACTTTAACGTAGACGAATTATATATCAACAATTGTCACAATACATCCTATGTGCACCTTTGCCCATTGGAACAACCGTTGTTTGAAGTCTCGTCCACCGACGCTTGCGAGGTTTCGTTATTATTGCGACCCACCGTCCAGGCATTCAAAACCTGCGATGTGCGTATAAGACCCCGGCACACTCCATTCTGGGCCCGGTTGAGAACAACGCAGGGATGGTTATATTCCTTGGAGTCACCAGAACCATTGCAAATCATATGCAATGGAATGAAGGATGAGCTAATAACCATGGAAGGCACTGGAATTCTGCAGCTGAGGCAAGGTTGTATTGCTAAAACCACTTATGTGACACTGATTGGAATTCAACATTTGGGGAGTCGGGAACAGTACTTCTACCAACCAAATTTACTGCTAAATATTTCGGAACTTCTACCTCAAACCATAAATATCATGATATTCGACCATTGGACACCAATTATAAAAATACGTTCGTCTCTGTGGAAGACACTATGTCTGAAGTAGAAGAAAAACTTGACGAAATAGGTCGACACCACCGAAACAGAAGATTCAGCACTCATCTGTTGCATGGAGGGTTAACAATGTCATCCATTCTGGGACTGGGAATTCTGCTGTATTACTTCCGAAGTAGCATCGGGAGAGTGTGGTCTCTGCTGCCTTGCAGGAAGCGGAAACCTAGGAGTCCACCTAGAGAAGCAAACACGTCGAACGAAGCAGAGCGCGGCTGCCCATTGGAGACTCATAGCCCGCCTGCCACGGCATCACTGCCATGTCAACGAGCAATCGTGGATTAATCTTGCGCCAAATTAATAATTAATGAGACGATAATTGATCCAACCGTTGCGAGTTATGGGGAAACCATCGATCAATAATCGCATATTCTTCTGGTGTCAATGTATTTCGAATTTTTGCCAGTCTTGTTGTTTTAACAGATATGTCAGATCCAGGAATCAGCAACCATGGGAATTCTCGACGGATCTTTGTGTGTCGCCTAGCGCGGTTTACAAAACGCAAGGATTTGTTGAATATCTTCCGCCCCTACGGAGCCGAACATGCGGTCTTGAGGGTCCAGCCCAGCGGGAACGTGGCCTTCGTGACATTCGCCACTTCGCAGCAGGCAGCCAAGGTGGCGAGCAATGCGATCACGCAGCCAATCATCCTTCATAAGAGAAAACTGCGAATTTTGGTCGCTGATACATGGCATGGCTTTAACCTGCCATCCTCAAGTGTCGGACCGCCTGTTTCCATTCCTGAGCGGGACAACCCGTTCCCAGGGTACGAGCCAGTCCGCTCAGCGCTCCTGCCTGTGGAGGTGATTTCACTGATAGTAACATCCTTGCCTTTTGCCGATCGCGCCCGTATGGAACGGATATCGAGAACTTGGAGGATGAGAGTACACGATTCCTTCCGGAAAATGCAGCGCCTTGATCTCGGCGATTGGAGATGGCCTGGGATGCAGGGATGGAGGCGCATTACAACAGATGCTTTCTACTGGGTGTTGGCGCGATGTGCCCCTTACTTAAAAGACATTGTTTTAGATGATGAGCTAGCCGCTGAAGATCTGCGTCCTCAGCTGTTGGCCCTGATTAGTAAGAATTGTCCCGCACTGGAGAAGTTGGATGTATCGGCCATTAATGTCCGACCATCGGCTTTTCGAGAGCTGGCAACAAGCGTCACCTCCCTGAAAAATCTGTCAATTGGACGTTGCACGAACTGTGTTGACATTGAACTGGGAAAGGTTCTTGAAGCCAATAAGGCTTTCCAGGAATTCAGCGCCAAGGGCACCGATTTCTCTGGAAGATCCCTGTGCAAATAGCAAGGGATCTAGTAAGGCTAGATCTAAAAGACTGTACGGCTAAAAGCGAGCATATCGCTGCAACCATTTCACATTTAAATTCATTGTCACACCTTTGTCTATTCAGACCCAAAAACTTTCAACCTGACATTTTACAGAAATTAATCGAAAGTGCTACACTACCCCGATCCATGGAGTTGATGGAATTCGTGGGGTGCAGCCCCCGGTCTGAGGGCGGAGAGCTGCAGGAGGAAGATGCGGAAGCCGAACAGGAGGAGGAAGCGGATTTCTTTGAGTTCGACCTTGGTCCCGTTGAGATAGCAGTCAGCCTTCCATCCCGTTACCCTCTGGTCATTGAACTCGGGGTTGCATTCTGCGGCTGGGTGGACAACACCTTCATCGGCGAAGTGGATCGGCACATGAAGCATCTTATAAAATTGGATATCACTGGATGCACTAACATCAGGGGGCAGTTTAGCCTCGAAGCACTCAGTGGTCTAAATCACGGTACCGAACTACAAATCAGCCTACTGTACCCGGACGTCAGTGCCCAGTTCCTTCGGGACATGTCGTCACTCAGGGAGTTGACGTGCAGAGACAATCAGGGCGTGACAGATGAGGATGTTTGCGGCCTCATCAGAAATAGCGTGAACATAACAATGATAGATCTGGAGGGCTGCGTACATATAGGACGCCCTTTTATAGAATGCGTATACTCCGCCCTGCGTGGCGACCCTCACAACCACCGAGTCGAAATTCGTGTCGGCGGAACGAGCGCGATGCCCCGCAGGCGTGACAGGCAGCTGCTCCACGTTTTCTTAAATTATACACGGCACTCCAAATTTCCTTACGCCTAATTATCATCGGGGACGATGATTCCAAGGGGGGGAGGGTGTTACGTGCCGGTCACTTTTTAAATTCATCTCAAAATTTTCGCTACACAGATGTCGACCATTGATTCAACCATCACGTGTTATGGGAACTTCCCTCAATCAGTAGTCGATTATGTGTGAATATTCTTAATAGTTGTAATTTAATTCTGCTTGAAGCCTGTCACGCCACGGCATATTCTCATGGAAGATTACTGTCAGCGATCTCCTAACGCCGACGTTCTTAGAATGCGCGCTGTGATAAGCCTTCCGAGACATTGTAGTAGACCACTTTATATTTTTCTTCTGTGTTAAAATTTTGTTACACCATCATTGACATCTGATCCTACCATTGAGTGTTGTGGAAGTTTCCCTGGATCAATTGTTAATAATCTACGAACCATATTATAATAATAATTTTATATGAGCCGTTACGCCACTGCGTTCTTCCTTGCAAAAATCTTCCAACACCGTCGGCGTTCTTAGAACGCCGGGCGCGATAACAGCTTGGATGCTGGGAACGTTCCGAGCGACGACGTTTGGGCCCGTGTGCATGAGGTGCAGAGTCAGCAAGTTTGGCGCTCTTTGTGCAAAGGCCCGAGTGCTCGGGCCTACCCTGCGAACGCTCGTGGCAGTCAACTGACACGTTGCATAGTGCGTGGTTGATCTGTCCGAGGGACATTAACTATTCTTTGAAATAGTCTTTGACCCGGAGTTCCCGTGTTTTCTTGTAGTGCGTGGAAGTACTCAGTCCCCGTAAAGACTTATATATATTTTTGCGTTTCAATTCAAAATCCCCTTTTATTCATTATTTAGTGCAGTCGGCTGACGAGTCGCATAGTGCGTGGTCGTTCTGTCCGAGGGACATATTGCCCTATCATATTAGGCGTGTGAGCTAGAGTTCCATCGTGAATAGTTAATACTTAACGTGGAAAGACTCAGTCCCGGTAAAACTCATATACATTTTGTGTTCTTTAATCGTTTAAAAACTATAATCAACTTTAATTGTTTGCCTAAATCAACTACCCTCTAACGTTTAAAAAGAATATAAAGAGAAGCGACTTTCGACATTGTGTGTGTTGTGCGACGCTCCTGCGCTTCGTCATCTTGTACGCGGGACCCTCTAAGGCACCCAGAGAGAGAGAGAAAGAGAGAGACAGAAGGACAGAGCGAGCGAGAGAGAGAGTAAGCCATATTAAATTTGACAATCTCAGCGCCTAATCGGTAAGTCCCTTTAATTACGTTATTGTACGGAATAGATGAATGATCCAATCTCTTTAGAGAGTTGTGGGTTTTCCCCTCGATCATTTGTTTAATTCCCTTTTCTTTTTGGACGCGTACCATGTTTTGTTTAAACTCTATTACCTTGTACAATTATATTGCGAGTTTTCCAAAACCGTTATCTTAAAATTTGGTTAAAACATTGCGTAATTATTGATCCAACCTCTTGAGAGAGTTGTGGGGTTTCCCCTCGATCAAATGTCGTTCTCAAAATATTGCGCATATTTGTGAGTCTGTTTCAAAATCCGTGTATTAACTCCCATTTATTGTACCACCATGATTTCCTTTTTCTTTTTATTGTAATACATGGTACATTTTCATATAATTCAAGTATCATTTCTTTTAAACCAGTCTTCCTCGAAAATACTACTTCCCGATGGATCAACCTGTATTGGTTATAGCAGTTACGTATCCCAAAAACAAATCTTTTAAATTCGTTAAGCGTTACGTGGAAGAAATTGGACAAATCCGCTCGGTCATTTAAAAATTAACGCCCTCACGTAAAAAGACCATCCTAAAATTTTCGAAGCTCGGGCATCACTATTACCCAGCGGTCGCTGGTAACCCTCCGAACGCTGGGTCAGTGCATGGTTGTAGTGGAATGCGGCCATGAGGCGGTGTTGCCATTTTCGTCTGTTCGCGCGCGCGTAGGTTGCAGTTTTAACGAATGACCCTGTATGTGTAGTATTCATTTTTTATGTTTGCGTATTTAAGTTGCACACACGTTACTTACTTTGTATATATTGTATATACAATGTGCTAGTTCTTTTGTATGTACTTATTTCCGCAAACACGCTGTGTATATATTCCATGACCGTATAGTTTAAACATTGTGTTTTCATTTTAACACTTGAATACTATTTTCTTACAAATCAGTAAATCTCATATACCAGGGTTGTCTAACTGACGACTCACGAGATGCCGGGGGCTCCTCCGCCTTGCGGCCACGCTGACGATCGCAGTTGAATTCGTCCGTCCCTACACAGACATAAATACATTCGATTGCTACGGCCGGCCACGGCCATACGTTTACATATAATTATAATTAATACGACAATACGAACTGATATATCCTTACTTTTACTCGTCGAATGGTCCGCTAATCTTGACCGATATTTACTTTTTATATTTTTCATAACGGAAAACGCATTTTCGCATCTGTATGTAGAACCAAACATTGATGAACGAACGGATCTGCTTGCAAATTACACAATGCAACTCGATAATACATTTCTTGGTCTTCGCTGTTAAGGATATATCAGTTCGTATTGTCGTATTAATTATAATTATATGTAAACGTATGGCCGTGGCCGGCCGTAGCAATCGAATGTATTTATGTCTGTGTAGGGACGGACGAATTCGACTGCGATCGTCAATGTTTAGTAGGTGTGGAGGGGGCCGTTCAGCGTGGCCGCAAGGCGGAGGAGCCCCCGGCATCTCGTGAGTCGTCAGTTAGACAACCCTGTCATATACAATAGTTGTGTTACAAAATATTATTTTTATTATAAATAAATAAATTACCTTTCAAACTTCTACAGAATTGTTACATTTATTATAGGCCGATTTGCCAAAGAATCGATTTGCATGTAATGTCGTGGGTATAATTCAAGAAAATTCGTCACATTTTTCTTCGAGATATTAAAAATTAGACCGAGAACAAAACCCTGCAAGTGATTGACGTCATTACATGCAACCCGGTTATTGTTACAATTGCAGTTGCATCGCAGCGATGGACGAGCGCGGAGCGACCATAGTCGGATTTTGGACGCAGAATGTCGTATGTCACTTGTAACCTGCTCGGAGCGGGTTAACCGGTTCTCTATACTCTTTGGGAGCCGTTCCTTCGGGGTTACTACGGGTTACAGTAACCTTCTGTCAGTTAAGCGGATTCGGATTAGGGTTAGGCGGCAGTTATAATCCCTGCACGCCAGAACGTTATACACTGCGCACTACTTACATTAGAGACAGTGGATTCGGCCTCACATTTCTACGTCGACTCCATCCACATGTTTTTCACGATTCAGCGCAGCCTTGCATTGTGTACTACCTACTCGATGTATATTATCGATGTGCGAAATGATCGGCAAGAGACGATCGCGATTACGTTCGCGAAAAGTATACAAATTCCTCGATATACCTGGCTTACAGAGGATATCATAAATGCCGTTACTGTAGGACACACTGAAACATCTGTTTTTACGAAGCTACATTTGGTTGACTTGAAGGTGCTACAAATTATGGAAATGGTTTATGATTTAGTTATAACGACCGTAAAATTTTACAAAGGTACATTAAAAAATGTCAACATGTTTCCCCGGCAATGCAATGGCGAATGGAATTGCAGTTAACACATTCACTGTTGTGACGATCATAATTATTACTATTGACGGCAATAATTACCATTTCATTAGGTACTTGTTTCAATGTAAAAACTAATATTGATAGACAATAAATACACATAGGTATGCAAGTGATGTTATATGTAAGATAAATGATGAAGAGATGTAATATGCAGGATGTTTTGAAGAAAGGGAGTAGTCTTCTGATTGCTCGTGATGCAGGTCAAATTTTTCACCCACGCTCTTGCGTGGCGCGCAAGAAAGCACCACAGTCCTGCCCGCGCGCCATAAAGCACCACGGTCCTGCCGGCGCGCAAACCTCGACTTCAGAAGAGTTTACATAAGAGACAGAAAAGGTAGTTAGAAAAGGAAAACGGCACTTGAAACCAAGGGTTCGGCGTGGCGCGTGGATTTTCAACAGTGCGGAAATCCTGAAGCGCGCGCCGAGCCTGCAGCCAAGCCTCTGCGAGCCGTTACAAGCGGTAGGAAGAGAACGCGAATTTTTTACAACCAAACAATTAAATATACTTATTTACTTCCAGCTTTGTGGCTTCATTTGTCAATATTTAGGGAATATGTAAAAAAAATGGTATGCAAAGATAGCGAGAAATGCCGATGCTATGAATGCCGATGCGATACGTGAGTGTCACGTCCCGGGTGGAGGTCTTTAGGCCGATGACTATGTGGGGGTAAAAGTCGGGCGAGAATCTGTAATCCTGCACACTGGGGTCTGACGGAAGTTAGGCGAGAATGCGAAATTCAGCACACTGAGGGTTGATGGAGGTCACGCGAGAATGCGAAATTCAGCACACTGAGGGTTGATGGAGGTCACGCGAGAATGCGAAATTCAGCACACTGAGGGTTGGTGGAGGTCAGGCGAGAATGCGAAATTCAGCACACTGAGGGTTGGTGGAGGTCAGGCGAGAATCTTAAATCCAACACAATAATCGACCAGGGAAGGTTTAAAGGCGAATACATACCAGGGGTACACCCGTTAGAGCACTTTATGTTTGTTTTGGCTTGGTAATTGGATTTACCGTTGCATTTATAAAAAAGCCACACGTAATATTTCCGCGAAATCCGTCTAACCATATGGCTGTACACGGCCTATGCGAAAATACGTTTGTAAACACTGTAAGAACACTTGCGTTCGCGAACCGAGATCAGCTGTTGCGGTAGCCTGTTTGACTTGAAACCTTCGTAACCAAAGGATAGAAACAATAATTCGGAGCGCGGTTTAAAGTAAAATTGTTTATTCAATTCGAAATACGAAAATATGCCATGCACCGGTTAATGTGATGGCTGTTTGGTTTTATAATAATGCGTTAGACTTTAAGCATTAGCACATAAACATTTATATAAATGGTTAATAATAGCAATATAGATATGGCTGAGTACGAGGCACATGAATATTAACAATGTGAATATATATAATGCAATAAGCAAATGATAATAGCGTAAAGCAGCAAGCGTTAGTAAATAATATAAAGCAATAAGCAAGAACTATTAGGAGGTTGCATTGAAAGCCGCTGTTTATGTATACGTGGATCTACAGAGAGTGCCGGTTCTTATCTCACTTTGAAATGTAACATTTCCCGAAGGTTCAGTCATCAGACGTCTTTGGTTGACTACACAAGTTCGTTTCTATAGCAGAGTGAAAATGGAACGCGACAAGGTATTTTATCGATGTATACTTTTACACTATTTCGATCTAAAGAAAAGTGCAGCTGAAACTCATCGAATGCTTCTGAAAACATATGGTGAATCTGCTCCATCAGAAACAGTGTGTAGAGATTGGTTTCGACGATTCAAAAGTGGTGATTGTGACGTTCACGACAAACAACGGCCAAGTCAATCGAAAAAATTCCAAGATGAACAACTGCAACATTTATTGGACGAAAACCCTGCTCAGATCCTCAAGGAATTGGCTCAACAGCTCGAAGTCGATAAATCAACGGTTTCGCGACGTTTACAAGCTATGGGAAAGGTGCAGAAAGAAGGGAAATGGCTGCCACATGAATTAACCGAAACTGCTATTGGTGATTCTTCTCCACGACAATGCTCGACGTCATGTTGCTAAAGCCGTAAAACAAACACTGATGGAGTTCGAATGGGAGATTCTCCCTCACCCAGCATACTCTCCAGACCTGGCCCCAAGCGATTATCATTTGTTCAGGTCGATGCAACACGACTTGGAAGACACACATTTCCGTAATTACGAAGTTAAGTTAAAACTTGGGTTGCGGAATGTATAAGCTCGAAAGATACACCGTTCTTTCGTCGCGGAATTCAACTTTTGCCAGAAAAGTGGGAAAAAGTAGTAGCTTTCGAGGGCAAATACTTCGACTGATACTTTTACACATTTTACTCTTGAAATAAATGCTCAAAAAACCGAAAAAATAGCGGCTTTCAATGCAACCTCCTAATAATAATATAAAGCAATAAGCGTTATTAATATAAAATAATATGAAATATAATAAGCGTTAATACAAGAAAAATATATAAAATGCAATAAGCGTTAATAATACAAAATATATGAAATGAAGATGATATGCCGTGGTAATAATGGTAGTTATAACAGCTTACAGTAGACGTCGACGAGTAATCCTTTGTACACTGACTCTAATCTGGAGTTAGATATGAATATATATAGGTATACACTTTCGCGGGAGTATTTTCGTATAAGAGGACCTCTGTCTCCCGGGCCCTCGTATTTATATGATTTTCTGGAATGTCAGGTATGACGGGTACGCGCGGTATGCACTGTGATATCCAACTATTTTTCGCGCGGTACTATTCTAAATACTTTCCCATATATCTCAAAATCACTCCACCAAAGTTCTTCAAGCTCAACTATTACCCCTTTTCCCCAATCACCTTGACGATGTACCTTAGCGGTCCCCATCTCAAGATGGTCGGTACGAAACCTCCTTCTAACTATTCGCCCTACGAGACACGAATTCCCTTCCTCATACTAAATCTAAACAAGTCCCTCGCCCCAAAAACCTTCTTAAATCGAGACCACGTCTCACTCCCCTCTTTAGGACTCACTGAGTCCAAGCCATTCTAACCCCTTTCCTATTAAAACACCCAAAATCCATTCGACGGGTTGAGTATCTCCTTTTACCGTTCATAAAATCCCAGAAGTCTAATGACGACAAATATTTGGCGTACGTGACATAAATATGTCTAATAATAGACGTACCGTTCATAAAAACCCTGGAAGTCCTACTGCGACTTATTTGTTAAATATGTCAAGGTTCCTACCGCGCGTATCCCCGCAACATTCCTGTAAGGATACATAAATATGAGGTCCCGAGAGGCCGCAGATTCATTATTATTCGAAAGATTCGTTCAGTACCGTGTGCTACTAAACATATTCATTATTATTCGAAAGATTCGTTCAGTACCCTGTGCTACTAAACATATTCATTATTCGAAAGATTCATTTATCGTTCAGTGCTACTAAACATTTTCATTATTATAAATTCAGTGACCAACAATCACCATTCGTCAAACATTGTAAGATATTACAATTACCATTTATAATATTGTACATCACCACCATCATTTATATTTTGTATTATCATTTCTATTGCTTTTCTATATTATTGTGTCTTATTAACGCTTATTGCGTATGTCATTCTTGTATTATTATTCGTATTATTTTCATTATCTTTATATTATTTGCATCATCAAATCTTATTGTCGTTCATATTATCTTGCATATTAACGCTTATTGCGAACATTTATTATTTTGTATAACTATTCATATTATTACTTTCTATATCAACGCTTATTGCGATCATTTATTTTGCTTTCTATATCAACGCTTATTGCAATCATTTATTGTTTGTATAACTATTCATATTATTACTTTCTATACCAACGCTTATTGCTTATATCATTTTACTTAATTATCGCATATTGTGTTTCATGTCCATATTCATATATTGTGCTTAATTACCGTTAAACAGTAATAACGTACTCGTGTTTAAAGTAAATAAACCTCTTTATTTTTAAATCACGCTTCGAATTACAGTGGTCCCCGGATTATTGACAAGCTTTTTTCCCCGGATCATCGGGAAAGACCTACCCACCCCACAGTTTTGCTTCCTCGGTGCGAACGAGGGCCTTCGGTCTCAGGTAGACCGCCCGTTGACTGCCGAGAGCAATAAAATCGCTGGGCTAGGTAAAATACCCAGTAAAGAAAAATAAAATGTTCATGTTTTTGATAAAAGTTCATGAAAGTATTACCAATGGATTTTTTAGGATTTCCCAATGAAAATGAGTTCAAATATGGAGAAATTCGGTTCATTTTTAGTGAATGTCACTACATTACACACTATGTACATACATACATACAAACACAACAAGAATCTACGTTAATAATACCAAAAAAGTATGTATCTAATCGTTTTTAAAATGTATGATATTCCGATCTCTTTATTCCACTAACAAATAATATTAATGTTTTTACAGTATCAAATGTTATTCAATATCTAAGGAAAGACACATATGACGGACAATCTTCCAATCGAACCTGCAAATACTACAAGAATTGGCAAATTACTTAGATAATTGTGAGTTAATCACCAGAAGCGTGCTTTTCCCTTAAACCGGGGAACTGGAATCTAATTGTGTTATCATAATAAAAAATTGACCGAATTGTTTCGTGTTTAGACTCATTTTCGTCGACATAAGCTCCCCGATCCATTGGCAGTACTCCCATCAAAGTGTAATCAGTAATATGAAAATTTTCATATTCAATACTGAATCTCAATTCGCCGTAGACCGAGGGTCTCCCACGGGTGCGGTATTTCACTCACTCTCGGTTTACGTCGTTCACTCTCCTTGTCGAAAGGTTCGGGCGAGGGTCCTGACAAGGGTCAGTTTATTAGGCGCAAACTACTTCCCCTGCCCCGCTTTATGGAGAATCCCCAGACCCGAATCTTTCTCGATAATCCGGGGACCACTGTATTGTGTGCATCCTTTGGTTACAAAGATTCCAAACCAAGACAGGCTGCCGCAACAGCTGATTTCTGTTGTGAACGCGATAACGTTTACACTGTTTACAAACATACTTTTGCATGAGCCGTGCAATTCACGGAAATATTACGTGTGGTTTTCTTTACATAAATCCAACGGTAAATCCTCTTACCAAAATCAAAACAAACATAAGGTGCTCTAACGGGTGTTCCCCGAGTGTGTATTCACTATTTAAACCTTCCCTGGTCGATTAGAGTGTTGGATTTGAGATTCGCGCCTGATCTCCCTTTAGTTTCAGTGCGCTGGATGCAAGATTCGCGCCGGACCTCCCTTAAAATCCTCAGCGTGCTGGATGTAAGATTCGCGCCTGATCTCCTTTAAAATCCTCAGCATGCTGGATGCAAGATTCGAGCCTGATCTCCTTTAAAATCCTCAGCGTGCTGGATGCAAGATTCGCGCCTGATGTCCTTTAAAATCCTCAGCGTGCTGGATGCAAGATTCGCGCCTGATCTCCTTTAAAATCCTCAGCGTGCTGGATGCAAAATTCGCGCCTGATCTCCTTTAAAATCCTCAGCGTGCTGTATGTAAGATTCGCGCCTGATCTCCTTTAAAATCCTCAGCATGCTGGATGCAAGATTCGCGCCTGATCTCCTTTAAAATCCTCAGCGTGCTGGATGCAAGATTCGCGCCTGATCTCCTTTAAAATTCTCAGCGTGCTGGATGCAAGATTCGCGCCTGATCTCCTTTAAAATTCTCAGCGGGCTGGATGCAAGATTCGCGCCTGATCTCCTTCAAAATCCTCAGCGTGCTGGATGCAAGATTCACGCCTGATCTCCTTTAAAATCCTCAGCGTGCTGGATGTAAGATTCGCGCCTGATCTCCTTTAAAATCCTCAGCGTGCTGGATGCAAGATTCGCGCCGGACCTCCCTTAAAATCCTCAGCGTGCTGGATGTAAGATTCGCGCCTGATCTCCTTTAAAATCCTCAGCATGCTGGATGCAAGATTCGAGCCTGATCTCCTTTAAAATCCTCAGCGTGCTGGATGCAAGATTCGCGCCTGATGTCCTTTAAAATCCTCAGCGTGCTGGATGCAAGATTCGCGCCTGATCTCCTTTAAAATCCTCAGCGTGCTGGATGCAAAATTCGCGCCTGATCTCCTTTAAAATCCTCAGCGTGCTGTATGTAAGATTCGCGCCTGATCTCCTTTAAAATCCTCAGCATGCTGGATGCAAGATTCGCGCCTGATCTCCTTTAAAATCCTCAGCGTGCTGGATGCAAGATTCGCGCCTGATCTCCTTTAAAATTCTCAGCGTGCTGGATGCAAGATTCGCGCCTGATCTCCTTTAAAATTCTCAGCGGGCTGGATGCAAGATTCGCGCCTGATCTCCTTCAAAATCCTCAGCGTGCTGGATGCAAGATTCACGCCTGATCTCCTTTAAAATCCTCAGCGTGCTGGATGTAAGATTCGCGCCTGATCTCCTTTAAAATCCTCAGCGTGCTGGATGCAAGATTCGCGCCTGATCTCCTTCAAAATCCTCAGCGTGCTGGATGCAAGATTCGCGCCTGATCTTCCTCGAAAATCCTCAGTGTGCTGGATGTATGATTCGCGCCTAACTTTCCTTCCCCCCAATAGTCATCGTTCCTAAAGACCTCACCCGGGACGTGACATGCACCTTGACCTTTTTACGAATATGCGTCGCAGTACAATGTTATTAATAGAATTAGTCTTCCGGGGTTTTTATGTGACCTTGTACGAAATATTTGCCGCAAGGAGTTCCGGGGTTTTTATGTGGGCTTTTGAAAAGGGAATACTCAACCCATTTGATGGATTTTGGGTGGTTTGATTGGAAAGGGGTAACTATGGATATGAGGGAAGTGGTCATGCCACGTAAGGCGAAGATGGGAAGGAGGTTTCGTAATTGACCATCTTGAGATGGGGACCGCTAAGGTACATCGCCAAGGTAATCAGTGATTGGGGAAAAGGGGTAAGACTTGAGTTCGAGGGATTTTGATGGAGTTGTGTTGAGATTTATGAGGGAGACTTTTGAATAATACCGCGCGAAAAATAGTGGGACGTCACATGAGTTTATGTGAAATCACATGCACAGCGCACTCCTTTGATTATGTATGAATAACAGGTAAAGTACCGAAAAATAGTAGCCTATCTTTACAGGGCTGTTAGTAAATGCTAGGAATAACTTGAAGGAATACAGGCATAACCCATCTCTTCATCAGATTGTGCAAGACCCTATTTGTCCTGTGTGCGAAGATTTAAACAGCAGCGATTTGCTTAGAAAGTGTGTCGGGGGTTTCACTCAAAACTCGAATGAGAGTTTAAACGGTCCAATATGGAAAGTTGCTCCAAAGAAGACATATAGCGACTCCATAATGGTTGAAATCGCCACATATATTGCAACATGTCGCTGTTGAAGACACTAAAAACATTGAGCATCGAGATTGGAAATGCAGAACGCTATATGTGCCAGGAGGCCGACGCACAGCGTATCTCAACGCGCGAACTGAGAGACCAGCAAGCGACAAAAGAGGGCAGAATTCATCGCAGATCATGTAGATTCCAAGCAGAGGTGGCTCAAATTGCAGAGGAAGGTCACCTTAATAGTGCAAGCATCGCTGATTAGGGGTTAGTTACAAAATTTCTTTGTTATAGTTTGTCTATATTAAAACTCTTCTAAAGCTTTAAACGCGTGAGCATGATAACTGCCTCACTGTTCATCCAATTAATTTCACTATTTACACACATATTCTACATAAGATTCGTTATCCGGTGATGGCGAGCTTTTCCAATTAAATTGAACCATTTTTTAATAACAGGCAAAAACGTACGACTTTTATAGCGAAAATCACGACCCTTTTCTTCAAAGTGTTACGATTGCCGCAATTTTTTTCGAAAAAAGTGCGACATCACCTGTTACAAAGCGTATTAGAGGATCGGCGCAAGAAACTAAAGTTTATTAAGGAGCACTAAGATAATTATATTTGCAGCGTTCACGAACCAAAATACACTTATAAGTCAAATTCTGTACAAAGGTCACACAGTTAAATAAACGACTATTTACACAAATTGTTTAAACTGTTTTAAAGGAACAAAAGCACAAGTTAATTGGCTTTAATTGCAGCAAAGGCGCGAGAAGCGAGTTTACCACGCAGATTGGAACTTTAATAAAAGCGCGTGCAAAGAAAAGCGCAAGTAAAGTGTAAGCAAATTACAGCGTATTGTAGGTAGCCGGGTCGCGAACAGCGTGTCAAACCTCTCTAGGAAATCGGCTCTGATTTCCTGGAAGGAAGAGAGTCCCCCTTCCATCGATCGCAAGTTGATGGAAGGGGCAGTGATCGACGCTCCGCATGAGTCAGCGTGCCGTTGCCATTACCTAATTACCGGTGGGCCTAGAAGATGACGTAAGAATGCAGAATTTCTTGAACATCACCGGATAACTATGATCCCAAAGATTGTTAAAAAATGGATGATTTTGTTTCGCACCACTCGTACAGGTTGAATCATGCCCACCGTTGTGGGCGGCGCCAGAAAACATGTTCTACGCCACTGTCCGCGGACAAGACAATTTTTAATTTAACAATTTTCCAATTCTCATACCTGTTTTATAATCTATAAACGTATACCTATAAAACACAAAAAGAATTAAACCAATCGGACTAATAGTTTATCCCTGAATTATTCCCAAACATTGACCACGTAATACATGAATAGACGTGAAATTTTGTAACGGTTTGGGACAAGTTGTTACAGACCATTTGGGCTTAGGTATTTTCCGCATGTGGTAACTAATCCTGCTGTAACATGACGAATTGGAAAATGAATTGGAAGTCTGCCTCCTCCAAGCCTCTGAAATATATTTTGGTCCAAGTCCAAAGGAAGTAAGGAAAATTGCTTATGAAATATCTGTGGCAAATAATGTAAAAATACCACAGAGCTGGGAGACGCATAAGCAAGCGGGTGCTAATTGATTTTTGGCGTTTATGAAACGGCATAATAAGTTATCAGTAAGATCACCCGAAGCAACTAGCTTGGCACATGCAAACAGCTTTAACAAACATAATGTCAATCAATTTCTTGACAACTTACAAAAGTGTTATAATAAAATATAACATTGAACCACATAACACTTGGAATATGGATGAAACCGGTGTAACTACCGTACAGAAATCAAATAAAGTAATTGCACGATGTGGGTTGAAGCAAATAAGATCCATCACATCAGCAGAGAGAGGTTCGCTGGTTATTTTAGCAGTGGCTGTGCTTGGGACAGGCAACACAGTTCCACAATTGTTGTCCATCAGAGATGGACCACTTGGTTGTCAAGGTGGAATTAATCCTTCAGGATGGATGACTTGACAGGATGAATTATTTTGCAAGTTTGTGAAGAGCACTTTCACAATCATGTAAAATCTACGATAGAAAAACCATGTTTGCTGCTTCTAAACAATTGTGGATCTCATTTGTCTCTAGAAAGACTAAAATTTGCAAAAGAAAATGGTATAGTTATGCTTTCATACCCGCCACATTGCACTCACCGTTTACAGCCGCTAGATTGATCTGTCTTTGGACCATTAAAAAAATATATTAATACGGAAATGGATCAATGGATGATGAATCATCGAGGTTCACCAATGACAATATACGATACTCCTGAAATAATTACGAGCTTTTCCCCTAACAGCCACCCCTTCTAACATCATGGCGGGATTCAAATCTTGCGGTATAAGTCCCTTCAACAGGAATGTCTTTCAAGATCACGGTTTTTTTGGGATCGTACGTTACAGACAGGCCAGAAAATTTTGAAAATGGAGGAACTGATCTTAACGTAGCAGCAAACCCTTATCCTGAAAGAGTAAATGCTCCTTATACCCTTGCTGAACCCACAGAATTTGTAAAAAATTCACAAGGTGATTCATATTATATTACATTAGTTGAAGTTCAGCTGCAAACTGCGGATCCCCAACCCGATCCTAGTAGTTTAATCTCACCTCATATCGTAAGACTACTGCCAAAGCCCCACCCCCCCTCAAAAGAAAACAAACCGATCTAATAAAAGGAAATGTAAATCGGTAGTGTTAACCGATACACCTGAAAAGAATGATATAGAGCAGGCCAGTCCAACTTTTGCTCTTGCTGTCGACGAGCGGCCGCGAGTGGTTGCGAGCAGTGATGCCAGAATCGTGGGACGTGGGACAGAACGCTTACCCCCACTATGACCTACCGTCGTCTCCCACTATGGCCTACCGTCGTCCCCCACTTTCTTCCCACCGCACTGCACACAAGCATATTTTTACTTCTGTCCGTGTGAGCTGCTTGTTGGGCTGCCGTGCACACGGACAGGGGTAGGGATATGCTTGTGTGCAGTGCGATGGAAAGACAGTGGGGGACGACGGTAGGCCATAGTGGGAGACGACGGTAGGTCATAGTGGGGGTAAGCGTTCTGTCCCACGTCCCACGATTCTGGCATCACTGGTTGCGAGCGAAGACAAATGCGACGGCAAGAACGGCAGCCGTAAAAGAGTGGGGATAGTGGTGTAGTGTGACTACCACTACCTAGTTACTAGACCTGGACTTTACAGTGGCTTGGTCCCTATGTGCTTTCGCAGGTAGCTGTGCGCTCCGAAGAATGTAATAAAACGATTTACAAAGGAGTGTAATGAATGTTTTGACTGGCATAAAATGGCAATATCAATTTATTATCCTGTTAGTTCTATACCTGCACTAAAGAATTGTAGACTGAAAGAATCGTAGGTGAAGAAAATTCAAGGAAGATGAAAGGAAGTTCTTATTTAAGATAATCAGTCAGTATGTTTTTTACCGTGGGTGAATTGCGACTGTACTTACACCACAAATGAGAGTATTTAACGAAAAGTAAAATGAGATTAATATCGTATAGACAGCATGCAGATGTGTGAGACAGATATTACCTACAGGTAACCCTCGTATAACATAAAATCTTGCATGATATTAAGGGCGAATTTCTGGAAATCCAAATTTTTTCCTTATTTTTCGTACCGGAATATTAACAAAGTTGTAGTAAAGTATTAATTTTTTATGTGCATTATACAGGGTGTCCCAAAAATGCTGCGGTTCCTTAAAGGGGGTGATTCGGGGGGGGGGGGGTATTAAGTATATACAGAGCACAATAACGGACAATTGCACATGAAAAATAAGCAGAGACTGTCTATTCAACTAATGAAAATTATATATATATATTAATCTTACTTGAGCACATAAGACATTATTCGTATACATCATACGCTGAAAAAAAATACGAGACAAGAACAAGAAAGGGCATTCAGCCGATTTGCGCGCCACATTTAATAATCGTGCATTGTCGTATAGCAATGTCTTTAACAGGGGGTGATTCTAAACAACTTTTTCCTTTGCGAAAATGCTCTCCGAGGTTTCGTTAACGAGATATTAATAAAAATGACCGACCAATCAGAGCGCGAGTCTGACGGCCGAGATCCCGCGCTAGCGTGGCTACGCGCCGCGCTGCGACTGCGAACAAGCAAATGAATAAAAGATAAATGGATGAAAATCACGTGTAAGGTAAAAAGACGAATACACAGTTTTTTTTAGAAGATTCGAAAATAATAATTATTTGAAGTGGGAGGATAAGGAATACGTTATTGTGAGAAAAATCCGTAATTCAATAACGGCCAGCACTGTTGCTGATAACGAATAAGTCTGTTTAAAAAGCACGAATAAATATTTTCGAACGGGAATTTTTAGAATAATCGCCGGAAATAAGCCATCGCTTGCGTTAAATTTAAAAAGGAATGATCACCAATAAAGTAACTAAAACTCACCCTTGTCGGAAATTCAGCTGCAGCTTGAAAACCTGTGACACTGAGTTACTGAACCGATACTGGTCATCGATGGACGAGCTCAGTGCACAGGTGGTCCCAGGTATACGACACTACTCAAAGTTAAGGGTTATAATGTCAGGTGCGTCCAGGTTAATGTACCGAATACTCACATCACTGCACGGCTATTAACACTGATCACTTAATTTACTTTTCATGGGATGTGTTGCTCCTACGTTTTAAAAATTGCTACCCATCTCGCTGCCTCGCGGCATCGTGGACCCCGTCGAGAATAGCCTCGACGCTAAACGGCGAAATGTATCCTCGCTTGGCGTTTGGATGTGAGGATATTCCAGCGCAAATGCTCGCGCAGCAGCAGTTGCGCCCCCGTTGTTCCGGGCGTACACCCAGAACATCCTGTAGTATTCTTGGGCCGTGAACATTTCTGAGACGTGATTACTAGCTGACTGACAAGATTTTTTCCAAGCAACTTCTTCTACCTCCAAGTAGCTTCTCTCGTGCCATTATGAGTTAACCTCACCAGGACAAAAGGTTTGAGGTAAAAAGAAGCCATGACATTTTCGAAACACACGTGCATTGCAGATGTGCAACGAACGAACCATCGTACACTTTCACAAAAGCCCGCGCTCCATCCTTTTACTGCCAATGTACCCATTGCTACGAGATAGAAAGAAGACACCACGTGTATCGGTTCGAAAGGGTCCGAAGGGGAAAGAAACAGAAACTCTTCGAGTTGGTATATAGAAGAAAATGCATACCATTCCTGTTTCCCCTTTCCGATACCCTGAGTTCACGCCTGCTACGAGGCAGAACCAATTAAGTCATAAATTATCCAAAACTGTAGGAATCGGTTCTCTACCGCCGACTAGCGGGACAATACGGTCATAAACTGCGACCCTGGCGAACTGCTCTGGCCGGTGTAGCTGATTAATTTTGGGGAACTAGAATTTAAAAAGTGTTATCCAACATCAATACGCCTCGCGGAGAGACACAGGAAGAAAAGGGGTAGCCCGTTGACTGCGCGTGGTCCCGCATGCATCGTCCTCCCTACAAATTCGAAGTGCTGCTGCGCGAGCATTTGCGCTGGAATATCCTCACATCCAAACGCCAAGCGAGGATACTGTTTACAGTTATACTGTACAGATGACCCACTCGCGACACTTAGTCGGAGAAGGTTTTTTCTATTCCCATTTTTGCGAAAGCGGAAACATAAATTCTTCACAAGGGAGTTTAGAGTGCGCTCTCGACCTCGTGTCATTCGAAGGGGACATAGACCAGGCCACCGTGAACCGAGCGTCATAAACACCATGGGTCCACCTAGCACCGATTTATTGCCGTTTGAAGGGGCTGCTGGTGACGTCAGGGGCCCAAGGGTTTTCCCACCTCGACGCTGGACTTTGCCTCGAAGCGTGGGAGCTGATGCCCACACACCACCACTCTACACAGGCTCACTGAGGTCGCAATGGAGGGGTGATTGCGACTCGCATGATGCTGATTGGGCAGCGCCCGAATTTCCTACCACCAGTGGAAGGGGTGGAGCGGCTGCTCGGAGGCACGAGATCGAGAAAATATTAGAAGAACTTTGACTTTCGGTAGAAATAGACCACATTCACGAGTCCATAGTACATCATCCCCCATATCACAGTCCATATATCATACACTGTTAATTTCGTTTAGTTATGTTATTAAATAAAGTTATGAAAATCGATTGAATATTTCCCTAACGAGGGTGGTCCTTCTCGTCGGCACTCAGTTGCAAAGTAAACCAACTCCGAACGAATTTCATTCAACCTCGGGGAATAACAATTGGTCCTTCGAGCCGGATATCTCATCGACATAGACATTTGTGGGACTCGTGTAGTTTACTCGGAAACAATCTAGTGCCACATCGGCAATTGTTTCAACCTTTGCAACGAGGATTAACACGGTGAAGTGAAGACAAGGGCTCAACTGTCATCACGGATTGAACGAGTTCTGGAAACAGCAGTGCACGGCTGTATCACGGAGCATCACTTTCCTGGACGAACGAGCAAGCGGTACCGGACACGTGGTCGACAACGGTCTTCTCAGTGTTTGTGGACGAAACAAGCCATCAGTACCAGCAATTCTCTCCTCCCTTCGTAAGTCCTCCCTAAGCTTCTATTGCGTATACCGTGTATAATGGATATCGTAAGTCAGGTAAAGCCACTTGTCGCTGAACGTGGATCGTGTAAGGCGAAATTAACATTATTTAAGAAATTTGTTGACACTTCTGCTAGCGAAACCGACTTAATTGCGCTAGAGAAACGGGCGAAGGCGAATGAAGGGTTATATACAAAGTTCTACGCCGTACAATCCCAAATCGACGTACTAGTAGTAGATACGGATTTAGAAGATATACATCTTGAGGAGCGAAATACCTTTGAAACGACATTTTTCAACGTGATGGCTTCCGTTGAGAAATGTCTCAGTACCATGTGTGGATCCTCACCAGCAACCGTATCAAATATCGCATCACCGGGTATAGCATCGCCTTGTATCACTGAAATGGCGGGCATGCCGCTATTACCCACTATTTCATTGCCCTCCTTTGACGGAGATTATAGTAAATGGTTACGGTTCCGAGATACGTTCATCTCATTAATTCATAATAATGAAACATTGACTGACATGCAGCGGTTTCATTATTTGAATTCCGCATTGAAGGGCGCAGCAGCTCGCGGCATAGAAAAATTGGGTATTTCTGAGTTGAATTATAGAGCGGCATAGACTAGTTTGAAAACTAGGTACGAGGATCCTCAAGCATTGATCCATCACCATGCCAACGCACTTCTTGAATTGTCTCCTATAAAAAAGCCGTCCGCCACAATACTTAGAGAATTCGTGGATGACGCTCAGAATCACATTCTTTGCACTAGGCGCTCTCGGTCAACCAGTTAAACATTGGGATACTATCGTCATACTGACGTTGTCGAAAAAATTAGATTCAGCAACGGGTACGGAATGGGAGAAACGTCTCCTTAGTATTTCGGGAAGTCCGAAGTTTAGTGATTTTGTCGAATTTCTCGAGAGACGGTCGAAGGTTCTCGAAAGGACTGCCACTCATAAGCAGGCACCCGGCGGACCGTAATCAGGTAACACTGCCGAATCAAACAGGCAGAGGAATAAACCACAGACCACTATGTCGTCCCATGTTGCAAGTGCTCCAAGCATATGTTTATGTTGTAAGGGTGAACATTTGTTATACCAATGCGATACTTTGAAATCCATGCCTCACGAAGAGATACATGAGACAATAAAAAAAACTACAGTGCTGTTTTAATTGTTTGCAATTGGGACATAGCGTCAAAGTTTGTACTCGCGGGGCGTGCCGGATATGTGGCCGGAAACACCATACGTTGCTACATCGGGACAAGTCGATCGAGAGTGCTCCAGCGGGCATTACTGATAAATCCAAGGAAGTCGCTTCTCAATCTAAGGACGGGCAACCGATCCTACAGTCGTACGTTTCGAACACGCGAATTTCAGCATCAAACTTTACGGTACTGTCAACCGCGTTAGTTTATGTAGAGGACAATAACGGCAACAAACATGAATGTTATACGTTGTTAGATGCGGGATCAGAAGCCCACTTTATTTCGGAACAGTTTTGCAAAAAATTGAATGTTCAACAGACAAGCGTTGTCACGTCGGTCGGTGGTTTAGGAAGAGCAACCACCTCAATTAAATCAAGTGCTAGGTCAGGTAGTTTTCGTTCGAATTTGCCATGCTTGGTCATTCCACACATTACTGACAATATGCCGAATATGCCGCTTAATCAAGCAGATATTGCCGTGCCAGCTGGCATTGTGCTAGCTGACCCACGGTTTGCAGAACCTAAGCGTATCGACTTGCTAATAGGGGCCGCACTTTTTTGGCAATTGTTATGCATCGGCCAGCACAAGGTAAGTGCTGGTTTGGTATGGCAAAAGACTCACCTTGGTTGGGTACTTGGAGGAAGTTTGAATTGGCCTTTGAGTACTTCGACAAGAAAGATTCACACCTATCACGTCACTGCAAATTATGTGTTACATCACCCATTGAGCAATTTTGGAATGTTGAAGACAGAATTTCCACCGGGGTTGACCAACTAGACTCTTTATTAGACGATTGCGAACGACATTTTAGCCAAACAACTGTACGCGATCGTGACGGACGTTACGTTGTTAATATTCCATTCAACGAGAACATCGAAAATTTAGGAGAATCTAGAACCCAAGCGGAGAAACGCTTGCTGGCAATGGAGAGGAAATTCGTCCGACAACCTACACTACAACAGCAGTATATACAGGGTGCCCCACGGTAGACTGGACAGCACCGTAGCTCCTAATGTATTGGAGATAAAAATATTTAAAAAATAGGGAAATGCATGGTTCGAGGGGGCTAATCAATTAGCAGGGACGAATTTTTTTTCGATTATTATTTTAAAAAATACGATGGTCAAGTTCGGTTTTTCAAATGGAACTATTTTTTTTTTGAAGTCCTGAGTTGATAGTGCGTTTCAAGACAAATTCAATAAGCTTCAATGTATACACTTGATTTCCACTGGTTTTTGAGCTATTGCGCTTGCAAATTTACTGATTTTCACTGCAAGAAACTCCTCTGGAATAGCAAGGATCGGGGACGGTCTTACTGGCGCCACGGGTGGCACTGCCTGTTGAAATAGATACATACCTGCGAAAGGTCTACGCCAGGCTCAAAGGCTGGACAATTCTTTTCCGTCAAAAATGCTATTTAGGTAGGTACATCTGCGGTATCGAGAAGCGCATCGTTACTTTTATTTCGCACTTGCTTCTACGCTCGAATGGCCGGTTCTTCTGGGAGGGATGCAAGTTGGATTGGTTAGGTTCGGAGGAGTGAAAGTTGCTAGACTAAATTTCAACCATAGGGAGCAGATTGTATCAGAACCAATCGGATTTGCATCCCTCACAAACGGCTGCACTCCTGAAGAGGCCCTCTTCACAGCAATACCTCCTCCCCAATGCCCACCTTCTCTCGCACGGAATACGTCAACGCATGGTTTTGTTTTGATATCGAAGCTCATGTTTATACTCGAGAGGACCACGCGTTGACAGCGGGCTACCCCTTTTCTTACTGTGTCTCTCCACGAGGAGTATTGCCGGTGGATTGTAGAAGCGTAGATGTCTGGATGCCAGTTGTTGAATTCAGGAGACGATAGAAACACTTTATTACAAAACACACATGTACTATAATTAAAGTAAATCGTATTCCTCTCGGGCAGGAGTCGCCCGACGTTCGTCAAGGAGATGCGACCTGGTACCCCGTGGCGAGGGCTGCCCTTCACAGTGCCTCACCCGATTTTTATGGCTTTTAACGGAAAAAGGTACGAATCCTGGGCCGAACGTAAGGAATTGAGGTCGAGCCCCCGCAGTCGAGGGTGAAATGTCCATTACAGCGTATTAAGAAATTCATTTCTTCATCGTATCGAGAGGGAAGTGACGCGAATGGATTCCTTATGTTTTACTGACGAAAATCATACCAAATATCATGCAAATCGGACCACTTTGACACAAGCTATTTGTATTCCCTATGTAAAAGTTGCCCGATTTGCATGCTATTTAGTATGATTTTCATCGGAAAACCACAAGGAATCCAACGGCGACACTTCCATATCCATACGATAAAGAATAAAGAATTATTTTATTTCTGAAACAGATACAGGGTAGTTATGGAGGTACGCCCGTCAAGAAGATGCGGCCTGGTACCCCGTGGCGAGGACAACCCTTCGCAGGGCCGTTAAATAATGTGGTAATAAGGGGATTGAGGTGGGAAGGAGGGGAAGTGGAGGAGGGAGTGAAGAAGCTTTGGGAGAGTTTGGGGCTGGAGGGGGTGGGGATGAAGGAAGTGGCAAGGATAGGAAGAGCGGGAGGGGATGGAAGAGGAATGGTGATAGTGAAGTTGGCGGGAAGGGAGGAGAAGAGGAAGGTAATGGAGGCGAGGAAAAAGTTGAAGGTCGGGAAGGAGAGGATTGAGGACGACCTCACGGAGGAGGAGAGGAGAGGAAAGTGGAAGATAGAAAGGGAGGCAGAGGGGGAGAGGAGGAGGGGGATGAATGTGCAGGTTGGGTATATGAAAATGTGGGTGAATGGGAGGATGAGGAGGTGGGATGAAGTAAGCGAAAAATGGATGGAGGAACAGGGAAACGAGAAGGGGGGGAAAGGAGGGGGGAAGAAAGACTAAGAGGGGAAGGGGATATGGCAGGGGAAGGAAGGTATAAGGTGGCTTTCTGGAATGTGGCGGGGGTGAAGAATAAGGATGTGGAGTTCGGGAAGGGTCTGGAGGAATGGGATGTGGTGGTGTTATGCGAGACGTGGGTAGAGGAAAGAGACTGGGAGAGGGTGAGAAACAAGTTACCAAATGGGTATGTGTGGGAGAAGCAGTGGGCAAAGAGAGAGAGTAAGAGAGGGAGAGCAATGGGGGGAATGATAATGGGGGTCAGGAAGGGGCTAGAAATAAGGGAAGAGGAAGGGGGAGAGAAGGAGGGGATAATGATGAAGAAGGTGAAGATGAGGGGGAGTGGTGGAGAGTTGTGGGAGTATATGTGAATAAGGATTTGCAGAAGAAGCTGGAGGAGCTAAAGGAGTGGGTGGAAGGGAGAGAGGAGGGAGAGAGGGTGGTGATAGGGGGAGATTTTAACGCCAGGACGGGGTGCGGAGGGGGGGAGATATGGGGGGGAGATGAGGAAGAGAAGGGATTGGAAAGTAGGAGGTCGAAGGACAGAGAGGTGAATGGTGAGGGTAGGAGGCTGTGTAGTTTCTTGGAGGAGAGGGGGTGGGGGATATTGAATGGAGGCGTGGAGGGGGATGAGGAGGGGGAGTGGACGTACACAGGAGGAAGAGGGAACACGGTCATTGACTATGTGATGGGGAATGAGGACACGAGGGAGAGGGTGGAGAGAATTGAAGTGGCTGAAAGGGTAGAGTCCGATCATCATCCAGTGGTGGTATGGCTGAAGGGGGAAGGTAGGGAGGGGTTGGGAGGGGAGAAAAAGGGGGCGGGAAAAGGGTTAGCAAGGGGGAACTGGACAGAGAAGGGGAGAGAGGAGTTTATAAGGATATTCGGTAAGAGAGAGGGAGAGGTAAGGGGAATACAGGAAGAATGGAGGGAGTTGAGAGATAGGATAAAAGAGGTGATAGGGAAGATGGGGCAAGGAGGGGAGAGGGTTGGACGGAGAGGGTGGTGGGACAAGGAGTGTAGGGAGCAGAAAGGGGAGATAAGAAGGGAGTTGAGGCGATGGAGGAGGGAGGGTGGAGATGGGAAAGAATATAGGAGAAAGAAAAAGGAGTATAAGTGTATGTGTGAGGGGAAAAAGAAGAAGGAGGTAGAAAGATGGGAGAAGGAGATGGAGGGGGTGAAGACAGAAGGGCAGGTGTGGAAGATAGTAAATAGTGAGAGGAGGAAAAGAAGGAGGGTGGAAGAGGATAAAAATGGAGGAGTGGGAGGACTATTTTAGGGGGTTACTGGGAGGAGTAGAGTGGAGGGTGAGAAAAGGGGGGGAAAGAAGGAGGGGGGAGGACGAGGAGGGGGAGTTAAGTAAGGAGGAGGTGAGAAGGGTGGTTAGGAAGCTGAAAGACGGGAAGGCAGGAGGGGGGGATGGTATAGCAAACGAAGTATGGAAGTATGGGGGGGTAGAGGTGGAAGAGTGGTTGTGGGATATTTGTAATAGGGTTTGGAGGGGGGAGGGATGGGTAGATGAATGGAAGGAAGGGGTACTGGTACCAGTAGTTAAGAAAGGGACCGGAAAGAGGGTAGAAGAGTATAGGGGGGTGACGCTAACGCAGACGGCGTACAAAGTGTACGCGTCTGCGTTGGCGGAGAGGTTAAGAGAGGAGGTGGAGGGGAAAAAGTTGTTGCCACCGAGTCAGGCCGGCTTTAGGAGAGGAAGGGGTTGTATAGATAACGTCTATGTGTTAAATTATTTGATAAATAGACAGGTGACAAGGAAGGGCAAAAGGATGGTGGTGTTCTTCATCGACCTAAGGGCGGCTTTTGACTCGGTGGACAGGGGGGTGTTAGTGAAGGCGATGAGGAAGAGGGGAGTGAGGGAGGGACTGGTAGAGAGATGTGAGGAGGTATTGAGAGAAACGGTGTGTAGGGTGAGGGTGGGAGACGAGATGGGGAGGGAGTTCTGGACTGCTAGGGGAGTAAGGCAGGGATGCCCGCTGAGCCCGAGCTTGTTTACACTGCTTTTGGCGGACATAGATGATGAATTGGAAAAGGGTGGATGGGGAGGGGTGAGATTGGGGGGAAAGAAGGTGTACACGCTGGCATATGCTGATGATGTGGCGGTGGTGGCGGAGGATGAGGAGGGAATGAAGGGTATGATGGCGAGACTACAAAGGTACTTGGACGAAAAGGGGCTACAACTGAATGTGGGAAAGTCAAAAGTGATGAGGTGTAGGAAGGGGGGAGGGAGGTGGAAGAAGGTGGTTTGGAGATGGAAGGGCAAGGAGGTGGAGGAGGTGAGGGAGTTCCAGTACTTAGGGTATACATTGATGGCGAATGGGGGGCAGGAGGCCCATGTAAGAGATAGGGTCAGGAAAGCGGCGGCGGTGATGGGGCAGGTATGGGGTATTGGGAAGAGGAAGTTTGGGAAGGATTGGGGGAAAAGGGTCTGGCTGTATGACAAATTGGTAGGGGCGACGGTGGGGTATGGAGTGGAGATATGGGGATGGAAGGAGAGGGACAGGGTGGAGGGGTTGCAGGAGAGATATCTGAGATGGGTGCTGGGGGTGGATTGGTGCACACCGGGGTATTTGGTAAGGGAGGAACTGCAGCGGGACATGATGAGGGGAAGGGCGGGGATGAGGGCGTGGACATATGAGAGGAATTTGGAGGAGGGGCAAGGGGGGGAATTGGCGAGGGAATGTTGGGGAGAGATAAAAGGTAGGGCGAGAAGGGGAAAGGTGTTGGGGGGATGGGAGGAGGAAAGGAAGGGGTATTTTGAGGAGAAAGGGTGGACAGTGGAGGAAGTGGAAGTGGTGAGGGAAAAGGGAGAATTGAGGGGGGAAGAGCTGGTATATAGGGGGAGGAGGTTGGAGGAGGCGAAAAGATGGGAAAGGATTAGGGAATCAAAATACAATAGGTGGTACGGAATGGTAAAAGGGGTGGGGGGGCCAGGGTATTTGAAGAGGGGGTGGGGTGAAAGCAGGTGGAGGAGAGTGGCACGGTTTAGGCTGGGGAATGAGATGAGAGGAGGGAGGTACTGGGGGGATGAAGAGGAGAGGAAGTGCAGGGTGTGTGGATGGGGGGAAGAGACATGGGAGCATGTGTGGGAGGTGTGTGCGGACTGGGGGGAGGAGAGGGGGTGGCAGGAAGTGGTAAGGGAGGTGTTGAGTGACGAAGGAGGGGGTGAGGAATGGATAAGGAGAGTGGAAGAGAGGAGGGGGGGGTGGAGTGGAGGAATGGAAGATTAAGGATTGAGAGAGACAGGAGGCGAGCGGAAGCGGGGGTCGGATGGTAGGGAAGGGAGGAGGAGGAGAGGCGGGCGAGGCGTGCGTGCGAGGCGGAGGCAAGAGAGAGAGAGCGGGCGAGTAGTTTTAAGTTAGGATTAAGTAGATGTAAGAGCGGGTAGTGCGTAAGGTTTTAGATGTAAGTGTATGAGGATTGTAAACCCCTAGGGGAAACAATAAAGACTACTACTATATTATAGTAGGATTCATTATTCACTTTAAATGACGAACAAACCATGACAACATGTTCGATTTTATTTGTTACGTCTTTTTCACTTGCCATTCTACGCAATTTTCTTCGATGCATGCCGAGTTGCTTGTTCGCAGTCGCGGCGCGGTGCGTAGTCACGCTAGCGCGGGAACTCGGCCGTCAGCCTTGCGCTCTGATTGGTCGGTCCTTTTTATTAATATCTCGTTAACGAAACCTCGGAGAGCATTTTCGCAAAGGAAAAAGTTGTTCACAATCCCCCCCCCCCCAAATCACCCCCTTTAAGGAACCGCAGCATTTTTGGGTCACCCTGTATACTACAAAGATTTGTTGAATAAGGTTTTGTTTTACACAGTTTCATGCTATAGGAGAGTTAGCCTTGTTTCACACGTGACAGCACGGTACGACAACGGCGCCGTTTATACGGCGAAAGGAACGAAAATCATATGGAGACCTTTCACACGTGCCGTCGCCACATAGACGGCAAACGGCCGCCGTGATTTCGGGCTGGCCGGTTTCACACATTCGGCCTGTTTCACACATGCACGGCATGGCACGGCACGGCACCGTTTATACGGTAAAAGGAACGAAAATCATATAGAGACCTTTCACACGTGCCGTCGCCACATAGACGGCGAACGGCCGCCGTGATGTACCGTGCCTCCCCAATACAATGCACGGCAACCGTGACCGCCTTTTTTATAAGCTCATATGGTAACGTAGGAAATTATGGAGTTTCGGTGGAAACCAACACTCCTCATATACTTTCGTTAGAAATTGTAATTGTTTATTATAAATATAATACGGTTTTCCATTTGCTGCTCCCGCTCCAGATTTTTAGCTTTTTTGTTCTTATTACACGATTTTTTTAACGAATTTCAGATATCTGGCGAGCGGTTACGCTTTCTCAGATTACATTACAGTTACCGTCTTGGTATTTCTACAATAAGTCTGGATATTGAATATCGTTTATCAATTTTTGCCGTGCAACATTGCACGGGGCGGACATAGAATTGTTGATGCAATAATGCACTGCAACTTTGCCGCAACTATGCCGCAACTTTGCAGCAACTATGCCGCAATTTTGCCGCAACTATGCAGCAACTTTGCCGCAATTATGCCGCAACTTTGTCGCAACTTTGCCACAACTTTGCGGCGTTAGCAAATTTTAAAACATAATATCTCCAAAACCGGCTGAAATAAAGTGTATACATTATACTTCATTGAATTCGTCTTGAAACGCACTATCAAGTGATCTGTTAAAAAGAAAGTTCCGTTGTAAATTTGCCCCCTCCAACCATGCAATTTCATGTAAACAATTTCTTTTATATCTCCAATACGTTAGGCAATATCCAGGTGTTTACTGTTCCCGCGGACATCCTGTATAATGAACTAAAATATAAAACATATGTGGGAGAAGGCAACCATTTAATCAGTTCCAAGCATAAGTCAGAATCTACTTTACTGGTGGCACGTGCCAAGCTGATGTTTCCGTGAAGGCGAGCACGGCGCACAGTGCTTTTGGAACGACAATATATGGGGGTCGTAGTACTCATGTAGTATAAAAGTTTTTAACGTACGGAGTAATCAATATATATACCATCTACAATACTCTAAATCCAAGAAGGTTCCGTGGACACAACGGTAGCGCGTCAGATTGTCATGCGGGCGGTCCGGAGTTCAAATCTGTCGTAACTGATAACTTTTTTTATTTTTTTTAACAGTTTTTCGTTGCCTCAAAGTTGCCGTGCAAAGTTGCCTCAAAGTTGCTGTGCAACTTTGCAGCAGGCGGACATAGAATTATTACTGCATAGTTGCGGCAACGTTGCGTGAATCGTTGCAATCTTGCACCGCAACTATACTGCAACTATGCTGCAACGAGAGTGTGCTGTATGGGAAATAATCGTAATTGTAATTGTTTCATATGTCGTTACGTCCTTGCCCCACAGTGGGGTAAGTTGATACATTTTACCTTCGTCCAAATAACATTTTTTCATTCATTTTGTATGTATTTTTTCAACTTTTCATTTACAATATATTAAAGAGGAAGGACCGAAGTATATTTTAGCATATTCGTTATTAAATAATTAATTCAAACAAAAATGAAAAAAATTGAAAACTGAAAAACGTATCAACTTGCCCCGGTCTCCCCTACTTGTAGTAATAATTTTTTCTCATTGATAATATGTAACGCACTCGTGATGAACAAAAGCAGTTATTGATGTTGTTAGTAACAGGAAAATTGATAAACCATATTCAATATCGAGACCTCACACCGAAGACATATTGAAGAATCTGCAAAACGTCAAAACATTGCATAGGTTGGTCACTTGTATTGTAGCTTTCACACGTGCCATGAGTAGTTGACCCGTGTTATATTACAGTTTCTTTACAGAAAATGGAAGACTTAAATCTTGACCTTTTGATTTCACTAATCGAGCAAAGACCTGTCATATGGGACAAGACATTGTACAGAGAAAAAGAGGAGACACAAAAGGCATGGAAAGAAGTTTTTATTGAACTCAGAAGTGACTTTGAGGAGTGTGCAGCCATAGAAAAGAACGATTTCGGTTAGGTTCAAAATTATTACTACAAGCACGCAATAAATACGAAGTTTTGTAGTAGTCTCATTCTTTTATATGTATGTTTATTTTCTTATTGTTAATGGTGAATATACAGGATCAGTTATATACATATACTATATTCAAAACAGTAGTAAAATTATATTTTTGAAAGTTGCCATTCTACAGATCCAACGTCTGTTAAGAAGTAATCAGATAAGATATTTCTCACATCATTTGGCGAAATTCCCCCACGCGCTACTCTTTGTCGAGACATATCAGAAAGTCCTATTATTGTCATTGTATCCTCTACTTTGTAGCCATCTCTATCCCGAACATAATTGTGCAAAACAACACAAGCCTTGACAATGTCAACAGCAAAATTAGGCTCCAAGTTTATAGGCCGATGAAAAATCCTCCATTTATTGCTTAATATTCCAAATGAGCATTCTACATATCTCCGAGCTCTACAGAGACGGTAATTGAAAATTCTTTTTTTCACCGTCAAACTGTGTCCACCATACGGTCGAATTAGGTGTTTGTCCAGGCCGAATGCTTCATCCCCCACCAAAAAATAAGGTACCTTAGGACTTAACGACCCTGGAAGACATCTTTCTTCAGGAATTTCTAATTCTTTATTTTTCATTGCGGTCCAGAGCGAGGATTTCTTAAATATGTTGGAATCACAATCTTTCCCATAACTTCCGATATCAACGTAAACAAAACGGTAATCCGAGTCTGCTACCGCCATCAAGACCACAGAAGAGTAGCCTTTGTAATTAAAATACATCGAGCCAAGTGGGTTCACTATTCTGATATGTTTCCCGTCAACAGCTCCTAAACCGTGGGGGAAATTCGCTCTTCTTTCGAAATCTGATGCAATTGTTTCCCAACTCTCTTTACAGAGTACGGGAAAACATTCCGAACGCATAACACTCCAAATGGCACAACATACTTCTCTTACAATTTTGCTTATTGTAGAAATACCAAGTCGGTAACTGTAGTGTAATTCTGTGAAAGTACAACCGCTCGCCAGATATCTGAAATAATTAAGAATATTATGGGGTATTTAATTATTTTCTTAATTTGATTTTGTGCAGTCCAGGCCGTGATGAAGAGGTGGATTAATGTGAGGGATTCCTTCAGAAGAAGCTAAAAAATCTGGAGCGGGAGCAGCAAATGGAAAACCATATATTTATGATAAACAATTACAATTTCTGATGAAAGTATATGAGGAACGCCAGACTGAAAATTCATTGACGGATAGAATTGCTGACGCAGGATCAGCAAATGCAGGAGCAGCAAATGCTGGAGTAGCAAATGTCGACACATTAGAAAATTCGCTGCAAAACGAAAATATTCCTGATAGCAGGAAAGTTATCAAACAAGGGCCCCGGAAACGAAAATTAGACCCGGTCGAGATCGAAATGATTCAGGCTATAAGAGAGAAACCAGATCGGCATTTATCGTTTTTTAAAGGCGTAATCCCTTCATTAGCCTCATTAGATGAAGATGAAATCGTAGAGTTTCAAATGGAGGTGTTAAGGAGCATAACATCTATCAAACGGCGGAGAAATATGCGTTCAACAAGCATAGAAAGGAATCAACATGAGACACCGGCAAGTGGAAGCCAACACAACCACACAACGTGGCCGTCAACATGCAGTACACCAAACATAAATACATTCGATGTTCTGTACAACCAATTAGAAATTTCTGACGCTTCATTCGACGACTCATTCGACTTTTCGTTATAAAACCCGTTAGTACTGTTTTTGGAGTACTGCATATTGGTGGTAACATGTTGTGGTAGTGTTGGCTTCCACCACTTGGTGGGGTCCCTCGTTGACTGCTACCTGTACGTGGAGAACGCATATTTCTCCGCTGTCGCTCAGGCGGCAGTTGAATATTATTATTATTATTATATTATATTATATATTAAAACTACCGTTAAATACACTTTTATTATGAATAAATGTTTTTTATTAATTTATATTAACATTTTTTTGTGTGTGGTTTGTTTCGAAACAGTTTACCACCTGAAGCAGAACACCACAAAAACGCACATAAATCTGATTCATTTTTTCGATTTGGTTTTCATTTTGAAAAATTGAACGTTCTATTTGTTAAATGTAGTCTTGTTTTACTAACCTAATTGTGACGGCCAACATTTCGATAGGCTGGATGCATTCTCGCATAGCTGTATTTTTGTGCTGAATTGCATCCTTCAGTCGTAGGTGCAACAGATCAAAAGTTATAATTCTCATACGAAAATAATTAAAAAAATTTTCTTCGTTGTTCCTCAAGTCCATAAAGAGAATATAAAATGCCCCAAACTCTTTTCTACCCATATTTATTGGGTGAACCCACCAAATTTTATTACTCCTCCTTCTTTTTAATCGTCTGTATAGAAACAACATTGCTATAACGCGTTCACGCTCCATGTTGAAGTCCGACTGACTTGGAATCAGGGTGAAGAGCAATTACGCTTAACAGTGGAGGGGGGAAAATACCTTCAGAGTGGTGGTAATGGTGTGCGTGAATTGAACAGCGTCAGTTCACGCACACTATTACCACCACTCTGAAGGTGTTTTTTCCCCCTCCATTGTTAAGCGTAATTGCCCCCCACCCTGCTTGGAATACCGTCTATGAACCGTGAATTGTGCCAAAGGTCTGTTTTTGTCGAATAAACGGTGCCGTATAAACGGCGCCGTTGTCGTGCCGTGCCGTCACGTGTGAAACAAGGCTTACCGGCGTTGAGCCCGTATCGTGATCAGAGCACTAATTCCGAATGTTCGTTTCTCGCTTCTTTCTGGCCGAAGGGATAACAAGATGGAACGCTTGCGTGCGCGACGAGCGCGAGCGCTCGCAAGGGGACCCCACAGCTATACCCCCGGGGATTTTAATGAAATTTGAGGGGACGAATCTGGAGGTCATCTGGTAAAAATACATAACTTTTTATACACGCACAAACATACCTGGTACATAATTGTACTATAAGGACACTGCAAATTATATATTTAATATGAAATTTTTCTTCACAATAAACATATACACGTCTGTTTAACTTTACAAGTATTTATCTACCTACCTATCTTATATATCGATATATATACGTAAATACGTACGTACGTACGCGCAAGCATGCCGAGATACATAAATATATACATAAATAGATAAATATATGAATAATAATTACAATATATATATATATTTATATTAATTATATATTTTTATATATATATATATATATATATATGATCATATATATATATATATATATATATATTGTTGTGCCCGGGCCGACACCTAAGCGTTTCGACACCACGCACATACCGATTGCCGCAATCGAGCGGCCGGAATTCGGCACATCAGCGTAAGGGATCTCGGAAACGCACCGAGACCCGTCAGCACATGGCGAAACCTCTAAAAAGCAGGCAAAGGCGGAGACCCCGATGGTCCCCGCTTCGCCCCGATTACATTATAAGAACGACGTATGAACAACGAGAGCTCAGACTTGATAAAGCTTTGTTACGGGAACATCACCCGACTGTATACAAGACTCACGCCAACCTAGGCACAGTGTCACTGTCACCCAGATCGGGACCGAATAAACTTGTTAACCTTACGGTGAGTTCCAACTCTTTAACCTGCAACGATCTCCTACCTCCGGGTTCTCAACCGAATCCTTCCGTCCCGGCATAATCACCCGAACCTCCGGAGCCCGTGGACGACGATCGCGAAGGACGCCCAGGAGCACCCCGAGATTCACACCTAGAATCTCGACCCCAGGCGCCTTGGCACAACAATTGGTGGCAGCGGTGGGATCCTGCTAACGTAAGGACCAAGCCTGATCAACGGTGACAACAGGACACAGCGGAGACAACGACCCCTTAACCAGCAAGGCAGCCACTCCGCAGTAACGACGGACGCCAATAGAGGACGCCGCCAGGACAGTCTACCTCTCATAAATCAACGAGCGATGCAACACCTGATCTGCGTACTGTAAGTGCGAAACACCACTATCAGCAAACTCAGGCCGCACGCCACAATTCCCATGCGCCGAGCGAAATCCTTAAATGCGGACATCGAGCGTAATTTAGAATTAGCTGAGCGAAAGGAAATTCTCTCGCCTAGAGCAATTCGCCGAAGTGCCCCCCGTAGATTCTTTAAAGTCCGTACAAGACAAATCCCTGGCGAAGCTATCTTCGACACCACATTCGAAGCCTTTCGTGAAATCGGAGAACGTACGCGACTTGCTCTAGACGTCGGATCTAGCGAAGACCTTAGCGTCTCGACCAGATTACCGATTACGCCTAGACACCTAACCGCTAGGAGACTATACCCGTTTAACGAGTTAGACTATAGTTTAATTCCTAGCGAAGGAATCACAACCATGTCGTCCCCCCATCCAGCAACCGCGGGCGTAGACGCAGAACCAAGCCTCGCGGACCGACTAGCGAACCTAGAGAGATTACTCACGGGAGTAACCACCTCTCTAGCTCAAGTAACGAACGGAAGGCTAGGAATAAACGACAGGCTAGGAGCACTAGAGGCAGGGGAAGGTCCGCTACAGGACTCGATAGATAGAGAAATAAGTAGACTAAGGGAAACGATGGAATCGACACATGCAACGCCCGGCCCCTCAGGCAGGACTACGGTCCATTTCGATAATTTTCACAATCCAGAGGAAAACCCGAGGCGCTCGAGTCGATTCGTTCCCGCCAACCTCGAGATAAACGACCCAACTTACGCACCGTACGCAACGGACACTCGAGAAATACTTCACACCATAAAAACCCTACCCCTGTTCAACGGGAAGGACCCCAAGGAATTACCTGGGTTCCTGACCGCCTGTAAATATGTATACCACACATATCAAACGGCGGAAGAACAGGCCCAGATCCTACGGGGGATAATCGCGTTACGAGTCGGAGGCGACGCCCTGGACGAAGTACAGACGCGCCGCATCTTATCCATGCAGGACCTAGAGGATGTACTAACCTCAGTTTACAAACCTCCCCGTACAGCTTCAACTGTACAAAGGGAATTGTTATATAGTAGGCAGGGCCTCAATGAAAGCGCACATCAATACGGAAATCGTGTATCGAAATTATTAAGGGAACTAATAGCAACCGGAATCGACGATAAAGACAGTCAAATAGAGAAAACCGCAACCGTGAAGGTATTCAAAAAACAGACTTTGACTATATTCGAGGACGGACTCCGCGATGACTTAAAGATCTTAGTAAAATCACAAAGACCCGCCGACTTACAGGAGGCAATCACGATAGCCATAGATGAAGAACGGGCAATCACGAAACAACCGGCGCCGCGCGGGACAAACCCCCCTACGCAGAATAAAAACAAGACAGCATCGCGCTACTGCAACAACTGTAAACGAGCAGGGCATGACACTAAGGAGTGTTGGAAAAACAAAGACAAGGATAAACAAAGTGGAAAAAAATTTTTCCAGAAAATAACCGCCGAGTGCAAACGGTAACGGCAAAAAGAAAAAACGAGAAATTGACAAGGCATAAATCAGAGGGTCAGCAACCGACCTCCGAAGGAGAACGCCAGCCGCGACACAGAAGCGCTGACAGCGCACATTCCACACAAAGCAGCCGCGATAGTTCCGAATCACCGGATCGCGACTCACTTACTCGAAAAACCGCGCAAACCTACCGCATGATTAAAATAGGATCCCTCTCCAAAGGCGGACACACCTCAGATAGGATAGAAGTAGAAATAAAAAATAGTAAAAGCAAACAAACCATAATGCTAATAGATAACGGGGCGGAAGTATCCCTAATCGCTAGGAGAGCCCTTCCGGGCGACATCAAAATAAGAAAAGCCGAAGTTACGCTAGTTTCATTCTCAGGGGAAAAAATAGGAACACTAGGAAAAATAGATGCCACATTTAAAATAAATGGGAAAAGGGTAATACACCCACTATATGTAGTAGAAGGGAACACCTTAACAAACGCAGACGGGATACTAGGAGTAGATTTTCTCAAAGATAACGGAGTAACTATTAGCTACCCCGAGCAAAGCCTACTAGTAAACGGAAAACCCTGGAAAACGTTACGTAGAAGCACGGAAATAACGATACCCGCACGCACACAACAACTGATAATGGTCCCTACAGATAGCATCCGAGACGGTACAATAGAGAAACAACAGCTAGCCGAAGGCATATACTTAGGGGAAGGGCTAACGAGACCCAAAGAAGGAAAATGCGTGGCCTGTATTGTAAACACAACCACAGAAAAGGAAACAGTAACCGTGCCGCGAATTCAATTAAGTGAAATACCGGTTAACGAAATAATTCATTGGAACGATAGCGCCGCAGCGGTTCGAGCATTGACCGCGAGGGAATCGCTGACAACGCGCATCGCCCGGGTGTTAGAACAGGTAGACCGCAAGCATATGAATAAAGAAGAAAAGGCAGCTATGGAGGAAATATGCAAGGAATATCATGACACATTTCATTTACCGGGAGATCAATTATCAATGGCCACAGTAACCGGTCACCGAGTCCTTGTAAAAAGCGACACAACACCCTGCAATATCAAGCCCTATAGATTACCGGAAATCCACAAGCAAGAGGTACGGAAACAAGAGGGAAAAATGCTAGAGGACGGCATCATCCGATACAGCGCCAGCCCATGGAACGCACCCCTATTAGTAGTACCCAAAAAAACCGACAATGAGGGAAACAAGAAATATCGCGTGGTAGTCGACTATAGGAAACTCAATGAAGTCACCATAGGTGACTCATTCCCACTACCCAATATCACGGAAAAGCACAGTACTTTACCACCCTCGATTTGGCATCCGGATACCACCAAATTCCTATGGACGAACGTGATAAGTGCAAGACAGCATTTTCAACCCCTCAAGGACATTTCGAATTCAACCGCATGCCGTTCGGATTGAAAAATGCACCGGCAACATTTCAGCGAGCGATGAACGCTGCGCTGATCGGATTACAGGGAATAGACTGTTTCGTTTACCTCGACGATATTGTCATCTATGGAGCCAATTTAAAAGAACATAACATACGGCTGAGGAAAATTATGGACACTCTCCGCAAATATAACCTAAAACTACAACCGAAAAAATGCGCGTTTCTGCGAAAGGAAGTAGGATTTTTGGGACATATAATTACTCCCGAAGGGATTAAACCAGACCCCGAAAAAACCAAAGCGGTAAAAGAATTCCCTACGCCATCCAAACTAAAAGAGTTACAAGCGTTTTTAGGATTAGCAGGATACTACCGTAGATTCATCCCAGAATATTCAAAAATAGCTAAACCCCTATCCAGCATCACGAGCAGCAAGGTTGAGTTCATCTGGGCAGCCGAGCAGCAAAATGCTTTTGATACACTAAAAGAGGCACTGACTACGGCATCCCTATTAATTTACCCAGATTTCACCAAAGAATTCATAGTAACGACCGACGCATCCGATGTAGCAATAGGCGCAATATTGTCACAAGGGAAGATAGGGGAAGACAAACCAATCGCGTATGCGAGCCGAGTACTAAACAAAGCCGAAAGGAATTATAGCACAACGGAAAAAGAATTGCTAGCCATCGTCTGGGCAGTCAAACACTTCCGACCGTACGTCTACGGCACATCATTTAAAGTCGTTACGGACCATAAAGCACTGACATGGCTATTTAGGGTACAGGACCCGGGATCCCGATTAATAAGATGGAGAATTCTATTAGCCGAGTACGACTATGAAATCATACATAAGTCAGGAAAGAACAATACGAACGCAGACGCGTTGAGCCGGAATGTGCTCGCGTTGCAAAATGAGGAAGAAGAGACAGGGACGACCAACGTCTACGACGAAGAAACGAAACAACAAATTCTATATGAATACCATTGCACGCCCATAGGAGGACATCAAGGTATCAAAAGGACCACACACAGAATAAAATTAAAATATAGCTGGGAGGGAATGAATAAAGATATTGAGGAGTACATACAAAGATGCAGCACCTGTCAGAAGAATAAGTTAGGAAAGAAAACTAGGGCTCCATTGGAGATCACTGATACACCACGGGACCCCTTTGAAAAAGTAGCACTAGACATTGTAGGGCCCCTACCGGAGAGCAATCAAGGGAATATCTACATACTAACCTTCCAGGACCTCCTCACAAAATTTAGCAAGGCGATCCCCCTGCCAAACCAGGAAGCGGCCACGATAGCGGAAGCAGTGGTCGAGAAAATTATCTGCGAATACGGCGTACCCGAAAAGATTCTAACGGATCAAGGGAGAAATTTTCTCAGCGAAATGTTTAAAAACATATGTAAACTTTTTCGAATCAAGAAAATACAGACAACCGCGTATCACCCAGAGTCCAACGGAGCATTAGAAAGATCGCATAAAACCCTAGTAGAATACTTGCGACACTACATAGATAATGACCAGTCCGACTGGGATAAATGGCTACCTTACGCCATGTTCACATATAATACAACCCCGCATACGGCAACAGGGTTCACACCATACGAACTAGTCTATGGAAGGACAGCGTCAATACCAACCGCATTAAAAAATCCGCCTAAACTAACATATAACTACGAAGACTACGCGCAGCAAACAAGAGAACGTATCAGGGTAACAAATGAAGCAGCCAGGGAACAACTCCAGGAAGCAAAAAGAAGGGCCAAAAAAGAATACGACAAAAAAGCGCGCGAAATAGAACTAAAGGTAGGCGATAAGGTGTGGCTCTTTGACGAATCTGTACGTCGCGGAAGATCGAAAAAACTAGATAATAAATGGATAGGCCCCTACGTAATTATAGAGAAAAACTCGAAAGTCAACGTGACTATTAAAAAAGGACGGAAAACCCTACGCACTCACGCAAATAGACTGAAGCACTTCGTTGAAAAATAAAGAATAAAGAAAAAAGGAAAAGCTTCGGAAAACAATGAGACGCGACAACAAACCGTAAACACTACAGGCGGGAGCAAGGAACTGGCTGTGAAGGAAAGTAAAAGGGGAGTACACAAAATCTGGTAAAATAAAATATATTCTATAAAATGAGATATAATACAAATGAATAGGCTCATTGCCCCCAGTCCTCATCCTCCAACTGAAACAAAAAGGGAAAACAGGACAATTAAAATAAAAAAGGAACAGAGAGTACCAGTAAAGTGTCATCACAAAAGGGATACTTACTTCTATTCTCAACAGGGGCTCCCCAAAGAGCCGCCTGAGGTTAAAAATATCGGCAGTCCGATAATAATCAGGGTACCCCTCCTCCCAGAGCATATTGAGATAACGGCGGTGCTGCTGCCGCCGCAACCGCACCGCACACATGTCTTGGATATATAAATATCCCCAAATTTGCCGCTGCACAAACATCTACCAAGAATAACAGAAAAGGCGGAAATTAATGACCAAATCGAAAGATAATGAAAAAGGAAATCGATAACTAGTAAGGGTACTTACCACACGCAAGGCCTCGGGGTACATCCTGTAAGCGTCTTGACAACAGTTGGTCAGGCCACAAAACGTGTATAATGAATAAAACTCGCGATCAACCTAATATATATAGTAGGCGCGAATCAATTAAATTAGGCGGGGATAGAATCCGACTTCACTGTTTCAGGATGACCGCCCTAACGGGAGGACTAATCGAAGCAGCGCCAACTGGCGGCCAGGCATCATTTACGATATCACAAATCAAGCATAAAGCAGGAATCCACTTTACGCACCTCGGGGAACTACACATGGTAACCGATTCGTGGAAGATCGTGACCCATCTAAAAATGGACACCCTCCTCGAAAGGAATCGACAGATAGTTTCGTACGTAAATCAGTTACAGCGTCGTTGTGAAAACGAAATTGCGATCCAACCTACATGTGGGGAACACCTGGACCCTCTACTCAGAAGGGCAGAAAAATTTTTTAGAAGAGTAAACCAAGTGTCGGAAATACCGACTTATGTACCCGGTAAACGACGGGGACTAATTAACGGAATAGGGACCTTAGCCAAAACCATATTCGGGACTATGGACGCCGACGACGCCGAACAGATTAACAACCATCTGTCACGGCTAGACGGAACACAAAGTACGCTAATGACTGCTATGAAAAAACAAGTCCAAATAACAAATAACACACTGCATCACTTACATGACGCGGAAAGAACGATACAACGTAACGAACAAATATTAGCGAGACAGACGAGACTATTACGCGCGCAAATTGAAACGACCATACTACAACAAACGCGAAGAGCTGACGTAGTAGATCATTTCATCACGTTAAATGCCCTACTGACCGACTTGACACAAGACGTAGACGATGTGTTGCAATACTACACGGGCCTCAAAGGAGGCATCAATAGCACAAACGTACTGTCGAGCGCACAAATCACTAGGTTACTACAAACAGCCGTACAGCATCTCCCAAACGGACTCACATTCCCAATAGCACCCAACTTAGAAAATACTAACGTGATCGAGAAATTGTCATCGGTCACTGCGTATTTCGATAGGACTACGTTGATAGCAGTAATAACCGTTCCCCTCATTTCCTCACAAACGTTCACAGTGATCGAGGCAACTCCAGCCCCAATTCATGTTCATGGAAATTCATACGCGGTATTAGTCATAAGAACACCGATACTCGTCATTGACACAAGCAGCAACCAGTATGTTCCCACCAGTCAAGACGAGCTAAGGGGATGCAAACGAGTAGCCGATCAGTATTACTGCGAACAACCCATGCTAGCGCACAACGCAAATAACGATCTCGAGTGCGAAGCAAGCCTATGGCTGCAACCCGCGGATGAATCCCCAAAAAATTGCGAAATAAAGTACATTACGGCGAACCACACAATGTGGATAGGGACCTCGTACGCGGACACGTGGATTTTCGCGACACGCCAGCCCGAAACACTGACCATACAGTGTAACGAACGGCAACCGGAACACGTCAATATAGATAAGACAGGAATTCTCAAGATCACGGGAAATTGTAATATCCGAAGTAAGGACGTAGTATTAAAAAAGCGACAAACAGCGTACAGTCAAGATCTCGAACTACCAACGGCACCACGTTATGACATAACAGTAGCGTTAAACGCGACACACAGGGGCGAACCAGCGCAACCCCTCTCGCGGTTTCAGCTAGATAAACTCCTGAAAAATCCATCCGAATTTTCAACGCTATACAACCAACTTAACCAGGTAGAAAGCGAATTAGAGAATAACAACCCCCAACCGGGACTAGCGACCTGGCAAATTGTACACCCAACAACAACAACTATTGTACTAGTAATACTTAGCCTAATAGTCATATATTTGTTAACACGCGATTACCAACAGCGCCATAAAATACTGATTCCCAAACAACCAAAAGCGACAAAGCCCAGAAGACCAGCCGAGGACAGCGAATACACCGAAGCCTTGACGGTGTAGGGTAGCCCGGGAATTTTGTAGACCGATAGGGAAAAATCCCCCTAAGCACCCTCTCCATAAGGGGGGGGGGGGGATGTTGTGCCCGGGCCGACACCTAAGCGTTTCGACACCACGCACATACCGATTGCCGCAATCGAGCGGCCGGAATTCGGCACATCAGCGTAAGGGATCTCGGAAACGCACCGAGACCCGTCAGCACATGGCGAAACCTCTAAAAAGCAGGCAAAGGCGGAGACCCCGATGGTCCCCGCTTCGCCCCGATTACATTATAAGAACGACGTATGAACAACGAGAGCTCAGACTTGATAAAGCTTTGTTACGGGAACATCACCCGACTGTATACAAGACTCACGCCAACCTAGGCACAGTGTCACTGTCACCCAGATCGGGACCGAATAAACTTGTTAACCTTACGGTGAGTTCCAACTCTTTAACCTGCAACGATCTCCTACCTCCGGGTTCTCAACCGAATCCTTCCGTCCCGGCATAATCACCCGAACCTCCGGAGCCCGTGGACGACGATCGCGAAGGACGCCCAGGAGCACCCCGAGATTCACACCTAGAATCTCGACCCCAGGCGCCTTGGCACAACAATATATATATATATATATATGTATGCATCTATGTATATGTGTACCTAATTATATATATATGATTACATAAATATATAATTAGGTACACATATACATAGATGCATACATACATACAAACATGCACATATACATAAATATAGCCATAATTACATCCACACATACGCGCATAAATGGATACATTAAATTTATGTTAAAAAATGACAATATTTATGAAACAAAGCTGTGTAGCCTTTTGGGTACGAAGGATAAGGATATATTCTGGACAGACAAGATTTATTCGAATTAGGATGGAATACATGGTTTGGTTGACAGGATGGGGCTACAAATTTCGGAAAACAGACATTGCGTCTCGCTGCGTTTTTACAATTCTACTGGATACTATTGTGTAGACGGCACTCGACTTTAATCTAATGAGGCGTCCAGGAGTCTGTACTCTCCCGTTCGATTGGCGTCCAGGTATTGTCACCGAACTCTCCATATCGAACAGGCGTCCAGGAATATTCTCCTGTACTCGCCTCTCTCAACGATTGGGTATTTAAGAAAGGGGCTTTGTACTCTCGTGACTCTACTCTACTGAGGCGTCCAGGAGTTACTCGGTACTCTCCCGTTCGATTGGCGTCCAGGTATTATCGCCGAACTCTCCATATCGAACAGGCGTCCAGGAATATTCTCCCGTACTCTCCTCTTTCTAATGAAATGCTCTGTACTCTCTCGACCGATAGGCGTCCAGGTATTATCGCCGTACTCTCCATATCGGTCGAGCGTCCAGGAACAGACTCTAAAGCGTTTTCCCTCCAGCAGGCGTCCAGGTATTATCGCCGAACTCTCCTGCCGGAGTCTCTAAGCTGTCTGAGAGCGGTCGTGTGTCGTACCTCGTCCTCTCTCTCTCTCAGAACAGCGAAGAAGAAGGAAATGCCATAGCGGGCTTCTAATTTATACCCAACCGTTGCTATCCGCGGCCGCAGAAATGAACAGATGCGCCGTCAGGTGCGAGCCTCGCGAGACGCGGTCCCGCGCCCGCACGTCTCTCCTCACGGGCGGCCTACAAACGTGTTCTCGAAACGTCTCGCTGGTCAGCGTTTCTCAATCTTCCTTTTCTGCATGCTACAGCTATATACAATGTAATTCTTCAAAATAAGAGTTAAAAAGAAGGGAAAATATATAAATTAGGATGACGGTTTTGAACCCGTGCTGTTTGGTTGGGAAGTAAGCGTTCTGCGCACTCACCCAACTCAGTTTCTGGAAATATGTTTGAAGTGAACTGCTTTTAAGGGGCACATATCGATTGTTTATAAACAATACTCATTGGCATAAAATATTATGCAGAAGGTCATCCAGATGACTTCCAGATTCATCTCCTAAAATTTCATTAAAATCCCAGGGGTTACAGCTGTGGGGTCTCCCTTGTCAGATGGAATCGTGACTCTTCGACGCATGCGCGCGGCGCACAGTGGTTCCAAAGTGACTTTTTGCGGTCAAAATTCCGTATCTCCGTCAATTCTCAACCGATTTTTGATTTCTTTGGCTCATTTTGTACTGTTTCGAGGTTGTTTTCATCATTGTACAAATCTGGGAATCTTCCCACCAAAAAAGACTTACAATTAGTTTTAATTTCTAAGTGGGGCTGTGATTGGTCAGATGTCGGAAGAAACCCAGGAATCTAGGAACAAAGATTTTAAAAGATTCCGACAATTTAATACCAGAAAAAGTTCGAGGTTTTCGACAAATGAGGATATAATACATAATTTATTAATAACATCGGATGCTTTAATTTCGTATTTGAGGTCCCAATGGCCAACTGCGTCTGTTGAACTAGAAAAAGATGCAAAATATCTATTGTCTAATTATGAAGATGTAGAATATGTGGAAGAAGAATAACTTGTTTAAATTTGAATTGTTTAATTTATATTTCTTTTATTTTATCTCGTTTTAATGTTACATGAAAAAACTGGTTAATAAACTAGTTCTTTCGGAACCAAGAGTTCAGAATTTGTTTTTTTTTAATCCCTAAAGAAAATTTTGAACTACTGTGTGACATTTTAGCCAATTTAATTCCCTACAAAATGAGCCAAAGAAATAAAAAATCGGTTGAGAATTGACGGAGATACGGAATTTTGTCCGCAGAAAGGCAGTTCGAGCGCTATCGCTAATTAAACAAAATCGGATTGACACCGCAGTGGTACATGGTGGCAGCTAATTCTTTTTTTAATTTGTTTATTACACTCTTACCCACATTTCAAATGCCCAAACTGAGGATCGGGAAGAGTCGATAAAGTTTTATTAACTAATAAACAATAATAAAAACGTAAAAAAATAAATCGCGGTTTTGACGTTCTTCTTTATTTCTGAACGCTATTAGGTTCCAGAATCATACATTAAATTGATATTTTAGACGGTTGTGGCTGTAGTAACCTCAGTAGACATTCCAAATTTTCAGCCCTTGTAAAATTGTATTTTAAACATTCTGACGTGTCAACAGATCGCCTGTTTTATGTTTCCGCTATTGCCCAGTGCCAATTGAAGATTTTACGTAAAAATAACTACTTAGATAAGCAAACTCTTATCAAATTAGCCCAAAAGATTGTTCTACTATGGTTTTCATCCAACTTTGTCACATAAAAGGATAGAAAAAAACCGTTTTGGTTGCAATTCAGGTATTTGATATTATAGCAAATTTAATCCCCTACAAAATGAGCCAAAGAAATCAAAAATCGGTTGAGAATTGACGGAGATACGGAATTTTGACCGCAAAAAGTCACTTTGGAACCACTGTGCGGTGTGATTTGACGCAGCGTCATCAACTTTCGGCAATTTTTACAGGGCCAATTTTAAAATGTCCATATTATTGAAAATTAGTCCATCAAGGGGAAGGATGGAACTATATTCTCCTTTTTTTTGAGATTATTAAAATCGCGCCCGATGTTAAAAAACTGCATTTGTTTAAAATAATTGCACAAAAATGGTTCAAATTTTTATTTTTTGAAACTAAAATAATTTTTTCTTTAAACTTCAATGTCTTCTCTATAAGCACCGTAATGCTCACCTCCATCCGTTTACTACTTCCATAGCTATAATTTACTGAAAAAAAGTTAGCACTTACATTCAAACAGCTGTAAAATCGACATTTTTCAATATGTTGAAAAATCCTTTGAGGAACGTTTAAATATCACTAAAGACTACGATATACTCAAATTTCAGCAACATCCGAAATGTTATTCCAAAAAGTGTCCGATTTCGCGTGGAATGTTCCCCGGTTAACATGGTCAAATGTGCCCCTGAACCGAATTCAACTCGCAATGTGTCATTCGAAAGCTAATAAAAAAATAACCCTTTGTGCCATGTTTCAACTTTGTATCTCAACCCGGGGGGTAGTAAAGTGTAAAAATAGAAGAATTTTCTCCTATACTGGCGGATGAAAAATTTTGAAAAATTCACAGGAATTTCTGTTACCAATGCACATATTAGGTAATCGTTCCAGATTTTTAAATTGAAAAACCAAACTCTGAAAAATAAAAAAACCCCAAAAAATGCTGAAAAATGCCGGTTGTGTATCGAAGAAGTCATAGTACTAGAATTTTTACTGTAAGTCCGGATCATTGTTACTATTATCGTGAATTTTTTGAAAAAAATTAAAATCCGATTTTTTCGCCGTTTTTTCGTGTCAGAGTAACTAATAGATCGAACTTTCGTACATACTTTATGGAATAAGTCTTTTATGCAATCTTCAATGTCTTCACATGCAGCAAAACAGCGTAGGAATCAAATGAACTAAACATGCTGTTGCTTTACAGTCTAAAATGTTCACCATATTTTCAACAGCGTCAATGGCACAGCTATAAAGTGCCCTACATTGATTTATGTCTAGCCGACGCCAGAATTTCTTTCAACAACCTAACATCAAATAAAATTAACTGCATGAATTACGACAGCGACCATAATGCACTTTACTTCACTGTATCTCTAGACTTATTCCCCCTGCTTAATTTCGAAGCCAATCAAAAAGAAAATAGAAGAAATTTCCACAAAACGAACTGGACAAAATTTTCTAAATTATTAGCTGTCTCCAGCGCAAACTTTAATATTCCCCCAGACATAAATCTCTCAATACAAGAAATAGACAACTTCCTAGATCAATTAAATAAAAACATCACATCCGCAATCGAACAATCAGTCCCAAAACACAACACAAATATCACCTCCACGGATAAGTACATCACCCCATCCATTATAAACCTGCGTTTAATCAAAAGTTCAATCATTACAAGCATTCATAATCTATCGCGCCATATCAATATTGATGACCACACAGCTATTCTTGTCTGACATAAAAAGAACCCTTAAAATCATGAGGTACAAAATCAAACTCACGTTTCAGGACTCCGTCAGCAACCACTGGAAAAACAAAATAACCAACATATCTATTAACAACTCGAATGATCATTTCCCAAATATAAATAAAATTTTTAGAAAAAAAGTAGGTCTCCACAGAAGCCCTAAAAGTGCACCTCAACTCAATAGATCTGCTAAATAAAGCTGGCATAAACTCAGCTACGTTGAATAAAGACAATATCTATAACTTCATGATTACAAACCCAACAGACAAACTTAATCTACTAGGTGTTCATTTTCAAGAAGTTCACATCCAAAATGAAAGTCTAGGAAAACGTCATCTAAACAACATTATCAAGGAAAAAATAGACCTTCTCAAACAAGAAATCAATACGGATTTCTCCAACAACTCCTCAGTTTGCAATTTCTCACCAACTAACACATCAGACAACCCCAACAACTCCGTGGTTCCACAAAATTATTTCACAAATTTCACCTCAACAAAAAATCCTCAGGCTTTGATGGAATCCCCAACATCGCGGATAAAAAATTACCAACAAATTATATTTATTATTTCAGCATCATCTTTAACAATTGTTTAAACATACCATGCTTTCCATCAGCCTAAAAAACAGCTAAGTTAATAACCATAAAGAAAAAAGACAAAGATGGCAGCCAACTTTCCAGCTATAGACCAATCAGCCAGCTCCCTAATATCAGCAATATATTTAAAACATTCATTAATGATTCTATAAATTACCACTGCTCTAAGAATAACATCATCCCCGATTACCAATTTGGATTCCATCACAAACACTCGACGATCCATGCAATCATGAAATTCACCTCCGAAATTTGCTGTGCTAGAAACACAGGCAACTGCGTAGGGGCTTGCTTCATCGACCTCGAAAAGGCATTTAACACAGTTTGGCTTGATGGACTCTTTTTCAAACTTTTAAAAAAAGACTTCCCCAAGTATCTGATTAAAATTCTCTGGAACATGCTTCATGGCAAAAAAATTATCATGGTACAAGGCTCCCATAAATCCAACAAGTCCTTCTCCATCCTCAACGGCTTCCAACAAGGAACTATTAATTCCCCCATCCTCATTAACATTTACTTGAGCGATCTCCTGGACCTTTTTGACCTAAATAATGACCCCAACAGGTCCGCCATTTGCAGATGACCTCATAATTGGTATAAAAGACAACAAACCTTCAATTATAAATGTAAAGCTCCAAGAACTATTCGGAAAAATTCAAAATTATTTCCACACATGGAAACTCAAAATCAACACCCTCAAATGCGAATCCATCCTATTCCGACCTTATATCTCCTCGTTATCAGATGCTAATCACGATGTCAAAGTTTACTCAAAAAACTTTTCTCTGCACGATAGTAACAACATTAAAATTCCTCACAAACAAACAGTCAGATATTTGGGAGTCCACTTAAACTTTAAATTAACATTCAACGCTCATATACGAACACAGATAAAAAAAACAGCCGAAAAAGCATTTATGGCACATAGAAGGATTTCCTACTCGAAGGACCTTCACAAACCCATGAAGGTCCTCTGCTACAAAACACTCATCAGACCTATTCTTACATACGGTTGTCAAATTTGGTTTAACATCAATGCAGTAACGATGGGGAAGCTAAGATTATTCGAACGCAAATGCTTAAGAGCCTGCCTCGGGAAGTACAGATCACCAGAAAGCAACTTCGCTAAAAGAATAAAAAACTTCATCCTATATGAAGACGCGAAGATACTACGGATCGACCTATTTATACTAAAACTAATTAAAAACCATTGGGCCAGAATCCACAAAATCATGAACAACTCCCAAATTTCCCACACCACATACCCAAATCCACTCTGTCACGAAAAAACCCGCTTCACGGGCCACCCCCCCCCCCCCCAGAATCATTCGTATAGGGGAAAGTGGGGTAAAACGAAACGGGGGGGGGGGGGGGGTAAAACGGAACACCAATGTTTCTGTTAGATAAGAGCTGCGAATGAGTTAGTATCGCGTGACATGGAACCAAAGGGTCCTCATAGCATTTTGTGATAGACCATAGACCCCTGCACAAGTTATTTTTCCATTAAAAGAGTTTGAAAAATTTTCGGTATCGACGTTTCAATATTGCGTTGGACTTTCAACCACTTTTCGGTACTTGGATTTCGAAAATTAAAACGGTAAGTACATCGTTGGATTCTATAGTCCTTACGCTACATTTTGATGTATATAAAAAGTTCTTTACCTCAAGCTGAAGTGTAAATATTAAATGTTTACTAAATGACTGCACGTGGGGCAAAACGGAACGCTTTTCGCGGGGTAAAACGGAACGCCTATTATACATGGGGAAGGATGGAAACGTCCCTTAGTACGTGTTTATTATTTCTTTTAATTATTAGATTGTAGATTAAACTTTTAATTACTATCCTTGTTTCCAAGAAAATGGATTTTGTATAGAAAATTATGATGTATGAGATACATCTTTCATTCGATCAAACTGTTAGTTTAAATATTGTATTATGTTTGTGTTATTATTGTTATTATTGTGTTATTATTGTTTATGTATTGATATTCATGTAAAAATCCACGTGTAGGGGAAAGCGGGGTAATTCCAACTAGCGGGTGATTCCGGCCCGCTTATTGTTCATACAATAATAAACGAACTGTATTAATCCATCCATCTTTTACGATATTATATTTATATTTGATTATTTTCCGTAATTTTCATGTTATCTAATAAAATATTTTCTCTTATATGTATAATATATATTTTTGTTATATTTTATTTGCAATAGTTATACCTAAAACATATATTTTTATAGATTTTAACATAAATTAATACATTTTAAATCATAGAAATAAAGATTTTGTACGTTTACACGGTCTTCGAGTTGGTGTTTCGTTTTACCCCACCATTTGAGCGAGGCGAAGATTTCAATAACTCCGGTAAATTTCATTTTCCGTCGTTCCCAAAGATTTTCTTAACAATGACCTTGATTTTCTTATAGTCTAAGGTCCACTGAAGACTCCTGTCGAGGTCTCGTGTCTTTTTCTCCTCCCGATTTTAAGTTATCACCCATCAAAGTTAAGCGTTCCGTTTCACCCCACCTTCCCCTACCTCGATAGCGAGGGCTTAATTCAAGCGGGAAATAACCTACCCATAATCTATCACTTCAATAGAAAAACAACGAACAAAAAATTAGAGTAGGATAAAAACTTAAACACCCAGGACCCAAACCTCAGATTTATGTATAATCTGCCCTCTATTGACAAAAAGGAAAATCATAGAAGAAATATAAACAAATACTGGTGGCTTTGACTACATACTTGCCATCCATCGCTTACTGTACCTCTTAAGAAATTGAATACCCCATTAGCATTATATGATACCTGCACGTACAAATCAACACTCATTACTTGTATATTATACCTAATATAGGATACTCGACATATATAAATCATATATTATATTCTCACGAACTTATGTAATATACATCCTCCACTACTTTTAAGGACAAAGCCCAAGCGCAAGTACCTGATATCCAGCCATACACTGCACAGTGTGGTATTTGGCCCCAAAACCCGGACATAAATCGATTTAAAAAATTTTGCGTAAACCGTGAAATTTTTGTTGCTCGAGGCAGTTGAATATCTGTGGAACAGTGTAGGAATATTGTTTTTTTCATGTGTGCAATCATGAAGCAATAGGCTTCGTCGAAAGTTAAGAGATTTTTTTCCAACACCTGCATGAAAATGTGTGCTTTTTTACCCCTGCTGAGCGGGAGCAAAATGACCAATTTCAGACGTATTCGCGTTTTCTACTTTTCTCCCAAGGGAAAAAGACTTTACGCGCATGCGTATTCGCATAATTTTTTACTTTCCTCCCTGGAGTTTGACGTTACCCTATGGTATGAAGATGCAGTTGTTCGACTAATCGTTATGTATCATGCGTGTTTTATCATGATATTACAACTGTCACAGCACCATTTTTCATTAAAAGGTACTAATTAAACGGTAAAATGAATGATAGTGACAGTGATAGCGACACGGGATACCACACGCCCCCCGATATAGCAGAAGCTGCAAAAGCCATTGAAGAAAATTTGCTGCCATCAAAATCGAAAGCAAAATATCAGATGATATATAACAAATTTATGGAGTGGCGAGATAACCACAAATTGGAAACATTTTCGGAAGCTGTTTTATTAGTGTATTTTAATGAAAAAAAAGATGTTAAGCCATCAACGCTTTGGGCACAGTATTCCATGCTGAGGGCTACTTTGAAAATTAATAACCAAGTAGATATTAGCAAATATAGTAAATTGAATTGTTTATTGAAACGAAATTCTGAGTGCTTCAAACCAAAAAAATCAAAAGTTTTGACATCCGGTGAAATTCAGCAATTTTTAAATAAGGCTCCAGACAATAAATTTCTGGCAACGAAGGTACATTTTGAAAAATATATGATTATCTAAATCTAAAATATAAAGTCATAAATTAATTTTAAAATGTCATTAATTCATAGGTAGCGCTGATTTTTGGCATTAAAGGGGCTTGTCGCAGCGACGAATTAATAAAACTAACAACGGACAATATTGAATTACAAGGACGATTATTATATATAACTTTGAAAGACACGAAGAACAAAGATGATCGTTCTTTTGTAATTGAGGATGAGTACTGCGAAATAGTAAAAAGATACCATAATTTACGTCCTGCAAATGCAACCAGCAACAGATTTTTCTTGAATTTCCAAAACGGAAAATGTTATAAACAACCGATAGGCAAAAATAAATTCGGAAACATGCCTAAAATTATAGCGCAATTTTTGGGTTTGCCGGAGACAGAAAAATACACTGGCCACTGTTTCCGCAGGACTGCAGCAACTTTACTCGCAGATGCGGGGGCAAATTCAGAGGCTTTATGTAGATTTGGGGGTTGGAAAGGGTTACGTTGAAAATTCTGTGTAGTATAAAGCCAAAATTGGAAAACAAGTAACATCAGGTAAATTGTAAATTTTAGAATCATTATTTATTGTAATCAATAATAAGAAGAATAATGTTCATTGTATTCGTGTAGGTCAGGCATGGAACTAAAGTGAACACAGCGGCCGTTTTTCGGAGGCAACGCCTCCTTTCTCCCGCCGCGCGTCTTGGCCCCCGCGGCGGGCCTAGGAGCTTCGAGCGCCTCAGACCCGTACCATATGAACCGCGCGTGGCGTATTAGGGTGACATTGTATCAATAGGTTTCCACATCGTCCCAGAGAGCACGATTGTCGATGCGTTTTTTTTTGTCAACGCGCCACGCGCGGTTCATATGGTACGGGCCTGAGGCGCTCCAAGCTCCATGGCCGCCGCGGGGGCCAAGACGTGCGGCGGGAGAAAGGAGGCGTTGCCTCTGAAAAAAGGCCGCTGCGTTCACTTTAGTTCCATGCCTGGTATAGGTATCAAATTGTCAGAAACAACTCCTTTGATTAGGCCAGCACCTAAAAACTTAACCACCGAGAGTCGAAACCACGAAACGCCAATTGTTAATGCGGATGAATTGAAAACAGATGCGACTGAAATCAAAATTCCGAATACAAACATGAGTCTTCAACTTATTAATTGCTCAAATATAAATATTACATTTACAAATTCATAAATAAAATATGTTTGATACTTGTAATGCATTTGTCATTTATTTTTTAAATTATTTGAATATATTTTTGAAATAATGAAAAAAAATATTTGTTGAAAAGTAAATACACGTATTTATTAATTTCGACAGAATAAACGAGCAATCGAACATGCATATCTTTTTGCTCCCGCTCAGCGGGGTAAAAAAGCACACATTTTCATGCAGGTGTTGGAAAAAATATAGTACGTGACAAGGGAGAGACGCGATTTCGCCTCGCGTGAATTACTGCCCTCGCTGCGCTCGGGCAGCAAACTTCACGCTCGTCGGAATCGCTTTCTTCTCTCCCTTGTCACGTAATGTACTATTAGATCTCGCGATTCATTCTTAACCGTCCTCTGAAACATCGTTGGCTGATCAGAGTTTTTACGTGTTGTAAAGAAATGTTGTGAATTCTTGCATTATGGAAGCTTCTCAGGTAGGTATATACTACACTTTCCAAAAGGTTTTATTTTTTCATCATACATATTTGCATAGTTATTAACATTTGAAGATAATCGAGAATTCAGAAAATTTTCTCTAGGATTATAAGATTTCATTAACGATTTTGTTATACTTCCAAACTCGTCTCACCGCTTTTATTGGTGCCATTACATTTGATAAAGGTTTTTGATGACAGTGCAAAAAAGATTGGTTCCGGATTCGTCCGGATTTAAGTTTTATAGCTAATTTAGCTAGAAATGACAATCGAGAACTGCTGTGTTTTACGTAGGTACGCCGCGCCTGTACGGTCACGCTCGCCAGGACTCCGTGAGGTGGTGCTACGAAACTGTTCGTAGGAATTGTTTAGATTATAGGCGAGAGATATTTATGCTATTGTGTAGATAAGCCTTTGACTAAATCCTCTACTCTCTGTCTACATCCAATTAAAACAACGCCATCAGAGACTGCACAGTCAGATATTCGTAGCAGTTTTGACATACTTATACGTTATATTTTAGTTCTTCTCTCATTTTATTCATTTTAAGTTTCGTTTTGTATTGTTTATATTTAGTGTGTATTACAAATATTTAGTGCGTGTTATATATATTTATCGTGTGTTTATTAAGTTCAATAGTTAAGTGCTATTTGGATTTTACTTATATAGGGTATAGCCGGTTAAGATGGTCAAATGTGCCCCTGAACCGAATTCAAATCGCGATGAGTCAATCGAAAGCTTATAAAAAAAGATTGATTTCTGCCAAGTTTCAACTTTGTATCTCGACCCGGGGGGTAGTAAAGGGTAAAAATATAAAATCAGGTTTTTGCCGAATGTCTCCTATACCAGCGGATGAAAAATTTTTAAAAAATTCAGAGGCATGTCTGTTATCGGTGCACATATTAGGGAATCGTGTCAGATTTTTAAATTCAAAAACCAAGCTGTGAAAAATAAAAAACCCCCAAAAAATGCTGAAAAATGCCGGTTTTGTTTCGAAGCAGTCTTGATACTATAATTATATTTTTACTGTAAGTCCGCATCATTGTTACTATTGTCTTGAATTTTTTTCAGATTTTTCAATTTGGTGCGCCGCAGTTAAAAAAATTAAAAACCGATTTTTTCGCCGTTTTTTCCGTGTCGGAGTAACTAATAGGTCGAACTTTCGTACATACTTTATGGAATAAGTCTTTCATGCAATCTTCAATGTCTTCACATGCAGCAAAACAGCGTAGGAATCAAACGAAGGTACTGGTATAGATAGAGAGCAACCTCACGGATTTTGACGACCTTGAAATATATTGTCAAGGACATCATGCTGAACAACTTTTTCCTCTAAACTTTTTGGCGGTCGACCTTCGTTTTCGAGATATTCGCAAAATTATGTGGTAATTATTTAGAACTTTTCCATCCTCACCGATTTCAATGATTTTTGGATATGTTATCAAGATCTAGATTCTGAACAACTTTCTCCTGTGCATATAACCGCCGCTCGGCTTTAATTTCCGAGATATTCGCGAAAACTTGTTGCTACTACTACAATGTATTCTGCCGTATATGTACCTACCTACAGTACGCGTCCGTGAGAGCGTATGCGTCAGCATGGGACAAAACAAATGATGAAGCTGACCCTCGTTTCTGAGATATTTGCGAAAAACTTCTGTTAATTTATTCCGACGCAACGCCTTCCACTTTCCAACTTGACCCGGGTATTAGTATTGGTTTGGCTAGATCAGCGTGGGGGCGCGCGCCCGCTTGCGGGCTCGTAAAGCATGGTACCGAACCGATGTGCCGGCGCCGCCGAAGATAGTCGGGGTGTCCAACAGGTGTTCTTGAAAGCACTCTCTTTCTAGCGAAAAAATTATGTTTTAGTTAAACTCAAATCGGTTCGCTACCATGCATTACGCGCCCGCCAGCGGGCGCGCGCCCCCCGCACTGATCTAGCCAAACCAATACTAATACCCGGGTCAAGTTCGAAAGTGGAATGCGTTGTGTCGGAATAAGTGAACAGAAATACTGTACAGTGAGGCGATCGTGGTGAGGTGATTAAAACAATTTTCCTTCAAATCCATGAGGAAAAGTTTACCAAGGTTTTTTGCGCATATCTTAAAAAGTTGGCCGACCGAAGGTTACATGTATAGGAAAAAGATGCTCAGAATCATGCCCCCTACAACATATTTCAAGGTCATCGAAATCGGTGATGATCATGCTAATCGACAAGTTTACCAAAGTTTTTGGCAAATATCTCGGAAACAAAGGTCAGCTTCGTTATTTGTTTTGTCCCATGCTGGCGCAGACGCTGCCACGGACGCGTACTGTAGGTAGATATACGGCAGAATACATTGTGTAGTAGCAGCAGTTTTTCGCGAATATGTCGGAAACGAATGTCGAGCGGCGGTAACATGTATAGGAAAAAATTGCTCAGAATCGTGTCCCCGACAACATATCCAAATATCATTGAAATCGGTGAGGATGGAAAACTTCTAAATAATTACCGATTTTTGCAATTATCTCGGAAACTAAGGTCGACCGCCAAAAAGTTTAGAGGAAAAAGTTGTTCAGAATGACGTCCTTGACAACATATTTCAAGGTCGTCAAAATTCGTGAGGTTGCCCTCTATCTATACCATTACCCAAACGAACTAAACATGCTGTAACATTACAGTCTAAAATGTCTATCGTATATTCAACGGCGTCAATGGCGCAGCGGTAAAGTGTTCGACTGTTGAATCGCTGCGAACTTTTTGAACGTAGGTTCGAACCTCGGAACATCTAAGTCCCACAGGGTCATATTTTTTTCACATTACTTATGTATTTTTTCGATTTCTAGCTATATGACAATGATCGATATTTATATACAAATGTTTTAAAAACATATTAAAAATATTTTAATAATTGAAATATACATAAAAATGACTTGAGAAGAATTTGATGCCACCGTTTCTCTGGACAAGTATGCCGTCAATTACAGTATTGTTATAACATTCCCTGCACTAAATTAATATTATATGAAATTGATTTTCTAATCTCTTACCTTTAACAATTATGGATGGATTGCAGCAACAATTGTGTGTTGTTTTGTAATTATTTCGCCTCTTCTTGTAGATCATTCAACTCTCTCTTGTTTCCAAAATTCAGAAGTTAAACAATGCTGTAATTGGCAGGATACTTAACAATAGTTTTCAAGTTTTAAAATAATTTTAATATGTTTTTAAAACATTTGTATATGAATATCGATCATTGTCATATAGCTAGAAATCGAAAAAATACATAATTAATGTGAAAAAAATATGACCCTGTGGGACTTAGAAGTTCCGAGGCTCGAACCTACGTTCAAAAAGTTCGCAGCGATTCAACAGTCGAATACTTTACCGCTGCGCCATTGACGCCGTTGAAAATACGATAGACATTTTAGACTGTAAGTTACAGCATGTTTAGTTCGTTTGATTCCCACGCCGTTTTGCTGCATGTGAAGACATTGAAGATTGCATGAAAGACTTATTCCATAAAGTATGTACGAAAGTTCGACCTATTAGTTACTCTGACACGGAAAAAACGGCGAAAAAATCGGTTTTTATTTTTTTTTTTGGAAACGTGTTATCTTCTTATACCAAAGTAAGTTCAATATTTTTGGGTCAGAAGGGAAGAAATTTGTCTGGAGGAAAGCCAATACTGAACTTCAACAAAAGAATCTTATACCAACTGTTAAGCACGGCGGTGGACATGTGATGATATGGGGCTGTATGGCGTGCACTGTACAGTGGTGTTGGAAATATTGCATTTATCAAGGGAACAATGAATGCCATCAAGTATATCGAGGTGTTGCGTGATAATTTAAAAGAAAGTGCAGTTAAATTGGGCCTAAGTGGAACTCACTATTTCCAACAAGACAACGACCCAAAGCATACCGCTAATAAAACGAGAGAATGGTTGTTATACAATGTTCCCAAACAATTGATTACACCACCACAATCCCCCGATATTAATCCTATCGAAAATTTATGGCACCTGTTGGATATAGAAGTAAGGAAAAGAAAAATATCTAATAAGAATGATTTACAACGAGTGATTCTAGAAGAGTGGTCAAGACTGTCAAGGGAAATAACACAGAAACTGGTAGAATCTATGCCAAGAAGACTACAAGCAATTATTGAAGCAAAAGGAATGCATACAAAATATTAATCATAATGTATAACTTAAACAATCATAAGCTTTCTACCATAATTGTAAGTGTACAAATACTTTTTTGGCTTCCAAGTTCTTGTTTTTATGGTACTATTTTTTTGTAACCCATTATGAAAAGTTGTTAATTTGTATATTACCTCTGTACATAGTACACTATTAATGGAAATAGTTTTTGTTAGTGTATCACGTGTTTGTATAAACTTATTGCAAAAAATCTAGGTGTACAAATACTTTGCTAAATCAGCAAAATTTCATCGAAGAAGAACGTTACGCGTTTAAACATAAACTCTCGCATGTAAAATCACAATTTAAATGCAAATGGTTGGCTGCATATTCGAAGAAAGGTACTTTTAAACATAAATATGAAAAGTGACTTCAAGGAACAATAGAAATTCCAAAAACAAACTCTGAAAGTGGACGACCAGCATTATCAGCGAAATCTTTCACAAATTTATGTGTCCGCAGCAAGCGAAGGAAGACAGAGAATCTTCGAGAAAGTACAACCGCAGCAGAATCAATTCTATGTACAGTGGCTCAAAGTAAAACTCGGACACCTATATATTTTCACTTTCTGAGGTTATTATTAGTATAAGAAAACAAATTAAATGAAAAACAGAATTATTTTCAATAATTTACACTTAAGGTCATATAAAATTTATTAAACAAAGACAAAAATTATTCACGATAATTCAAAACAAAATGGAAATGTTAAAAGTCATAAAAACTAGCCTCAAACTGAAACTCGGGCAGTTGGTAATCCTGTGGGAAAAACAAATGAAACGCGGGGAATCACCCTTCATGTTTTCATACTTTCATTGTATGTAGGTTTTAGTTGACGTAAGTCGTTAGTTTCAGTGAAGTTTTGTTTTAATTTCTCAAAATGGCTAGACAATGTGGACAAACGTCATTAGAACTCCGGGAACTTGTTATAAGTCATTTTAGAGACGGTTTGTCTGTACGAAATATTGCAGCAATAGTGAAACGCAGTCACCCTACAGTTCATGATATTATAAAACGCTTTAGATCCAGAAATAATGTGGAAAATAAACCAAAACTAAGTAAACGGAAGATCTTCACAGAATCCAAGGAGCGTTGGATCGTACGACAAATTAAAAAAAATCCACAATTAAGTGCCCCGAAGTTAGCTACTGAAGCTAAAAAACATTTAGGAAAAGAAGCTAATCCAGAAACAGTGAGGATTATATTAAGAAAAAATAATTTTAATGTAAGAGTTACTAGGAAGAAACCATTTGTGAGCAAAAGAAATCGTTCAAGAAGATTGCAATTCGCGAAATTGTACAAAAATAAAGATTTTTCATTTTGGAGGACAGTTTTATATACAGACGGGAGTAAATTTAACATTTTTCGATCCGATGGACAAACATATGTTTGGAGAAAACCTAATGAGGAGTACAAGGAAAATAATTTACGACCTACTGTTAAACATGGGGGAGGTTCAATAATGGTGTGGGGATGCATGTCAGCTGCTGGACCAGGAAATCTCCACATTATTGACGGGATCATGGATCAGACAAAATATCTACAGATTTTGAAGAACAATTTAAGGGATAGTGTGGAAAAGTTAGGTATTGCCGATTCTTACAGTTTCTACCAGGACAATGATCCAAAGCATCGGGCTCATAATATTCGTCTATGGTTACTTTATAATTGCCCACACGTAATCGAAACTCCCGCTCAATCACCTGATTTGAATGTAATCGAACATCTATGGGCGTACTTATAGTGCTCGACACTATTTTTTGCCGAATATATGATTATGTATACATTAATTGAAACATAACTGACCACGAAAAGGCATATACAATCTTCTTAAAAATCATGTAAGAAGAAAATAAGACAGAGAAAACAATTTGCATACACGAAATTTAGGTACAATTTTAGAAAACTTATAACGCAGGCTAATTTATTGCGACACATTTTTTTGTCGATAAAGTTTATTGCTTTGAATAATCACTTGTTTACTGATTCTTAAATTTGAAACAATACGTCATTTTCTTTTAACTAATAATTGATAATTTAAAACAATGCCATTTATGTATCAGATGATATACTATTTACTTTACAGGAATTTCGTTTAACTTTTCGCGTGACCGATCGGCAAAAAATAGTGTTATGGCTCTCGATCCCCTTCGAGGGTCGAGAGCCATAAAATTCGGTGAAGCACTGCGGGGTGTTGTCCTCGCCATGGGGTACCAGGCCGCATCTATTGTTGGGCGTAGCTCCAGAATCACCCTGTATTATGTGTCCCAGAATTAAACACGAATCTTCTATTAGTATAAAAAATCACTGACAATGGTTATGATGTAAAATTCAATAAATATGGAGGTATAATTTATAAAGAACCAGATGATATAAAAATGACTGCTGTGCGTGTTAGAAATGCTTACTACACAAGATTAATGATTATGAGTGGTGAGGTTGCAGCAATGACGGCGAATATACAGGGTGTCCCACGGTAGACTGGACAGCGCCGTAGCTCCTAAAGTATTGGAGATAAAAATTTTTAAAAAATAGGGAATTGCATGGTTCGAAGGGGCTACTAAATTAGCCCGAACGAATTTTTTTTTCGATTATTATTTTAAAAAATACGATAGTCAAGTTCGGTTTTTCAAATGGCACTATTTTTTTTTAAGTCCTGAGTTGATAGTGCGTTCCAAGACAAATTCAATAAGCATCAATGTATATACTTTATTTTCACTGGTTTTTGAGATATTGCGCTTGCAAATTTACTGATTTTCACTGCAAGAAACTCCTCTGGAATAGCAAGGACCGGGGACGGTCTTACTGGCGCCACGGGTGGCACTGCCTGTTGAAATAGATACCTACCTGCGAAAGGTCTACGCCAGGCCCAAAGGCTGGACAATTCTTTTCCGCCAGAAATGCTACTGAGGTAGGTACATCTGCGGTATCGAGAAGCGCATCGTTACTTTTATTTCGCACTTGCTTCTAGGCTCGGATAGCCAGTTCGTCTGGGAGGGATGCAAGTTGGATTGGTTAGGTTCGGAGGAGTGAAAGTTGCTAGACTAAATTTCAACTATAGGGAGCAGATTGTATCAGAACCAATCGGATTTGCATCCCTCACAAACGGCTGCACTCTTGAAGAGGCCCTCTTCACAGCAATACCTTCTCCCCAATGCCCACCTTCTCTCGCACGGAATACGTCAACGCATGGTTTTGTTTTGATATCGAAGCTCATGTTTATACTCGAGAGGACCACGCGTCGACAGCGGGCTACCCCTTTTCTTACCGTGTCTCTCCACGAGGAGTATTGCCGATGGATTGTAGAAGCGCAGATGTCTGGATGCCAGTTGTTGAATTCAGGAGACGATAGAAACACTTTATTACAAAACACACATGTACTATAATTAAAGTAAATCGTATTCCTCTCGGGCAGGAGTCGCCCGACGTTCGTCAAGAAGATGCGGCCTGGTACCCCGTGGCGAGGACAACCCTTCGCAGGGTCTCGCCCGATTTTTATGGCTTTTTCCGGAAAAAGGTACGAATCCTGGGCCGAACGTAACGAATTGAGGTCGAGCCCCCGCAGTCGAGGGTGAAATATCAATTACAACTTATTAAGAAATTCTTTTCTTCATCGTATCGAAAGGGAAGTGACGCCAATGGATTCCTTATGTTTTTCTGATGAAAATCATACCAAATATCATGCAAATCGGACTACTTTGACACAAGCTATTTGTATTCCCTATGTAAAAGTTGTCCGATTTACACGATATTTGTAATGATTTTCATCAGAAAACCCCAAGGAATCCATCGGCGACACATTCATATCCATACGATAAAGAATAAAGAATTATTTTATTTCCTAAACAAATACAGGGTAATTCTGGAGGTACGCCCGTCGCCTCGTGGCGAGGACAACACCCCGCAGTGCCCATCGAATTTTATGGCTTTCGACCCTCGAAGGGTTTGGAATATCATTAAGACGTGAGAAATGTTTAGGATTTCAAATGTTTGCTTCTTTTCTTCGCCGTATCGAAGGAGAAAGTGATGCCAATGGATTCCTGGCGTTTCGTCGATTAAAATTATAACAAATTTCATGTAAATCAGACAACTTTTACATAGGGAATACAAATAGCTTGTGTCAAAGTAGTCCGATTTGCATGATATTTGGTATGATTTTCATCAGAAAAACATAAGGAATCCATTGGCGTCACTTCCCTTTCGATACGATGAAGAAAAGAATTTCTTAATAAGTTGTAATTGATATTTCACCCTCGACTGCGGGGGCTCGACCTCAATTCGTTACGTTCGGCCCAGGATTCGTACCTTTTTCCGGAAAAAGCCATAAAAATCGGGCGAGACCCTGCGAAGGGTTGTCCTCGCCACGGGGTACCAGGCCGCATCTTCTTGACGAACGTCGGGCGACTCCTGCCCGAGAGGAATACGATTTACTTTAATTATAGTACATGTGTGTTTTGTAATAAAGTGTTTCTATCGTCTCCTGAATTCAACAACTGGCATCCAGACATCTGCGCTTCTACAATCCATCGGCAATACTCCTCGTGGAGAGACACGGTAAGAAAAGGGGTAGCCCGCTGTCGACGCGTGGTCCTCTCGAGTATAAACATGAGCTTCGATATCAAAACAAAACCATGCGTTGACGTATTCCGTGCGAGAGAAGGTGGGCATTGGGGAGAAGGTATTGCTGTGAAGAGGGCTTCTTCAAGAGTGCAGCCGTTTGTGAGGGATGCAAATCCGATTGGTTCTGATACAATCTGCTCCCTATAGTTGAAATTTAGTCTAGCAACTTTCACTCCTCCGAACCTAACCAATCCAACTTGCATCCCTCCCAGACGAACCGGCTATCCGAGCCTAGAAGCAAGTGCGAAATAAAAGTAACGATGCGCTTCTCGATACCGCAGATGTACCTACCTAAGTAGCATTTCTGGCGGAAAAGAATTGTCCAGCCTTTGGGCCTGGCGTAGACCTTTCGCAGGTAGGTATCCATTTCAACAGGCAGTGCCACCCGTGGCGCCAGTAAGACCGTCCCCGGTCCTTGCTATTCCAGAGGAGTTTCTTGCAGTGAAAATCAGTAAATTTGCAAGCGCAATATCTCAAAAACCAGTGAAAATAAAGTATATACATTGATGCTTATTGAATTTGTCTTGGAACGCACTATCAACTCAGGACTTCAAAAAAAATAGTTCCATTTGAAAAACCGAACTTGACCTTCGTATTTTTTAAAATAATAATCGAAAAAAAATTCGTTCGGGCTAATTTAGTAGCCTCTTCGAACCATGCAATTCCCTATTTTTTAAAAATTTTTATCTCCAATACTTTAGGAGCTACGGCGCTGTCCATTCTACCGTGGGACACCCTGTAGATATCTGACATAAGAAACTTGGACATGTCAATGAAAAAATTATCGACGAAATGAGAAAGAAGGATCTAGTGATAGGTATGCATAAAAAACCGGATCGAATTTCTTGTAATATTTGTTTGTCGACGACGACCTTGCACAAAATCCATGTAATTTACCCAATTTATGTACCACCTTTAAAAAAATTTCCTTTTGTTTTTTTTGTAATACATGGTAATCTTTACTTAAATCCGTTTCATTTTGTTTGAACCGTCTTTACCAAAGTACCACATCCTGACTGGGCAACCTGTATAGGTTGAAGACAGTAGCCGTCCCCACAAAAATCCTGATTTTTGGCGTAATAATCTAATTATGTCGGAATTACAATTATATCTATTAAATTCGTTAAGCGTTGCGTGAGTAATTTACACTTTACCGCTCGGTCGCTAAAAATTAACGCCCTCACGTAACAGCTAAACTGGTGTCAGAAGTGGGATACTGCTTTTGTCAAACCCGTCCCTTGTGGTATTTTCTGAGACGTTCGAGATAAAAGAGGGCATATGTAATTTTTTATATGTGATTTAATTGGTATGCTTTACATTTTTGTTTTCTTTTGTGTCTTGAATGTTTTAGGAAAATCCGTGATATCGCTTTCTGATTTATTTTCAGTTTATTTATATATATATGTATTTGTGTATATTCTTTGAATTAATTTGAAAAATTTAGCAAAGTGTCTAGTCCCAATGAAACCGCTAGTGCGTCGGGTAACGCGTCCGCGAATTTATCAGTAACAAACGCGATGATGACGTCTATGGCGGAATGCTTTGCTTTGCAGCACGGGACGCTAAATATTTCTTTCTTCAACGGGAGAAATATACCTTTGAAAGATTTCTTACAAGATGTGCAAAACGGCGCAGTTTTCGTACCGCCTGCGTCGGAAGGACCCTTCGTTAAAGCAGTTCTTGGAAAATTACAAGGGGCTGCTCGCGACAGTACTTTCGGAAAAACATTTAATACTGTAATTGAATTAATTAAACATTTGAAAACTAGATTTGCTCCCGGGAAAGACTATCCATACTACCATCATGACATTGAAAACATTCGTATGCGTAGAAATGAAACTGTAAATGATTTTCATGATCGGCTTAATATTCTGATTAGCGGAGCTCGACTCGCGCTGGAGGACTCGTATGGCGAGGACGCGGATAAAATGTTGCGCCCGATAAAAGACTGTGCGCTAGAAGCGTTTATTCGGGGCTTGCCGGACGAGATAGCCAGGGCCGTAGACGCGCGAGATCCAAAAACTTTAGAGGACGCGCTAAAACATGCGACGCGAGTCGAGACGCGAATGAGGTCTGGCATAATACCGACTGGAGATACAAACAGACTGTTTCTTTCACGGCAGGATGATTCTCGTTTAAATTCCCGTCCAGATTCCCTTGTTCAAAGTAATTCACGTCAAAGCTTATTCACTCATCGCGATTCGCGAAATCAAAATTTTGGAGATTCTCGTTCGCGAAGTCCGAGTCCAAACGCGACTGGAAATTCAGATTATTCAAGATTCCCAACAGGTATTCTTAAACCACCGCGGAATAACATGGACTCGAGTAGATATCCCGAACATGGGTATCCTGTCTATTCCCCGTATCCTTATATGCCTTATCCACCTTTTTATCAAATGCCTTATCCACCATATTATTCACCGTATCCACAGGATCCGCGTTTTCCGTTAAATTCGCCGTACGCACAATCTCCGACGGCTCCACAATTGGCACGGAGCACGAGTCCAATTCCCCAGTCGACGCAAGTCACATCCCAAAATTCAAATTTCCAAAATAGTTTCCGAAACTCGAATTCCGATTCGCGGAATTCCGTAGGATTTCGGGAATCCAGGCCGTATTCGCTAAATCAAAATCGATCGTATTCGCCAAATCAAAATCGCTCCTATTCGCCGAGTCAAAATTCATCTGAACCACGAAACAATTCGGATTTAAACTCCCGAGTAACTCCTCGAACAGACGCGACGACGAGTTACCAAAATTCCGAGCGTCGCCCGTCGAGCGATCAGACCTCAGAGCGTCGTCCGACAGTAAGATTCCTGGAAAAAGATCATCAATATTAAATTTAGGTTGTAACGACGAATCGCCTGTTGTAAAATTAACCGCGGAACAATTACGATATAAAACTGCAACATTTTTGATTGATACGGGTGCTGACATAAATGTAATAAAATTAAACGCATTGCATGAGGATATAACTGTCGACGTACGCGATTCTATTGAAATGAGAGGAATTACGGACGAAAGAATGGAAACATTAGGAACCACAATAGTAGAAATTTTGAATCAACCAGTCCTATTTCATGTAGTAAGATCAAATTTTCCGATACAGAGTGACGGTATTTTAGGAAAAGCTTATTTGAGGCAAGAAAAAGCCGAAATTTCTTTTGCACACAATACAATAGTTACACAAAGTCAACCAATTCGACCGATCCATTTTATTGGCGAGGCTCCTCCGGAGGAAGCACCTCAGAAAAATAGTACGCCGCGTGTTTATCGTATTAGTAGTCGTACCCGACAAGCAATCGTCATAGATACCATCGATTGTAATTTGAAAGAAGGATATTTACCACTGATTAAAACAATAGATGGAATTTATATTGGAGAAGCGCTGGTAAAAGTTAAAAACAACGTGTGCCATGTTCTCGCAATAAATACCTTGGATAAAGATATTGAAATAGAAATACCGCCTCAAGAAATTTTACCATTTGAATATCATAACTTTCCTGAAGAACGCGAATATTTCGATTCTGACTCTGAACTGCAGGAGTCATCGGTATCGACGGACCGAGTAACCAGAATTTTATCAAAATTGCGTTTAGGTCATTTAAATGACGAAGAAAAAGATCACGTAATTAAATTAATCGAGGAATTTCCTGAACGATTTCGTCTACCAGGTGACAAATTAGAATCCACTCCTTTAATACAACATCGAATACCTACAATAGATGACTTGCCCATTAACACTAGGCAATATCGGTTTCCACGAGTCCACCAAGAAGAAATAGCTCGTCAAATTTCTAATGAATTGGCAGATAAAATTATTGCACTTTCAAATTCTCCGTACAATTCACCAATCTGGATAGTACCAAAGAAACCTGATTCCGAGGGAAATCCAATGTGGAGAATAGTAATCGATTTTCGATATCACAATGAAAAAACAATTGGTGACGCATATCCCCTTCCTAACATCACAAAAATTCTAGATCACTTAGGCGAAGCGAAATACTTTTCCACCTTTGATCTCGCTAGTGGATTCCAACAAATTGAAATGGATCCGCGAGACCGTGCTAAAACAGCCTTTACTACACCTAATGGTCATTATGAGTATATTCGTATGCCCGAAGGGCTTAAGAATGCTCCTGCGACGTTTCAAAGGCTGATGGATCAGGTATTGCGTGGATTACAGGGTGTGGAAGTATTTGTCTACCTCGATGACATTGTTGTTTACGCGAAAAATTTGGAAGAACACGAAAAGAAAGTCCGACGTCTGTTTACGCGATTAAATGATGCAAAATTAACCCTTCAGCCAGATAAATGTGAATTTTGGAGAACCGAAGTCACATATTTAGGCCATATTATTAGTCGTTCTGGAGTAAGACCAGATCCAAAGAAATTAACGGCAGTAAAACATTTTCCTCGTCCTAAAAATAAAAAAAATGTACGACAATTTCTTGGACTAGCCGGTTATTATCGCCGATTCATCAAAGATTTTGCAGCAAAAGCGAAGCCTTTAACCGAATTATTAAAAAAGAATGCTAAATTTGTATGGGGTAGAGAACATAAAAATAGCTTCAAAATTCTACGTAAAGCTTTGTGCAAGAGTCCCATATTGCAATATCCCGATTTCGATAAACCGTTCTGTTCGCGAAAGAGCTCGCGATGAGCGTGAGATGCCGGTGAGGTTATGTAAAGAACGCACAGTATTAATGAGCAATGTACAATTAGTTTATTTCACACTCGCGGAGTGAGTCACAACGTAAAAGCTGAGTGGGTGAGCCTGAGCAGATGCACGTTGTGCAGAGAATGTACAGTTCTTGTCTCGTTGAGACGAATCGCAAAACGACGCGCACGTGGCCGCGTAACAGACCACGATCCACAATCGATATACGACGAGTCTGAGCACGAGATATTAAATTGAGCGGTGAGAAATTACGAGGTTGAGCACTAAGGTGAGCAAGTTTGCGAGAATTCACGAGTTACAATGAGCTAAACGTTCAGTGAAACCGACGCGTCCGAACTTGTACTCTGCGTGAACAAGAAGAGCAAGAGCAATATGGCCGATCCATTTCCGTTAGTCGTCTTCTCCAAAAGTCTGGAGGATCGAGCGACGTGGGGAAATGCGATTGGCTGAGCGTTCTGTCGCTGACACATGATTGGTCGATCGATTGTGGATCGGGCTTGTCGATCCGCTGTCCAGGAGGTGCTGCGATGAGTTGGGTGTGGCGGAGATCGGAACTACCGAATCTCAAACATGCTCCCGGCCTCAACAGCTGGAAGAAGATGTTGATGATGAGTCTGTAACATTCAAAACAGCCAATTTTGCGATTGGCCTGGTTAAGATGGTAGTGGCGGTCTTGAGCGTCACCACCCTGGTCAGTCCATCCTTCCCTGAGTGAAGGGTGAGAACCCGAGCAAGTGGCCACTTGCTAGGGGGAAACCGTTCATCGGTGATGAGCACCAGAGAGCCGACCTTGATGGCGTTGGATGGATGATGCCACTTCCAGATTGAGAGCTGACGTTGCAGATAATGAGATGACCATTGAGTCCAGAATTGTTGAGTCTTCTGTTGGATGAGTTGCCACCGCGCTGATGGTGAGATGGATGTGTGCTCCACAGAGGGTTCCGGTAGAGCTGAGAGCGGGTGGCCAATGAGGAAGTGAGCAGGAGTGAGCGTTGCGACGTCATCAGGATCGTCGCTGAGGGGCTCGAGAGGTCGTGAATTCAACAGGGCCTCAATCTGCGTGAGAAGTGTGCTGAACTCTTCGTAGGTGAGTGCTGTTTCACTCACTGTTCGCCGAAGATGATGTTTCGTCGACTTCACCACAGCCTCCCATTTGCCTCCCATGTGTGGTGCGGCTGGAGGGTTGAAACACCAGCGAGTGTTGTCGTTGACCAACAGCTGAGCGAGAGTTTGGTGATCTTGAGAGCCCTGAGTGAACATCCTCTTGAGCGTGGCATCTGCTCCTATGAAGTTGGTGCCACAATCTGAGTAGAGGGAGTGAGGAATTCCTCTCCGTGAGATGAAACGCCTGTACGTGGCTATGAAACCATCTGTGGAGTAGTCGGTGACTAGCTCGAGATGAACAGCTGAGGTGGTGAGACAGACGAACACACAGATCCATCCCTTGTGAGTCTTGGCGCCTCGCCCTTTCCACGTCCTTAAGGTGACAGGACCAGCATAGTCCAGTCCAGTGTTGGTGAATGGGCGTGTGGGTGTGACTCGTGAAAGAGGTAGTTGGCCCATCAGTTGATGGGCACGGATCCCCCTTTGCCGAGCACACACAACACACCGTAGAATGTGAGATTTCACTGGAGCTCGACCACCGATGATCCAGTAGGTCTGTCTGATTTGAGCGAGCGTGAGCTGAGTCCCTCCATGGAGAGTTTCTCGGTGAGCTTGATCTATAATCAGATCGGACAGACGTGAGTGACGAGGCAAAATTGCAGGATGCTTACTTCCATATGCAATGTGAGCGTTGTTGAGTCGGCCCCCGACTCGGATCACTCCTTCTTGGTCGATAAAGGCCGTGAGCCTATTGAAGATGTGAGAAGATGGCAGCGTCGCGCCAGAGTTGAGCGTCCTCATTTCGTGTGCGAAGTAAAGGGACTGCGTCGCTTTAATCCAGAAGATCCTGGCCCTCTCCAGATCCTCGGGCGACTGAACGATGAGTGGTAAGGAAATCGTTGACCTCCTTAAATGTGACAGAATTCTGAAACAAACTGAAGTGATACGAAAGAGTTTGTTGAGAGATGAGTATTTGTAAATGAGGTCCCAGTGATATTCGAGTTTTCGAATGTTGAGCAAATTTGAGATTCCAGGACGAGCTTCCTGCATACTTGGACTGTCCTTCAATGTAGGTTGAGAGGGCCATGAGTCACTGGGTTGAGTGAGCCAAGATGGTCCCGTCCACCAAAGCTCGTGGTGTTCAAGCTGATGTGTTGTTAGGCCTCGAGAGGCACAGTCAGCTGGATTCGCCGTTCCAGGAACGTGTCTCCAATGTGCGTGTGGAGTGAGCTCTTGAATTTGGGAGACACGATTCCGTACGTAATCCTTCCAGCGTGAAGCATGTGATTTGATCCATGAGAGTGAGATTTGAGAGTCCGTCCACAGATGAGTTGTAGAGATGTTGAGTTGAAGAGTAGCTTGAACATACTTCGTGAGCTTTGCCAGCATTAAAGCTGCAGTGAGTTCGAGCCTTGGGATTGTGAGTTTCTTGAGTGGTGCTACCTTGGTTTTGGAGCACACTAGTGTCGACACTTTGTGAGCTGTGGACGGTGTGGACACGATAATGTAAATTACCGCTGCCATGGCGAGCTGAGAGGCATCAGAGAATCCATGTAATTCCACTGTCGAGTAGGAGAAGGTGTTGAACCACCTTGGAATTGAGAGCCTAGCCAGGCTTGTGAGATCTTCTCTGATGGTGAGCCAGTGAGCAGTGACTTGGGAAGGCAGTGGGTCGTCCCAGTTCAGTTTGTGCAGCCACAACTCCTGCAAAAGTGCTTTTGCCCGAATGATGACTGGAGCTAAGAAGCCGAGTGGATCAAATATCTTTGCTACTTCAGAGAGAATGAGACGTTTAGTGACGTTTACTTGAGTCGTTGAGAGGTTTTGTCGAGAATGAGAAGTTGTCAGTGAGAGCGTTCCATTGTAATCCGAGGATTTTGGTATTGCAGTCGTCAAGTGCGATGTACGTATTGCTAGCTCGCACGTCATGAGAAATTGATTCAAGCAATGGAGGGTAGGTTGATTGCCACTTGGCAAGTGGAAAACCTCCCGCCTTGCACAGGTCATTTAATTGTTGAGCAATTGTAATGAGCGTCTCACCTGTATCGGCGCCGCCGAATATGTCGTCGACGTATCTAGCATGAGTGATTGACGGTACTGCCAGGGGAAAACGATGTCCTTCGTCTTCGACCAACTGCAGTAGTACTCTGACAGCGAGAAACGGCGCAGCCTTGGTTCCATAAGTGACCGTAGTGAGTTTGTAGGGCACCTCCTTTGAATCCTCGTCAATCCACAGTATCCTCTGGAGGTCCTGGTCGTCTTCGCAAACCTTGATTTGTCTGTACATTTTTGTCACGTCTGTGGCGAAAATGTACTTGTGCTGGCGAATCCACAGCAGCACATCCGAGATGTTGAGTAGAAGGTTCGCACCAGTATGCATGAGATCGTTGATCGAGTGCCCCGTTGTGGTTGGGCTTGAGCCATTGAAGACGACCCTCAACTTCGTGGTCTGACTGTCGAGCTTGAGCACTCCATGATGTGGAAGATAAAAAACAGAGTGAGTATTAGGTGAGAGTAAGGGAGCTCTTACCATATGATGGAGTGCCTCATATTCCTTCAAAAACCCTTGGTAGAGATTGCGATATTCAGAATCTTTGTTGAGCTTGTTGAGTGTTCGCTTCAGACAGGCATGGGCTGTCTGGTAGGAATTGCCCAACAGACTTCGAGATGACTTGAGAGGGATACGTACGATGTACCTGCCTGTAGAATCACGAGTGTGTGTCGCCCGAAAGTGATCCTCACATTCTTGTTCTTCAGGGGTGAGCTTTGAGGGCGTATCTGTTGGGAGCTCTTCTTGAATCCAGAATTTAGCCAATAGATCTTGTATTGTTTTGTCGCTGTGCTGCATGACTGCAGCTGTGTGCGACGAGCTGAATTGAGACTGAGGTGTGTTAATTGGCCCAAGAACGAGCCACCCAAAGATTGAGCACTGGGCAATTGGCATTGAAGGGTCACCCTTTATGAGGTTAGGTTTTATAATTTTCCCATATGAGTCTGCACCAATAATTATGTCAATAGGCCTAGGTTTTAGAAAATCTGGATCAGCTAACCTTAACCTGGTGAGATGTGGCCAATCTTGACGTGGTGCTTCAACGGATGGTAGACTGGATGTGAGAGTTCGCAGAACGTGAGCTTGAGTGGAGACCGTGGAGGAGTCGTAGCTTGATCGTAGAGTGATTGACACGACGCCTCGAGTGTGAGTAGTCTTGTTGCCTCCAATGCCAATAATTGATATTGATGAGTGGATTCTTTGAAGGTTAAGTTGAGTGATGAGCTCCTCCTGGATGAAGGTGAGCTCTGAGCCAGAGTCGATGAGTAGCCTGACTGGCAGCGAGGCCACAGGTGTGATGAGCTGTGCGTTAGCTGTTGCTAATAGGGTGAGCGTGAGCGAGGTTGCGTGGCAACCAGTGGCTGGGTGAGACGGAGCCGTATGAGTTGGACCTGTTGAGCTTGAGCTTGGTGAGTTGAGTGATAGTGAGGTGACGACTGCACCAACGCTTCAGTAGTCGGGTTCAGCCTCTGACTTCTTCCGTTCGGTATGAGGGGCTTGATGAGCAGGGCTGGGCTCGGTCGTTGACCTGGGCTGAGGTTGAGCTGAGCCTTGAGTAGTCGATGGCTGAGGAGGATGCAGCATTGAGTGGTGCTTTGCCCCACAGGTCTTGCACCGATGAGCCGATTTGCACACATCTGTGCTGTGTCGACCACAGCAATTTTTGCACAGTGATCGAGCGACTATGAAGCTACGACGCTCGGTCACTGGCGTTTCCCTAAATTTAGGGCACATGACCACGAAGTGGTCAGCGTGGCACCAGTCGCAAGGGTACCTCGTCGACTGGGCCTTGGACGACGTCGATGGTTGAGCTTTTGCCTGCGTCGCAGGGTGAGCAGTGATCCTCCTCAAAGATGAGCGAGCAGTGGAGGTTGAAAGGGCTGCTGGCTTCTTTAATGTGGCCTCCATCTGCTCCAAAGCGCCACCTTTTGTTTCCACAAAGGCTAGCAGAGCCTTGTAGCTGGGGCACTCCGTTGAGCTGGCGAGAGAGGTTTCCCAGGCCTCTCGCGTTACCTTGTCAAGGCTATTAGTGAGCACATGCACTAGGAGGCAATTATGCATCTCCTTGTCCGCACCCAGCGCGATGAGTGTCTCGTTCACCTCGTTGATGGTGGCAGCCAGGTCGTGGAGAGCAGGTGCCGATCGTGTTGAGATCGGCGAGATGGAGAGCAGCTTGTCAAGCTGCTCCTTGATGAGCAGCCGCTTGTTGGAGAAGCGCTTTTCCAGGTAGTCCCAAGCAGCCTGGAAGGATGAGCCTCGAAGAGGGAAGGCGTTGACCCGTCGGGATGGTTCGCCTGTCAGACTTGCCCTCAAATAGCAGAGGCGGTCTATCTCTGCAAGCCTCGAGTCTTTGAGAATGAGCGAGGTGAACAGCTCGCTGAAGGCAGGCCATTCCACAAACTTTCCCCCAAATTTGGGAATGGCCAGCTCTGGGATTTTGGCAGCTCTGCTGGCCCTCACGTCAGAGGTTGGGTCGTTGTGAGCGGATGAGCTGAAATGTCCTGAGTTTGAGCATTGAGATGTCATGCGTTTGAGTGCCCTTTTTAGCTGAGCCACGAGTGTCATCTCACGACCCAGGAGGTCTGAGGCGAAGTACCCATGCGAGAGGCACTTCACCGGCCAGAATTCTTCCATGTGTGCGTGCTCGTTGAGGAACGCTTTGTGCAGCTCGGTGATGCTGTCCAGCAGCGACTGCACCTCGTCGAGGGACGTCGACTCGGGATCTTTGGGGATCTCATCTCGTAACGCTTGTAAGGCCTCGAACCGACTGACCTGCGATTTCGCCTTTATGATGAGCGGAGCCGGTACCGTTGATGGGGAAGAGGATCTCGTCCTGCCAGCACGGTGAGTCGTTGGCTCGGTGGGGACCTGGAGACTGACCTCGGCGACCTGCCCTTCTTGAGGGTTAGGTGACGGCGACCGGGACCGGGTCTCTGAGCTGGTCTTGGAGGAATCGTTGTCTCCTTCCATCTCGCGTTGCTGAGCTTGCGTTGCACTGGGGGTGAGCACTGAGTAATGAGGGTGAACTGTTCTGGGTGAGCACTGCACAGAACTTCACACAATAATCCGGCTCGAAGGACCAGAATGTTCGCGAAAGAGCTCGCGATGAGCGTGAGATGCCGGTGAGGTTATGTAAAGAACGCACAGTATTAATGAGCAATGTACAATTAGTTTATTTCACACTCGCGGAGTGAGTCACAACGTAAAAGCTGAGTGGGTGAGCCTGAGCAGATGCACGTTGTGCAGAGAATGTACAGTTCTTGTCTCGTTGAGACGAATCGCAAAACGACGCGCACGTGGCCGCGTAACAGACCACGATCCACAATCGATATACGACGAGTCTGAGCACGAGATATTAAATTGAGCGGTGAGAAATTACGAGGTTGAGCACTAAGGTGAGCAAGTTTGCGAGAATTCACGAGTTACAATGAGCTAAACGTTCAGTGAAACCGACGCGTCCGAACTTGTACTCTGCGTGAACAAGAAGAGCAAGAGCAATATGGCCGATCCATTTCCGTTAGTCGTCTTCTCCAAAAGTCTGGAGGATCGAGCGACGTGGGGAAATGCGATTGGCTGAGCGTTCTGTCGCTGACACATGATTGGTCGATCGATTGTGGATCGGGCTTGTCGATCCGCTGTCCAGGAGGTGCTGCGATGAGTTGGGTGTGGCGGAGATCGGAACTACCGAATCTCAAACACGTTCTCATTAACTACGGATGCATCTGACTACGCAATAGGCGCCGTACTTAGCCAAAACGTAGACGGACACGATTTGCCGGTAGCTTACCTTTCGAGAAATTTAACGAAGCCGGAACAAAATTATTTTACCACAGAAAAGGAATGTCTAGCAGTTCTTTTTGCAATATTACATTTTCGACCATACCTTTACGGAAGAAAATTTACTTTGGTTAGTGATCACGAGCCTCTAAAATGGATAGATTCGATAAAAGATCCAGGACAACGATTAGTACGTTGGAGATTAACCCTTTGAGTGCCGGGAGCCGATATATCGGCTCCTGCTACACTGGCGAGAAGTGCCAGAGCCGATATATCGGCCCGCGCCTCGTAGCGCTTTACTATTCGCATTGCGGGAGAACTCTATCTCAAAATAAATTTGTAAAACTGTGAAATTCGGCCGGTTTTTCTCGCATAGGCACCTCTATTTCGCCCGGCACTAAAAGGGTTAAAATTGCATGATTACGAATATGAATTTGTACATAAACCTGGACGTCTAAATTCCAATGCGGACGCTCTGTCTCGAAATCCGGTAACAGAAATTAATACTAGTTCCGATTCCAGTTCAAAAGATACATCCGATAGCGACTCGGAATGCAATACTAAGATTTCCAAAGTTATGCCTATTAAAAAACCTCCCACGGATAAAAGATTACCAACTCCGAGCACGTCTAGATCCATACCACCCGTTAAACCAATCGTTAAGAAAAAGCGTACATATCCATTATATAAAAGCGCTATTGCAACAAGAACACGCTCTGCAGTTCAAACTGTCGAACCTAAAACTCCCATTAATTACGCAGAACTAACTACTACCGAATCCTCACAAGCTTCCGAAGAAGAACCGCCTACCGAGGTAGTCGACCCACCGGTATTTCGAGAACGAAAGAGCGTGTTACCTAGTCTCAAATCACCAATACTGGTCCAAGAATTTCAACGTACCCTTCCTAAAGAAGTACTATCTGAAGACCAGTCCGAGGCTTTGGACACTACAGAGGATGAAGCTGCCGCGGCTCCAACATCCGCCGAAAGCATAACGATAGAGGTTGCACCTCCATCCAATGATATTGACAATAACGAGATCCACCTCGATACTACACTACCTATTAGGCTTCCGGATCTTCAGGAATCTTTTAACCGTTTCGAAAAATCGTTGCACGAGCATAGCGATATTCTTCAAAACTCATCCGATGAATCAGAACTGGATGCAGAAAATTCATTCCGGGAAGAATTGGACAAACACGCAGAAGACTTGTGAGCTCAATATAAATCGCGATGACAAGATAGTGCTGGAATAAGCGTCGAGGTAGTACCTTCGAGATCCGAAATAGGGAGACCTCCTTTGGAATCCATACAAGAAGAAGAAGAGGAACCAAACAATGCCTCAAGATTCGACAATACGCTAATTCACCGTCCACCGCGCAGATCCATGATACCAACCCCGTTACCATCCAATTGACCGCTTGCATTATCCACACCTTATTCACAATCCATTTATTCAAAACCAAGAACAACAGTTTCTGATCCACCTTCCACCCCCAAACGTGCACCTGCTCCTGAATCAATGGACTATAGTAAAATTGACATGTATCGACCAGGAATTCAAATAACAGAAAGTATACTTCCTGACATATTAACGTCACCGACCTTCTCCCGAAGTGGACGCGGAGAGAATATTAAATTGACTCGAAACAGTTTAACAAACATTCGCGAAAATTATGTTCATTTCATTTCTTCCGATGTAGAATTGGTAACTCCGATAAGTAAATTGCTCGCAGATATAGGAGCCATAAGCATAGAAAATCTGCGGAATACAAAGCCAAAAGAAGGCCAAGTACTCGTTACGCCGCGAGGTAAATACAAAATCTTTAGTGTAGTAATCAAGGAAAGGCAAACAAAATTAGGTAATGCTTTGAAAAATTTAAAATGTACACTTTTACAATCAGGTATAAAAACCTTCAGAATTTCGAAATCCGGTGAATTTACTGATACACTTCCGCAGGGTACACTAGCTGGTATCTTATCAAATATTTTTGCGGATAGCGATATCAAAATAACATTGTGCACCGGAAACGTACAGGTACCGCCCGAAGAACTCCGTCCGAAAATCATTTCGGAATTGCATGAAAGTTTAATAGGAGGGCATAAGGGCGTAACAAAAACATATCAAAGAATTCGGGAAAGATTTTATTGGCCATCGATGCGTAACGATATTCAAAATTTCATTAGAACATACAATAGTTGTCAGGAAAATAAACTTGTTAGGACAAAAACTCGTGAACCAATGCTTATAACTGATACTCCATTAAAGCCATTCGATAAAATATCCTTAGATACTGTGGGACCCCTTCCGTTGACTCCTAGCGGTAATCGGCACATTTTAACTATACAGGATAATCTTACGAAATATTGCATTGCAGTTCCTGTACCGGATATAAAAGCAGAAACTGTAGCTCATGCGCTGGTCACGCATCTGATTTTGCAATATGGGGCTCCACGTGCAATTTTAACTGATCAAGGTATTAGTTTCATTAATAAAGTATTAAAAGAATTGGCGAAAGTTTTCAAAATTAATCATGTAACTACTTCTGGCTACCGTCCGCAAACAAATGGTGCTTTAGAGCGTAGCCATATTGTCTTAACTGAATATATAAAACACTAAATGAAACCTAAATGATTTTGATGATTGGGATAAAATAGTACCATTTGCAATATTTTCGTATAACACGTCTGTTCACGAAGCAACCAATTTCACTCCTCACGAATTAGTATTTGGCCTAGTGCATTCTCTACAGACGAGTCCTTATTAACGTATAACGGTTATCTTCGGGATTTATTAACGCGATTAACTGAAATGCAGACCTTGGCTGCACAAAATTTGATATCGGCTAAACATAAATCAAAATTATACTACGATGAAAAAGCGCGACCATTTCAGGGTAAAATTGGCGACATGGCACGCGTTCTAGTGGAAGTTAGGAAAGGAAAATTTGGTAGTCGATATCACGGTCCTTACAAAATTGTTGGAATTTTAGAAAATAATAACATTATACTACAAAAGAAATCTGGCGAACGATTTGTAAAGCATGCTGATAAACTATTAATACACGTTCGTATGTTCCCACTGTTCCGTATGTTCCCACTGTTCCGTATATTCCGTATGTTCCCACTGTTTAAACGATGCCGTGGAAGGCGGTGTGGATCGCCACTGGTATGGCCAGGGAAGGGATGCACTCCAACGAGTTGCACGAACACCTTTTTATTCGGCACGTGGGCGTCGTTCACAATGATGACGAACACTCCACAAAATACAGCACGAATAAACACGACTCACAAAACACGCAGTTACACTGAATAGAAATATATACAAGCTATGTGCACGGGCGCTGGGCGCGAGGGCTCGAAGGGCCGTCTTGAAAGAGTTCAGAAAAGTAGGAGTCGCTGGACGACAAAACGGTAGCGATGTGTGCGTGCGAGAGCGTGTTGATAACAAAGCGGTGTTCGAAGAACTAACGGCCGGATTCCTGGAAGCGCGCAACGCTGAAATCCGGGAAAAAACGCGTGACGTCGGTAACCGTCTTACCGGACGTTGTGTCATACTGTTTACACGCTCTCGCACGCACATTTAAATCCGCGCGACAGCTGATCGTTGGTTTTCGGCTGCAACACCCACTGTTCCGTATGTTCCGTATGTTCCCGCACTTATACAGGCCTAGTCTAGTACCGTTGAAACATCCCTATCAATATTTAAAATTCTAGAACTAAATAAGATCAGTAGAATTGTACCGAATCCGGCAAGAATGAAGTTGGTAATACTCCTCTCTGTGATGACCTGGATCACGCTTATCTCTGGAGAGAATAAAACAACGTACGAGATTTCAAGAATTAACGCCAGCCCTGGACTGTATTTCGAAAAATTACACACCATGAGATTGATGACCGCTGACTGGCGAGTGACAGTTTTCCTTGAGACTCGGAGACTAGAAACCCAATTTCCAATGGGTTATGAAAGACTGAACGAAACATATAACAGTTGCATCTCCGTGATGTTGGCGAGCGATTGCAATAGTCTCCTCCGTACCGCCTACCTCCGGGGAAGAGCGGAAGAAGCTTTAGCGCTGCATTCGGAACTAAAGGATCTAATTTCAGAGATTCCAACTCCAGAAGACTCTAATATCCCCAAATCCATAGTGCGAAGAAGTGTCCCTCTCGGATTCATTGGGTCGCTGAGCCGCACTCTCTTCGGCACGCTGACGACAGATGATGCAGAATACTTTAATTCAGAAATTGACAAGTTATATCAGGATCAAAGTGAAATAGTACATATTCTAAAAAATCAAACACATGTTATCACCAGTGGATTCCATAAGGACCATGAGTTGTTAGACCGAAACACAAAATTGATGAACAAAAACAGAATGCAAATTAACGAAATTTCAGCAGCAATAAGTGCTGCTAATAGAGCATTGAACTATACTCAACTATCATATCAGCTATCACATTATACCCATACCGCAATACATGCTGTCAAGGTGGGCGAAATACTTAATTCACTTTTGGATAAATCAAAACTTCGCCGTATAATAACGGACATTAGAAATACACGAAATTCATATGAACTTCCGATACCCCAGGGATACCAGGGTATAGAAGAATTAATTGGGTTATCCAGTGTAAAAATTGGCCACCACAAGGGCAAGCTTTTTTCGGTACTATACTTGCCTTTGGTAGACAGGGTAGCATATCACCTCTATCGTTCATATTCTTGGCCTATACCACAAAATTTCACTCGAAATTCAACAGGATCAAGCCATATTCATCCGAAGGCTCCATATTTGGCAATAAGCAACGATCACCGACTCTATTTTAACGTAGACGAATTATATATCAACAATTGTCACAAAACATCCTATGTGCACCTTTGCCCATTGGAACAACCGTTGTTTGAGGTCTCGTCCACCGACGCTTGCAAGGTTTCGTTATTATTGCGACCCACCGTCCAGGCATTCAAAACCTGCGATGTGCGTATAAGACCCCGGCACACTACATTCTGGGCCCGGTTAAGAACAACGCAGGGATGGTTATATTCCTTGGAGTCACCAGAACCATTGCAAATCATATGCAATGGAATGAAGGATGAGCTAATAACCATGGAAGTCACCGGAATTCTGCAGCTGAGGCAAAGTTGTATCGCTAAAACCACTTATGTGACACTGATTGGAATTCAACATTTGGAGAGTCGGGAACAGTACTTCTACCAACCAAATTTACTGCTAAATATTTCGGAACTTCTACCTCAAATCCATAAATATCATGATATTCGACCATTGGACACCAATTATAAAAATACGTTCGTCTCTGTGGAAGACACTATTTCTGAAGTAGAAGAAAAACTTGACGAAATAGGTCGACACCACCGAAACAGAAAATTCAGCACTCATCTGTTGCATGGAGGGTTAACAATGTCATCCATTCTGGGACTGGGAATTCTGCTGTATTACTTCCGAAGTAGCATCGGGAAAGTGTAGTACTCTGCTGCCTTGCAGGAAGCGGAAACCTAGGAGTCCACCTAGAGAAGCAAACACGTCGAACGAAGCGGAGCGCGGCTGCCCATTGGAGACTCATAGCCCGCCTGCCACGGCATCACTGCCATGTCAACGAGCAATCGTGGATTAATCTTGCGCCAAATCAATAATTAATGAGACGATAATTGATCCAACCGTTGCGAGTTATGGGGAAACCCTCGATCAATAATCACATATTCTTCAGGTGTCAATGTATTTCGAATTTTTGCCAGTCTTGTTGTTTTAACAGATATGTCAGATCCAGGGATCAGCAACCATGGGAATTCTCGACGGATCTTTGTGTGTCGCCTAGCGCGGTTTACAAAACGCAAGGATTTGTTGAATATCTTCCGCCCCTACGGAACCGAATACGCGGTCCTAAGGGTCCAGCCCAGCGGGAACGTGGCCTTCGTGACATTCGCCACTTCGCAGCAGGCAGCCAAGGTGGCGAGCAATGCGATCACGCAGCCAATCATCCTTCATAAGAGAAAACTGCGAATTTTGGTTGCTGATACATGGCATGGCTTTAACCTGCCATCCTCAAGTGTCGGACCGCCTGTTTCCATTCCTGAACGGGACAACCCGTTCCCAGGGTACGAGCCAGTCCGCTCAGCGCTCCTGCCTGTGGAGGTGATTTCACTGATAGCAACATCCTTGCCTTTTGCCGATCGCGCCCGTATGGAACGGGTATCGAGGACTTGGAGGATGGGAGTACACGATTCCTTCCGGAAAATGCAGCGCCTTGATCTGGGCGATTGGGGATGGCCTGGGATGCAGGGATGGAGGCGTATTACAACAGAAGCCTTCTACTGGGTGTTGGCGCGATGTGCCCCTTACTTAAAAGACATTGTTTTAGATGATGAGCTAGCCGCTGAAGATCTGCGTCCTCAGCTGTTGGCCCTGATTAGTAAGAATTGTCCCGCACTAGAGAAGTTGGATGTATCGGCCATTAATGTCCGACCATCGGCTTTTCGAGAGCTGGCAACAAGCGTCACCTCCCTGAAAAATCTGTCAATTGGACGTTGCACGAACTGTGTTGACATTGAACTGGGAAAGGTTCTTGAAGCCAATAAGGCTTTGCAGGGATTCAGCGCCAAAGGCACCGATTTCTCTGGAAGATCCCTGTTGCAAATAGCAAGGGATCTAGTAAGGCTAGATCTAAAAGACTGTACGGCTAAAAGCGAGCATATCGCTGCAGCCATTTCACATTTCAAATCACTGTCACACCTTTGTCTATTCAGACCCAAAAACTTTCAACCTGACATTTTACAGAAATTAATCGAAAGTGCTACACTACCCCGATCATGGAGTCGATGGAATTCGTGGGGTGCAACCCCCGGTCTGAGGGCGGAGGGCTGCCGGAGGAAGATGCGGAAGCCGAACGGGAGGAGGAAGCGGATTTCTTTGAGTTCGACCTTGGTCCCGTTGAGATAGCAGTCAGCCCTCCATCCCGTTACCCTCTGGTCACTGAACTCGGGGTTGCATTCTGCGGCTGGGTGGACAACACCTTCATCGGCGAAGTGGGTCGGCACATGAAGCATCTTATAAAATTGGATATCACTGGATGCACTAACATCACGGGGCAGTTTAGCCTCGAAGCACTCAGTGGTCTAAATCACTGTACCGAACTACAAATCAGCCTACTGTACCCGGACGTCGGTGCCCAGTTCCTTCGGGACATGTCGTCACTCAGGGAGTTGACGTGCAGAGACAATCAGGGCGTGACAGATGAGAATGTTTGCGGCCTCATCAGAAATAGCGTGAACATAGCAATGATAGATCTGGAGGGCTGCGTACATATAGGACGCCCTTTTATAAAATGCGTATACTCCGCCCTGCGTGGCGACCCTCACAACCGCCGAGTCGAAATTCGTGTCGGCGGAACGAGCGCGATGCCCCGCAGGCGTGACAGGCAGCTGCTCCACGTTTTCTTAAATTATACACGGCACTCCAAATGTCCTTACGCCTAATTATCATCGGGGACGATGATTCCAAGGGGGGGGAGGGTGTTACGTGCCGGTCACTTTTTAAATTCATCTCAAAATTTTCGCTACACAGATGTCGACCATTGATTCAACCATCACGTGTTATGGGAACTTCCTTCAATCAGTAGTCGATTATCTGTGAATATTCTTAATAGTTGTAATTTAATTCTGCTTGAAGCCTGTCACGCCACGGCATATTCCCATGGAAGACGACGACAATAATCTTCCAACGTCGCCGACGTTCTTAGAATGCGCGCTGTGATAAGCACTCCGAAACATTGTAGTAGACATTTATATTTTTCTTCTTCCCTGCTAAATTTTTGTACACCATCATTGACAATTGATTCAACCATCACGTGTTATGGGAGTTTCCCTCGATCAGTTGTCAATGATCTACAAACCGAATTATTATAATTTTATATAAATCATTGCGCCACTGCATTTTCCCATGCAAAAATCTCGACACTGCAGAACGTTCTTAGAACGCCGGATGCGATAACATTCTGAAAACCTAAGCACTGGGAGGCTGGGAACGGTCCGAGGCGACGACGGTTAGGCCCGTGTGCACGAGGTGCAGAGTCAGCAATTTTGGCGCTCTTTGTGCAAAGGCCCGAGTGCTCGGGCCTACCCTGCGAACGCTCGGAGCAGTCGGCTGTTAAGTCGCTTGGTGCGTAGTCGATCTGTCCGAGGGACAAATTGCCGTTGTATACTAGGCGTTTTGAGCTGGAGTTCTAGTGCATCCCAGTGATCGTGGAAAGACTCAGTCCCCGTAGAGACTTATTCGTTGTAATAATTACCTACTTTCAATATTTTAAATCATTATATATTTGCGTTCTAATATCTAAATCTAACCTTATATCTACATTAACATAAGTGTATTGTGCTCCGTATCCTCCGAACAACATACTGTGCCGGTGTCCACCACTCCAGAGAGACAGAGAGAAAGTGAGACACAGAGAGAGAGAGAGAGAGAGAGAGCGAAAGAAAGCGAGTAAGCCGTTCAAAATTTTAACAGTCTCATACCGAATTGGTGAGTGTTTTAAAGTATGTTATTATGTTCAACGATTGTCATCGGATAGCGTCCATCATTTGAATCATTTAATTTTAAAGTATCGTATTGGCCATGCCAGTTTCCTAAATTGATATCGCAATTGTTTCCTAAATTGTAAACGTTTTTCATCACCTCCGATTCGCGAATTGTACAATATCAAACGTTTGCGTGATAATTGATCCAACCATTCTGTGTTGCGGGTTTCTCCCTCGATCAATTATTGTCTGATTTTCCTTCGACATTTAATTGTAACCGGATCGAATTTCTTGTAATATTTGTTTGTCGACGACGACCTTGCACAAAATCCATGTAATTTACCCAATTTATGTACCACCTTTAAAAATTTTCCTTTTGTTTTTTTTTGTAATACATGGTAATCTTTACTTAAATCCGTTTCATTTTGTTTGAACCGCCTTTACCAAAGTACCACATCCTGACTGGGCAACCTGTATAGGTTGAAGACAGTAGCCGTCCCCACAAAAATCCTGATTTTTGGCGTAATAATCTAATTATGTCAGAATTACAATTATATCTTTTAAATTCGTTAAGCGTTGCGTGAGTAATTTACACTTTACCGCTCGGTCGCTAAAAATTAACGCCCTCGCGTAACAGTGGTGACCCTGGTTGAATCGCGCGTATGGACGCATTTCTACAATGTCAGCTTGCCACAGATCATCGTATCCATGCACTATGACGCGCCTCCGCGGAAAATGTCTTCGAGCTGGAGCATGCAATTCCTCAACGAGTTGTAGGTTCTTGCGACCGTGGTTTCCTTTACTCTTGGATTTCGATAATGGCTGCATGTTTGATCGCAGAGGTGTTTTTGACACGAATGATGTGATAATTATCGGGCATGTGCATTATAGTGCTCCCCATCGGCCCGAGAAAATTCTGGAAAAGTTCAATCGTCTCGCACGCTTCTCCTTCGCAGCGCTGATGCTGTGGGATAGAATTCGACGCCTGCGATATCTTTTGAACGCTGTTTTGCGGCGTCAGCATATCTCTTTGGAACGCGACCAGCTTCCTCTCTAATTCTTCCTGCTGCTCTCTCAAAAGTTTAATGCTCTTTTCCATGTATAGTTTATTGACGGCATCGGTGTCGGCCATCCTGCTTAACCAGAATCAACAGATTGGCATTGTCGCGTATATGATGTTTGGGAATCTTTGCATACGTCTGACAGAGATAGAAGCAGTCAACGTTCGAGTGGCGCCCCATTGCAAAGTATTCCCTTATCGCATGCCACGTCATCAAAGATAAAAATGGAATTCGGAAGCGATTCGCTCGGTGGGATGACGTCACTGTTATTCGAAAACGTAAAGTAGCCAATTTCATCTATCGGAGTCAATAAATTCTCCAAATACTGGTATTTCGGCTGTTGCAACGACTTGGAGTACACGTACACGTTCTCGAAGCGGACGCCGTGAGGACTTTCCAACAAGCTCACCAGCACGTTGGACTTTCCACAATTTGATGAGCCACGAATGACAGCGTATAGTGTTTGGTAGCATGCTACCATGTCTGCGTCTTGTTTTCGAAGACATCTCTGGTGATTTATCGTCAAAATTTGTCACGCGTATCGTCACAGGTTGTCGCACGAATCGCATCCTCTCCGCGAACTGTGAAAAATGATTTTCATACGTCGAAGCGCCCTATTTATAGGTCCGCACCGAAGCAAAACAGTCCAGTATTCAAAATGCTTCTGGTCCTGTCGGATAATTGTGATATTCGGGACATAACCTCTGAGCAGTTGAAATATATACCAAAGATTATTCTACTCCGAGAGTTTGGGAGACACATTGATCAGTTGTGGGACAGACTCCGCGCGCGCAACCGGTCTTCCTCTCCCCGCAGGCCCCGCGCCCATGTTTCCCTCCGCCGCGCTCCACCGCGCGCCCTTACTTCCCCGCGCTCCCGCGCTCCCCTCAGAGGACCTGGGTTGGAACTCTCCTTGCTATACTACTTATAAGGCATAGATTGAGTCCTCCAGGAACATCACCATGCAATGGTGTGGTGGAAACAGCCAACAAGTCTAATATTGCGAGCACCCTTTGGATGGAATCCAAGGCCTGCTGGTGTTCGCGACAGGAACAAGAAGACGAGCGAGAAGAAGACGATGTGTCATTCGAGAGTCAGACGCCATTGCGAATAGACGTATCGAGATTCACACGCTTTCTTTGTATTAGACGTTTCTTGTTGTTTAGTGTTGTGACGAAGTCACGTCACGAGCCGCGCGAACGCCCGGAACCGAGGCAATGGGCTTAGTTCGCACGGCGAAAATGTACGGCCTGCCAATATAAAGGCCGCGGCGAGCGGAATCAGGAGATCTTGTGCATGTCGCTATACCGCTTCACGCAATCCAACAAGACGCTCGCTTTTTGAAAACCCGAGGTGTGTCAGTGTATCGCCACTACTGTACCATTACCAGCCTCTGTCCGAAATAGGCCAAGATTTATCTCGCGCCCTGGCTACGTCAGAGAGGTGTCTCCCTGCCCATTAGGCCGGAACCCTATTGCACTCTGAAACTTTGTTATACGACTCTCGAACGAACGTGCCTCTTACGGCCATTCCGAGCAGAACGTTACATAATGCCTCATCCTATCTCCTACCGCTCGCCGAAAGTCGCCGCCGCAGCGAAACGACGCGCCGATTCACCGATAAATCCGTAGCTCTTACGACGCGCTCGGAAACCACATGTAAACAAAATCCAGCAGCTTTACAATGAATACTGTTATCGTTTGAAATACGAATTTGTTCATTCCCGGAACCCGGCCATACCGACTGAGTCGGCGCCACATTCCTCCTCCGTCCCACCGGTAATCGTTCCGCAACCAAACACGATTACAAATTGGCTCCCAAACAGGGACGTTGAAAAGGAGAAGGGCGAATGAGCATAAGCGTAAGCTGGGTTTACGAGCTACGGAAAGCCGTACTAATAAAAGTCGCGGAAGAATACGGAATCGACGCCACTGGCAATCTTCACGAGCTACGCCAACGAGTCACCGCGCACTGCCGAGAACATAATATCATGGGACCGCCAACAATCCTGGTGACCGGCGAAGCCTCCAACCCACCGGAGACAGCACCCGGTGCGGGGATCAGCTTCATAGCCCCTGATAGCACGCCAATGGAAAGGATCAGACGGTGGGGGACCTGCTATGATGGCGGCGCCGGAGCCGCCGAATTCTTGCAACGGCTAGGGGACCTGCAACACAGCTATATGGTCACCCCCACTCAGATCGTTCAGTGCCTCTCCGAGATTCGAAAGGGAAGGGCATTAGGCTGGGATCGCCTCCGCCGCACCGAATGGCAGTCGTGGGATGACTTCGTTACCGACTTTCGAGCGTTTCCGTTTCCGGGTGGGCAATATCCGCTGGTGGGCACTGGTCGACACCGGAGCAACTCACTCGTTCATACGACCAGATGTCACCGCGCCATGCAAGCGGCAATGATACACCCTCGCCCCCGCCACATTCACGACTAGCGTCGCCGACGGCGCCGAGGTACCACTATGAGGTGAAATGACGCTACCCGCCACCATCCACGACCAGACGGTGGAGCACACGTACGCAGTGCTCCCCGGCTTGTCACATGCCGCACTATTAGGAGTAGACGTCTTGGAAAAATTGGGCCTAGAGGTACAGGTTGGTACCTACCGATGGATTCGCCACGCCGTAACCGCGGCCGTGGAAGCCCCAGGCATCCAACGACGCACGCCGGCCCAAGAAGCTGCCTTGCAACAACTCCTGGACGAGGAATTACCGCCACTCCGGGAATTACGAGGCACGGCCAACTTCGCCGAGCACCGAATACGTCTAAAGACGACCGTACCGATTAAACAGCGATACATGTCCAGGAACCCGGCCACGCAAGCCTTAATCAACGAGGCAGTGGATAGAGCCATTCAGCAGCCCGTGGAGCTCGCCCGTGGTCATGGTCGCTGAAAAGGGCAAGAAGAAGAAACGATTTTTTATTGACTTCCGCCGAGTAAATGTCGTCACCGAAAAAGACGCCTATCCCCTGCCGCAGGTCCAGGCAACTCTTGACAAATTGCGCGAGACGCGCTACATCTCAACACTGGATCTCGCGAATGGATATTGGCAAGTACCGCTGGCCGAGGAGAGCCGCCCGATAACGGCCTTTACAGTTCCCGGACGCGGACTATACCAGTTCTGCGTCATGCCGTTCGGCCTCCACTCGGTACCCGCCACGTTCCAACGGCTACTCGACAGTATCATCGGGCCCAGCCTAGAGCCAAGGGCCTTTGCATACTTAGATGACATTATTGTCTTAGGGTGAACATTCGAGGAGCATTTGGAGAATCTCCGAGAAGTATTAAGCCGATTGCAACAAGCGGGACTCCGCTTAAACGAAGAAAAATGCCGTTTCTGCCAGACGGAGCTGCAATACCTCGGCCACGTCGTCTCGGACCAAGGGGTCAAGACGGACCCCGAGAAAGTCGAGGCAATTCGAAACACGCCTCCACCGCAGAATCTGCGCGAATTGCGACGTTTCTTGGGGATGGTCTCCTGGTATAGGAGGTACATTCCCCAATTCTCGGACACAGCAGCACCGTTGCACCAACTCCTCCAGAAACGTACACGTTGGAGCTGGAAAGAAGAAGCCCAGTCCGCCTTCGAGACGCTCCGACACCAGCTAGCCACCGCACCGGTGCTAACTTGCCCCGATTTTGACCGACCGTTTGTGCTGCAAACAGACGCCAGCCAAGACGGCCTTGGTGCGGTGCTAACACAGGACCACAATGGCCAGGAACGAGTAGTGGCCTATGCAAGCCGAACGCTCAACACAGCCGAGCGAAACTACTCAGTCACCGAGAAGGAATGCTTGGCAGTGGTCATCAAAGACAGCATCGAGCTCGCACGGTGGAATCTGGTACGAGCACACCAGAACCAGAAACACCACTACGACCTACGCCGCCGAGATTGGCGCCCCGCGATCGGCGAACAAGTTATGAAGCGCGAACATCACCTAAGCGCGGCAGCAAAGCAGTTTAATGCTAAGCTGGCTCCAAAATTCGCCGGCCCGTACAAAGTTGCCAAATTCACAGGACCAAACATTGTGGTGCTGAAGGGTGCGCGCGGTAAGACAATGCACGCGCACATCAACGATCTGAAACCGTGCGATGCTCGCAAGCCGATTAGCGCGGACAGCGCCACCGTAGCGTCTATAAAAGCCGTGACAAACGAGCAGCCAAGCCAATTGGCAATCAGCATGCCACGGAGTAAGACGTCTCCCGAGAGCTCTGGAAGCTATAGCCGTGCCCCTGGGCTCCGCGCCCGTGGGCCCCCCAGAACGCCGTCCACGGCGCCCACAGATCGTAGAGAATCGACCGTGGCCCACCCCGGTAGACGTCACGGGACTACCGCAACATCGAGGACCACCCCCACGCGTCACGGCTCCAAGGCGGACACCCGTCCAGGAAGTTGCGGTCCTCGAGACCCGGCCACTCGGTACGAACGAACCCACCAACCACGGGGCCGTGACTCGCAGACGCCGGGTTGCTCACCACGGCCAACAGCCACTAGACCTCCGGCAAATGGTGGGCCTACACATCGCTCCGACGTTACCGGCGTCATCAAACGTAGCAGTCACGGGACCGTCCACCACGCCCGCCAAGGGCACCGCAAGGGCTCGACCACCACCGACCGAGTGGAAGAGGAAATTGCCCGGCCCGGGCACACAACGCCCGCCGTCCGGCCAGCCAGCCGGAGCTAGAATGGAAGCAACACCGCCGCTGGTACAGCCCGGCCTCCAGCGACCGCGCCACCACCGGTAAACATCGCCGGAACGTCGCCGCTGGTACAGCCTGCCTCCAAGGCCCCCCAGCGGCCTCGCCACCGCAGTAGTATAGCAAGGCGGGTTACAATTCAAATTTGAGTTTCAAGGCCGCGATAATGATTTCCCCCCGACTTTGGAACTCAAATTTCAGTTTCAAGGTCGCAGGAAATCCATCGCAGCGGGCGACGGGCGGCAGCGGATGACGTCATCGAGATGACGGAGTGGTGTGGGGTATAGCGCGAGAGCAGATATCGAATCAATCGATAACTGAATCGATATCGAACCGATACCGAAACCGCATCGTAGAGGAACCGCGGGTGAAGGTGCTGTACTCCGAAGCGTGGTATCGACTACAGTCGGTAAGGAAGGAAGGAAATATTAATTTTAAGATATTAATTTAAATGAAAAAACAGAATCCAGGCGACGAGGCTCGAGAACCCAAGACCTCCGCGGTACGAGTCAGCCGCCTAACCAACTCCCCCCACGCCCACTCTCTGACATTAGTATTTCTCCAATGGTACATATACCGAGCGTTACACGCGTCTGTTTTTTATCGGACAATGTCGGGAAAGATCGGCTTTTTACACACCGCGTCTTCAGAGGAGGGAAAGAGACAGAGCATTACTTTAAAGCTAAAATTCTGGGAGAGGGAAAGAGACAGCGCTACTTGGTGGTACAATAGCATGCATTCTATAGATAACAATTTTTAAAGCATCGCGGCGTATCGCGAGATCTCGCGAAATCTGACTCCTCTGAAGCAGTCGCACTGGATGACGTCATTTGGCAGCGTGAATAACGAAATACAATACATGTAGAAATGTCGAATCTTAAAATTATGTGGCATCAGGAGAAAAAATCTTTTCCATATCAACAGACATTTTTTTCCCAACGCAGAGAAATAATAATTTTAATCCCCTCCCACACCGATCTATCGAACCAATATGTAGCAAACAGACACTCTAAAGCTAACAATTTTTCCATAATGTTTTTTAATCTTAACATCGCAGCATATTGCATGTAATTTGAACCCACCCTCAAGGATAAAAGTCTCGACACGTGTTGAATGTAATATAATACCTGTGGGAACGTCGAATCTTTGAATTATGTGGAGTCAACACAAATTTCCTCGGATAATTTTGCGCACTAATTCATCATATGTGAATCATAGAGAGAATTATGCTGCATCAGCGGAAATTGCCTCGGGTGATATCGGGCAGGATCGGCGTTTTTGCATTGGAGGAAGGAGGTACGCCAAAAGAGTTAGACAGAGATAACAAATCGCAGTGTAGGTATAAATATGTGCTCTAAACTGTGCAAAGTCTCAAATCATTGCAACGTGTTGCGCGGAAAAGACATTACATTTTTTCATTCCATTTACAACCATGGAAGAATTCGCGCAAGTAGAACGCCAAATATTGGATCAATCTGCACGATTGATTTCGCGGGAAGAGTATCTCGCGTGGGAAGAACGATGCAACGCGTGTATCAGTAGTAAGGCTAAGGGGATTCTAAGCCATGGGGCAATGAGGGGAGCGTGGGGGCGGGGGGGAAGTGATGGTGCGCGGGGGAGCGCGGCGGAGGGAAACATGGGCGCGGGTCCTGCGGGGAGAGGAAGACAGGTTGCGCGCGCACGAGCCGCGGAGAGGGGGAAGCCGCGATGATGGAGGGGATCAGTCCAGGCCGAGCCGCTGCGGAGACCTCTCCAGACCGGACCCACCCCCGAAAACTTTTTAGACCTAACCGGGGGGAGTGAATGACCCCCCAAAAAGTTTTTCAGACCCCAATCCACCCCCGAGAACTTTTTCAGACCCCGATCCACCACCGGAAATTTTTTCCGAGCGAGGGAACGACCTTGGCCCACCCCCGAAAATTTTTTCCGAACCAATATGCGACATACAGACATTTCCAACGCAGAGAAATAATAATTTATTTTTATTGGGAATTGTTTCGGACGATCTCGGGAAAGATCGACGTTTTACAAACCGCGTCTTCGGAGGGTGGGAAAGAGAGAGCATTACTTTTAAAGCTAAATTCGGTAGAGGGAAAGAGACGGCATTACATAATGATACAATCACATTTTTTTCTAAAGCTAACAGTATTTCGAACGGTGCGGCGTATCGCGTGAATACGCGAAATTTAACTCCTCTGGAGCAGCCGCGCGGGATGACGTCATTCAACGGCGCGAAGAAGGCTCGAGCGAAATAAAATTATGCGGTGTCTGCGAATCTTAGAATTATGTGGCGAAAGGAGAAGGATGATGGGTAAATAAAATGGACAAATAATATACGTTTAAGATATATATTGTTACAAAAAATATAGAATAATACAAATATAAATGGATATAAAATATAAAAATACAATTAAATAGAAATATAATATAAAAAAGAAAAATATAAAAAATAGAATATAAAAATGATTAATAATAAAGGAATAATATAAAAATAATTAATAATAAAGAAATAATATAAAAATGATTAATAATAAAGGAATAATATAAAAATGATTAATAATAAAGGAATAATATAAAATGAAAAAAGAAAAAATAGAAAAATAGAAAAGAATCTAAATATTATCATCGTCGTCGTCGGACGACAATGACAGGGGTGGCGTCGCGAGCCCCTGGTCCATCCACGATACCGGCGGTGTTGGCGATGGCGGTGGCGGTGATGATGACGGGGGTGGCGACGATGATGGGGGTGGCAACGATGGCAACGACGACATCACCACCTCGAACCGCCATGGGGGCGACGGCTGCGGCCTACTGACATCGATCCAGGGAGGCGATGGGGACCGCGGCCGCCGCAGGGGTCCCATTTGGCGGTATGGGGCCCATGGCTGTCGTACCCGTGCAGTCATCCTCGATGTCAATACTAGCCCCGACCGCCGCATGTGCTCCTCTAGGGGTGCAACCTGGGACCCGTCCCCCGCCAGGACCCGCGCCATGAGTGCCATTAAAATCATTGGCACATGGTCCTAGAACATAGACACAAACGATGATATAATATTGGCACATTAAACATAATAAATATCGAATGTACGAAACAATGCAATGTATACATACCTGTGGAGGCGGCGACGGCGGCGATGGCGGCGGCGACGGCCAACGAGGTGGTGACGGGGGTGACGGCGGCGGCGATCCCCAGTCGCTTGACCAGGTTGGTGACAGCGGCGGCGAATTAGAATTCTAGAACATAGAACACCACGATATAATATTTACACGACCGCCTGATTTAATTTCACTCGGTGTCAACGGTTAAACGCGATAAATATAAAAATATTATTATATAAGTACATACTCTGGATCACACTCCGGGGCAATCCTCGAAAATCCCATTCTTGGCACAGAACAAGTCGCACAAATTTGCACTTTCAAAATCCAACTGTCATCGTCAAAGATTGGAAGACGACTGGTCTCGCTACATCTCCTGGCCCTCCCATCACGAAATGAAGAAGTGCATAGCTTTGCATAGTAAGATACCTTAGTTCTTCACCATCTTTATCACAGGCCACCTGCATTTTCGCTGACCACCCTCTCCTTATTCATACATGTCTTCTTCCCCTTCTTCTTTGGACACATCATTCGACTACATCACACCACTTTCGACGTGAATCGAACGTGTAATGAACCACTTTGATTATGTATCGAACATGCATCGAACGTGTATGGTACCACGTCGAACATGTATCGGACGTCAATCGTACCTCTTCGAACGTGTATGGTACCACTTCGAACGTGTATTGGACGTGTAATGAACCACTTCGAACATGTATCGAACGTCAATCGTACCACATCGAACGTGTATCGAACATGTATGATACCATTTCGAACGTGTAATGGACGTGTAAACAACCACGACTGAAAACAAATCCTCAGGTTTTGTCCACTTTCCAAAGTACGTAGCAACGATAGCTTATTAACATCGTTCAGCGTCACATGAGGTATCCGTCATTGCAGTTTAAGTAATTCAATGTCTGGTTCCAACATCGGTGATCCTATCAGAGCATTGTTGTTGTTGCGCGAGCGTATTAAAATCAATTCATGGCGCGAATTAATAATCATGCGTTTGTAGTTCTCGCAAAATCCCAACAAATATTTGAGCGGGACGCAAAAATTGAAATGATTTTTCACTATTAGCCCATCGCGTCGTTTCAAACCCCATCCAGCATTCTCCATATTTTTGTCTTCGTCAGATGTCATCGATACATAGTTTTTAAGCGTGCTAGTTATTCCAACGTTTCTGTTGCGATCAATCTCCACGCCATTCAGCTCGTATCGAATCTCATCGAATAAGAACGCCACGCAATTATTTCCCAACACCACCGTTAACGCATCATTTGGCTTATTTATCTTCAATTTCCCCTCCACATAGAGGAAACTTTGACAGGGCAATGTGTATAAATCCTGCTGCTGTATCGGTATTCTTATCTCATCGCTGTATCCAAACGTCGTGTTGACGTATGGGTTGTATGTGTGAGTCTCGAGCTTGACGATGCGATCATCAATCGTCGGCTTCCCTCCAATGCTTAGAATATCAGCCATATTTTTTCAACTTAAATGCGCACTATGAATCCCAAAGATTTCAAAAATGCAATGTTCGCAGCACTGAGCCTCTTCTTTTTAGCGTAATCAGAGCTGTTGTTGTTGTTGTTGTTGTAAACAATTTCACTTGGAAGAAACGGGTTTCTGGAGTCATTCAATACAAGCATTTCTTTCGCACCACACGTATTATCGTCGCCATCGTCGTAAGTGCAGTCTGATGGTAATCTCTTCACCTCGAAAATCAAGCAATCGTTCGTCTTGATCCACAACGCGTATCGTTAGATCCGTAATGACCCGTGCGATGATTGGAAGGTAAATGATCTGCGCAGGCGTTTCCGATATCTTATATCCTGGTGGGACTCTCGGAGAAAATTCATGTATCGTATGTACACGCCTCCCATTGTTGTACGCGCCAGCGGTCACGCTACATTCTATACGAATAATGTTCACGTTCATGATATTAATTGGATCGTCCGATTCGTGCCACCGTCCTGGTTCTAATACCCGATTCGTCGAGAACCCTAATAGCGATCCAATGTTATTGGGCTTTGTAAAATCTACGGAGAACCGACAGTACAGTTCGCTTTTCATAGTGTTGTTGTTGGGGCGCAACACTATAGGATACGCATCGTTGTCACCATCATCGTTGTTGTTGTTGTTGTTTGAGTAATCGCTGCTTCAAATACTTGGCACTGGCGTCTAGTTCGTAGGAGCCGTGGGGAATCGTAATGTATTCATATGTGGTGTCGGCACCGTTGTTGTTTTTGTTGTTGATGTCATAGTTTGCGGCGAAGTAGAATTTATCGTTGCTCGAATCGATGTTTGGTATCGTGTGATAAGTTTCAAAGGTTGTTAGACCAAGCTCGTAATCATCGTCGCTCAAATCTATGCGTGGAAAGTAGCTCACCGCGAGGGTGCTACTCTTGCCGGTTAGAGTGAATGTTAACGACATATTCCGAGCTGTACGATTGGACTGGTACTGAATCAGAGTGGCGGGAAGTCAATCCTTAAATTTAGTGCCGATCGTTTGTAGAAAGCGTAGACATAGTTGTCCACAATTGCTCTGATCGTACTTCTGATAAGACGTACGATTGTATTCAATATGCACAGAATCTTTATCCAGATATTTTACCAATTCCATAGGCGGCCGAAGATTCCCAAAGCTGTCGAAATATATTGCTCGACACCCTCTCTTCGCATACGCCACCCAATGAGTACCCGGCCCCTCCACATTGTCCAAATTTACGATACCGCTCTCGTTTCGACGTACTCCTCCAGCTGGTAGCGCATTACGCATAAAAACACCACTAAAGAATGGAATACGCATACGTTTTGCCAACTCCTCCAATTGTGCATCGGTAGCTCCGCCCGCGGGCATTTTTATTTTCTTTTCGACGTTTTTTTTCGTTTCGATATTCCCTGTCCGCGCTTGTACGGTGCGAGATAAAGTCCGCGACCTTCCATGGAGCGATTATGACGTTGCATCAGTGTTGCCACCTCTACGGATTTTTCGGTAGATCTAGGGATTTTTGGTATTGCCTACGGAGCTACGGATTCCAAACGAAATATACGGATTTCTAGTTCTTTTTTATTGTAGTGACATTTGTCACTACTAGTCTCCCGGTTCCGATTCAGTTTGCGGCACCGGCACGTGGCACGTGTATTAAAGGATTTTTAAACAGCGTTTCAAAAAATGGATACAGGTAGTGATTCAGACACTTTACACAAACACCAAACACCAAAGAAAAAGAACAAAGTACGTTATAATCAAAAATATTACAAACCATGGGAACAGGAGAAACTGTTTCAAGGTTGGTTAGAAAGCAGTAAAAAAGGTGAGGGGTATTTTTATTGTTCTGCATGCGTGTGTGATTTGAAATGTTCTGGTGGCGGAAAAACAGATCTTGAAAGACACGCAAACAGCAAGAAGCATATAACACACGCTAAAGGTTAGTTTGTATCTTTTGCTTATTAACCTTGAGAGGGCCGGGCTGGCCACTATAGTGGCCATCTAAGAATTTGGATACTTTGTCGGTCATTTTGGTGGTATATATGCATAAATTTTAAGAAAATAAAATTTACAATTTCAATGAAAAAATCCCGGCCCTCTAGAGGTTAATATTAGCTCTATTGGTTTTGATTGTAATGTGTCTATTGTAGGCGTGGTAAAAACAGTTTTTTGGTGTATTTAATAGTTGTAGTGCTTGAAATTTATAATATATTTTTTTAGCTGTTGTACATCAACCACGAATTACTTCGATGGTACCAGAAAAATCAAAAAATTTAAAAGATGAAGCAAAGTTGGGAGAAATAAAAATGGCCTGCTTCCTTACAGAGCATAATATACCTTTTAATGTTGCGGGGCATCTAACGAATTTAATACAGAATATTTGTCGAGACTCTAAAATAGCAAATGAACTAACATTTAACAAAACAAAAGCAAATGCTATTGTTACCAATGTAACAGGCCGGGCTGCAGAAAAAGAGTTAGTTTCATCATTACAAAAAAATAAATTTTCTTTGATAGTAGATGAAAGCACAGACAAGTCAAAAATTAAACATTTAGCTTTAGTAGCAAGAACATCCATAGAATTTAATGTGAAAGATCAATTTTTATGTTTAATACCAATTTCTGATGGATGTGCCAATTCTTTACATAATCTAATAAGACAATATTTTAATGAAAATAATATTCCATATTCGAAAAATATGATTGGGTTTGCTTTTGATGGAGCAAATACAATGTTTGGAAAACATCATTCACTCTGCGCACTTTTCACTAAGGAAATACCTCATTTATTTAAATTCAAATGTATATGCCATTCATTTCATTTATATGCATCATATGCTTGTGAAAAACTACCAAGAGGTGTGGAAGATTTTGCAAGAGATGTGTATAGTTACATACAAAATAGCCCAAAACGTATTGGAGATTACAAAAATTTCCAATCCTTTTTAAAAATAATACCTCATAAATTATTACATCCTGCCCAAACCAGGTGGTTATCTTTACTCCCTGTGGTAGAGAGACTTTTAAACCAATTGCCGGCGTTAAAACTGTATTTTACAAATGCAGTTCTCTCTGATCGCTTATTAGCAGCAGAGACAATTCTAAACAAGAATCCTTCGCACAATTCCGGCATAAATGTCTCGCTTTTTATATAGAATGTATTAAACAGATAAGAAAAAGGTATCCCTTCGAAGAGAGGGAACAAATAAGAAATTTGAATTTTTTAAATCCTCAAACTTTGATTGATTCAAATTTGAAAAGGAATGTTTCATCTATAGCACATTTCGGATTGTTATTTCCAGGTATTTTATATTTATTTATTTAATCTTTTCATTTTTACTGTGATATATTATACATTTAATCATTTTTATTTTCAGAACTATGTCCAAAAAATGTAACAGAATTAGACCGAGAATGGAGGCTGTTAAGAAATACAAAATTACCATTTACAAAAAAAAATAATATAAAAGTTAATGAGTTTTGGAAGCATGTTTCTGAAATGAAAAGTGGCGATGGCAGCCAAATGTTTCCATTACATTCAAATTTTACACAAATACTTCTGTGCTTACCGCACAGTAGTGCAAATGTGGAACGTTTATTTTCTGTTATGAACTTAATGAAAACAAAAATTAGAAATAAATTAGGTACAAAAGGTTTAAGTGGTTTACTGCATACAAAGAATGCAATAAGTAATTGTTGTTACGACATGAAAATCACAAACGAACACCGAAAATTGTTTAATAACACTATGTATGATTTTAAAATGAAATCAGATACAGATGAAATAAGTGATGAATAAGTTTGAAAAACTTTGGAAAACATATTATATAATATACACATATTATATATATGTGTATATTTTTATTAAAAACATAAATAAATAATTTTAATACCTCATAAGGATTAAATCAATGAAATATACCTAATACCTACTTAGTCAACGGCCTGTTTCAACGTGTTTGTTTCACCGATATAAACCGTACTGCTAACTTTAAGGCATTATTACTGCAAAATGAAGACTTTGATCTCTACCACCCCTCAAAATTTGAGTTCTTATTATACTGTTTACACCCTGTATATATACACCTATGTTGACATAGGTTTATACATCTGTAAGAACTGTAATGAACAGTTTTTACCTTGTGATTTACATTCATAAAAACATCCGTAGATTTACAGATTTTCCACGAGAGCATCTACCGAATTCTACAGAATTTTCAGTTCTTCCCTACGGACTTTCAAAAATCTAGGGTGGCAACACTGCGTTGCATTTCCTGCAGCTGATTTTGCGCCGCCTTATTATCGTTTACCGCCTTGGTGATCCCCGCCGCTCCACCAGCCAATGATCCGAGAACACCTAGCAGCGGGAGAAGTGGTAATATACCACCCCGTTTTGCCACCGGAAGAATCCGCTTTTTCGGCGCTCTCTTTGGAATCCTTTTGTGTAATTTTGCTTTCATCCCCATTCCGATTTTCGTCTTGGCCTTCATAGCCGCCCAAACAGCCGTAGCAGCACCTCGTTCACCCAGAGTCAAGTCACGAGCAACGATTCGTTTTCGCGCTTTGTCAGCGAGAACGTTATCTGCCGCGTGCCATTCGCCGAGATCGTTGCTACGCGAATATGCAATATCGTGTTCGCGACACGCTGTGTCCAACGAATTGATGCCTTGATCCCCTCTAGCCAATCGTTTTGCCAGATGAGTTCCCGGACCGCAAAACTGGTATCCCGGAATATGTAATTCGATAGGTAGCGCGTTTATCGCCCGATTTAACAAACCACAGCCTTTCTTTACTCTCGTCGGCGACATTCGCCGCAGTTTTTAATCAATGGTGCTAGACCGTCGATATGCGTTTGCTGCCAAGGGCGATTATAATGCTCCAGACACCGACGATACTGCCGAACCTCAGAATCGGTTTTTATATGCTCGGGGAGTCTGTCCCACAACTGATCAATGTGTCTCCCAAACTCTCGGAGTAGAATAATCTTTGGTATATATTTCAACTGCTCAGAGGTTATGTCCCGAATATCACAATTATCCGACAGGACCGGAAGCATTTTGAATACTGAACTGTTTTGCTTCGGTGCGGACCTATAAATAGAGCGCTTCGACGTATGAAAATCATTTTTCACAGTTCGCGGAGAGGATGCGATTCGTGCGACAACCTGTTACGATACGCGTGACAAATCTTGACGATAAATCACGAGTGATGTCTTGGAAAACAAGACGCAGACATGGTAGCATGCTACCAAACACTATACGCTGCGTCATTCGTGGCCCATCAAATTGTGGAAAGACCGACGTGCTGGTGAGCTTGTTGGAAAGTCCTCACTGCGTCCGCTTCGAGAACGTGTACGTGTACTCCAAGTCGTTGCAACAGCCGAAATACCAGTATTTGGAGAATTTATTGACTCCGGTAGATGAAATTGGCTACTTTACGTTTTCGAATAACAGTGACGTCATCCCACCGAGCGAATCGCTTCCGAATTCCATTTTAATCTTTGATGACGTGGCATGCGATAAGCAAGATACGATAAGGGAATACTTTGCAATGGGGCGCCACTCGAACGTTGACTGCTTCTATCTCTGTCAGACGTATGCAAAGATTCCCAAACATCATATACGCGACAATGCCAATCTGTTGATTCTGGTTAAGCAGGATGGCCGACACCGATGCCGTCAATAAACTATACATGCAAAAGAGCATTAAACTTTTGAGAGAGCAGCAGGAAGAATTAGAGAGGAAGCTGGTCGCGTTCCAAAGAGATATGCTGACGCCGCAAAACAGCGTTCAAAAGATATCGCAGGCGTCGAAATCTATCCCACAGCATCAGCGCTGCGAAGGAGAAGCGTGCGAGACGATTGAACTTGTCCAGAATTTTCTCGGGCCGATGGGGAGCACTATAATGCACGTGCCCGATAATTATCGCATCATTCGTGTCAAAGACACCTCTGCGATCAAACATGCAGCCATTATCGAAATCCAAGAGTAAGGGAAACCACGGTCGCAAGAAGCTACAACTCGTTGAGGAATTGCATGCTCCAGCTCGAAGACATTTTCCGCAGAGGCGCGTCATAGTGCATGGATACGATGATCTGTGGCAAGCTGACATTGTAGAAATGCGTCCATACTCGTGATTCAACCAGGGTCACCACTACACACTCACCGTCATCGATGTGTTGAGCAAGTATGCATGGGCGTTACCGCTCAAGACTAAAAGTGGCGCTGAGGTGACTAAAGCGTTTGCAAAGATATTTAGAGATCGATATCCGAAAAATTTGGAAACCGATCAAGGAAAAGAATTTTACAACGCCGATGTGCAGAAATTCTTGACAAAGCATGACATTAATCATTAGTCGACGTATTCGGTGATGAAGGCGTGCGTCGTAGAACGTTTCAATCGAACTTTGAAGAACAATATGTGGAGACTGTTTACGCTGAATGGAACCTATACAGGGTGTCCCACGGTAGACTGGACAGCGCCGTAGCTCCTAAAGTCTTGGAGATAAAAATATTTAAAAAATAGGGAATTGCATGGTTCGAGGGGGCTAATAAATTAGCCCGGACGAATTTTTTTTTTCGATTATTATTTTAAAAAATACGATGGTCAAGTTCGGTTTTTCAAATGGAACTATTTTTTTTGAGGTCCTGAGTTGATAGTGCGTTCCTAGGCAAATTCAATAAGCATCAATGTATATACGTTATTTCCACTGGTTTTTGAGATATTGCGCTTGCAAATTTACTGATTTTCACAGCAAGAAACTCCTCTGGAATAGCAAGGACCGGGGACGGTCTTACTGGCGCCACGGGTGGCACTGCTTGTTGAAATAGATACATACCTGCGAAAGGTCTACGCCAGGCCCAAAGACTGGACAATTCTTTTCCGTCAGAAATGCTACTTAGGTAGGTACATCTGCGGTATCGAGAAGCGCATCGTTACTTTTATTTCGCACTTGCTTCTAGGCTCGGATAGCCGGTTCGTCTGGGAGAGATGCAAGTTGGATTGGTTAGGTTCGGAGGAGTGAAAGTTGCTAGACTAAATTTCAACTATAGGGAGCAGATTGTATCAGAACCAATCGGATTTGCATCCCTCACAAACGGCTGCACTCTTGAAGAGGCCCTCTTCACAGCAATACCTTCTCCCCAATGCCCACCTTCTTTCGCACGGAATACGTCAGCGCATGGTTTTGTTTTGATATCGAAGCTCATGTTTATACTCGAGAGGACCACGCGTCGACAGCGGGCTACCCCTTTTCTTACCGTGTCTGTCCACGAGGAGTATTGCCGATGGATTGTAGAAGCGCAGATGTCTGGATGCCAGTTGTTGAATTCAGGAGACGATAGAAACACTTTATTACAAAACACACATGTACTATAATTAAAGTAAATCGTATTCCTCTCGGGTAGGAGTCGCCCGACGTTCGTCAAGAAGATGCGGCCTGGTACCCCGTGGCGAGGACAACCCTTCGCAGGGTCTCGCTCGATTTTTATGACTTTTACCGGAAAAAGGTACGAATCCTGGGCCGAACGTAACGAATTGAGGTCGAGCCCCCGCAGTCGAGGGTGAAATATCCATTACAGCGTATTAAGAAATTCTTTTCTTCATCGTATCGAGAGGGAAGTGACGCCAATGGATTCCTTATGTTTTTCTGACGAAAATCATACCAAATATCATGCAAATCGAACTACTTTGATACAAGCTATTTGTATTCCCTATGTAAAAGTTGTCCGATTTGCATGATATTTGGTATGATTTTCGTCAGAAAAACATAAGGAATCCATTGGCGTCACTTCCCTCTCGATACGATGAAGAAAAGAATTTCTTAATACGCTGTAATGGAAATTTCACCCTCGACTGCGGGGGCTCGACCTCAATTCGTTACGTTCGGCCCAGGATTCGTACCTTTTTCCGGTAAAAGTCATAAAAATCGAGCGAGACCCTGCGAAGGGTTGTCCTCGCCACGGGGTACCAGGCCGCATCTTCTTGACGAACGTCGGGCGACTCCTGCCCGAGAGGAATACGATTTACTTTAATTATAGTACATGTGTGTTTTGTAATAAAGTGTTTCTATCGTCTCCTGAATTCAACAACTGGCATCCAGACATCTGCGCTTCTACAATCCATCGGCAATACTCCTCGTGGAGAGACACGGTAAGAAAAGGGGTAGCCCGCTGTCGACGCGTGGTCCTCTCGAGTATAAACATGAGCTTCGATATCAAAACAAAACCATGCGTTGACGTATTCCGTGCGAAAGAAGGTGGGCATTGGGGAGAAGGTATTGCTGTGAAGAGGGCCTCTTCAAGAGTGCAGCCGTTTGTGAGGGATGCAAATCCGATTGGTTCTGATACAATCTGCTCCCTATAGTTGAAATTTAGTCTAGCAACTTTCACTCCTCCGAACCTAACCAATCCAACTTGCATCTCTCCCAGACGAACCGGCTATCCGAGCCTAGAAGCAACTGCGAAATAACAGTAACGATGCGTTTCTCAATACCGCAGATGTACCTACCTAAGTAGCATTTCTGACGGAAAAGAATTGTCCAGCCTTTGGGCCTGGCGTAGACCTTTCGCAGGTATGTATCTATTTCAACAGGCAGTGCCACCCGTGGCGCCAGTAAGACCGTCCCCGGTCCTTGCTATTCCAGAGGAGTTTCTTGCAGTGAAAATCAGTAAATTTGCAAGCGCAATATCTCAAAAACCAGTGGAAATAAAGAGTATACATTGATGCTTATTGAATTTGTCTAGGAACGCACTATCAACTCAGGACTTCAAAAAAAATAGTTCCATTTGAAAAACCGAACTTGGCCATCGTATTTTTTAAAATAATAATCGAAAAAAAAATTCGTCCGGGCTAATTTATTAGCCCCCTCGAACCATGCAATTCCCTATTTTTTAAATATTTTTATCTCCAATACTTTAGGAGCTACGGCGCTGTCCAGTCTACCGTGGGACACCCTGTAGATGGACCGATGCGCTACCAAGTCTACTTGCAGAGTATAACGCACGAAAACATAGAACCATCGGAATGCGTCCTTGCGATGTGACCCCTGCGATTGCCGATAAGCTGCTAGCTACCGTATACAGCAACATAAAGATCGCTGCTCCAGCGAGATTCAAGTTGGGCGAGTTTGTGCGTGTGAGCAAATTTAAAACCATATTCGATAAAGGCTATACGCCGAATTGGACAACGGAGGTGTTCAAGATAGCCAAAGTACAAGCAACTAATCCCGCGACGTATCTGCTGGTCGATTCCTGTGGAAAACCTGTTGCCGGAGGATTCTATGAACACGAGCTGCAACGCGTCACCGATCCTGATGTATATCTAGTGGAAAAAGTGTTGCGTAGAAAGGGGGATAAGGTGTACGTCAAGTGGTTGAGATTTGATAAATCACACAATTCATGGATAAATAAAAATAATGTATTGTAAAAAAAAATATTTGGTTCAATAAATACAATGATACATATATGTAAATGTGTGAAGAATTTTTTTATTTTTAACACATTATTTCAACCATTTATAATCCAGTTAATATATACAATGATACATATGCATGAGTGAACAATTTTATATTGCGCAATAATTCCCCCTATTTATATGAATGCGTTAATAAATACAATAATAATAATTTTCTATACACTAGCGGACAAAAAAGTTACCACTTTTTCGATTTGTTCTATTTTTGTTATTTTTTTAGCATACATTTAGGACCGTGGTATATTTAATATGCATATTCTGATGGAGAATTTAAAGATGTATAAAATCCAGTTAAAGTTGAATTTAATTAACTGACAAGCAAAAGTGTTGTATGATATTAAAGGGGGTAACACATTTTTGGGGCCGACAAAGAAGTTACCACGTTTAGCAACTTTTTAGATTGTCCTAAAAGCAAAATGTCCCCCCACAAAATATTAGATGTTTTTATGTTCAAAAGTGGTAACTTTTTGTTGACTTTAAAAGTGTGTTGTCTTGTTTAATGTTATGTGCGGTTTTTTAATTTGTTAGTTAAATAAATTCAACTGTATCTGGATTTTATACAGCTTTCAATTCTCTTTCAGAATATGTATGTTAGGCATATACTACAATTTTGAATTGATATTGAAAAGTAATAGAATTAGGGTGGGTCGAAAAAGTGGTAACTTTTTTGTCCGCTACTGTACATGCGTGAAGAATTTTATATTATACAATAATTCCACTATTTATAAGAAATGAGTTAATAAATACAATTATAATTTCTATTTTACAATGCGATATTATAATGACCCCAGGGCAGAGTGTCGGTCGAATCGGGTACGATATGCCGCTTGTCGTCGTATGGGCTTAGAGCGATTTTAGATTCCGAAATGGTGTACACTTTATGACATTTAGAGCGTATGTATGATTGTCTGCGAACCATTTCGATCTCCCTATGCAAACATTGCGCGTAGTCGTCGAAAGTTATCGTTCTGGCTATGACGTTGGTCTTGACGCCTTTCGCCGTTTTCGTATCTTTTTTGCCGTCTACGCGAAGTGCATACATTTTCGCTCTAAGACCTACGAATTCGTTCATTATCGCACCGTTATTTTCGTCCTCCATCAGCCCCGGAACCTTCTTATTTACGCGCGGCATATTATATGGATTGTCGGTAGGATGATCGCTTGTGTCGAATCTATCGATATTGTGTTTCATAGACTCGTAGATATCATCGCATTGAATGTGATAAATGAGACTATCTGTGTCGGTATATAGAATTTTACAATTTTTTCCGTGCTTGGGCGACATATACTCGTGGTGAAATTCGTACAAACAAATTTTTGATATGTCCAGAATGCACATACCCATGTATATCGGTTTGTTGAATTTCACCTCGAGTTTCCGCAATTCAACAGCTATTAAATTTTCCGAAAAAACACTTCTGCTGGGGAAATTCGGTTTCGCGATCATTGCCTCCGCGCCATATCGCCCTTCCCAATGTGTTAAAAGTTTTACATCCACATGGTTCCGTACATTTTTCATAGTTTTACCGAATACCGCGTTGTTCATCAATTTGTACAAATTTTTGTCAAAGTCGTTTGTCGCGCTTGTTCTAAACCGTGTATTGAGTTCGATGTAATCGCGGAGCCAGGGAGATTGAGCGAATTGAAGCACGCAGTGTATCTTTGTAATACGAAGACCGTGACGCGTGCACTGCTACAGGTTGCGGTAATGGATGATGTAACGCTGCTTATCGTATACCGTCGCGAGTAACTTGTCCTGCCTGCAGCCAGGTGGTTTGGCACGCGTCGGGCAGAACGGTAGATCGGCATGAGCGTCGTGCAGACGTTGCGGATATTCCAGATCTACCTCGAGAATGTACCCCGTGGGCGAATCGACACCGATTGAAGACACGTCAAAATTTGCAGCATCTTCGACCCATCGAACTTTAGCGTATGGTAAGGGCTGACACATTGCCCATCCATACAAATTGTTCACATCAAAGTACATCAAGTACGATGACTTTTCCGATGCGTCGTAAGATGACATGTACTTGTTATTGGCATGTGCATATCTTCCGGAACATTGACTTAAACCCCCACGTATACCGCGTTCGATAAACATGACCATATCGATGTCTGTGAGCAATTCAAATGTAATTTTAGTATGTTTTAGCATTGCATCCCATGTGAAACCGGGTAGAGTATAATAATGTGCTGAATCTAATCCATAACTCTTGATACAACTTTCGCGAAAATTTTCAAAGATATCTGCCAATAACAAGACATCTGTTTTCAAATGCAAGTCGCTGTATTCGCCCAAGGTTCTAATCTCGAAACGCTGCCAGACAGTTTCAGCGTGTGCGTAATCGGTCTTGGATACAGTCTCACCCGTTAACGAACTGTAGAATGACTCGCGCGGCGGTAAGCATGGGTCCTGCAGCTTGTCCACACAATCAAGGTATTCATATGGAAAGACACCTTTTCGTGTCAATAAATTGAAATCCTCGGTGGATAATGTTTCAAATTGGGATCGTAAATTTTTTAATTTATCAGTGCTAAGGAAAGATGCTAATTTGTCGACACAGGTGTTGAGAAATTTGTACGAATCGATGAATCGCAATTTAATACAATTTCGCGAGTCTGAATCAGCCGTATCTTCGACATTTTTTGTGAAAGATATATACTTTTCTTTCGTTATAGGTAATACGTCAACGCTGCCTTCGAAAGTGGTAGCTATTTCCTTGATAATGAAATGTGAATCGTAGCCGGATAAATTGTGGAAAACTATGGGGATGTAAAACGCATTTTTATAATTTAAATTGCACTCCGTATGTGCTGGGCCTCTAAACCGTCCGGACAGATGGCAATGATCCTCGTGGACTCGTATATCGCTAGCCTCGAATGGTTCTTCGCAAATATGACAGTGTGTTGCATTGTGAAATGTCGACAACTGTTCAGGAGTTAAATCATGCATTGGAACATTACTGGACAAGATGGGTTTGACAAAATTCGCAAAATTTTTCAATTCGTCTACGAACCACGAAACACAATCCGCGTCGCGGCGACATCGATACACCGATAACGATGTATCGTACGAACAATGCATATAATATGCTATGTTATGAACTTCGTGGTGTTGATACGTGTGTAATTTATTATCATCACCCATTCGGTGGCTGTCCTCCGCTTTTTCGATGATGCATTCCAGATCGGCGTACACCACGAAGGGGAGCCGCTCCTTCCGACAGTGGTTGTCGAAGATGAGCAAATTTTTGCCTTCGCTGGGCAGTAGGATGGTGCAGTCGTTCATCTTGCCACAGTCCAGCGAATGAAGCTTCAACTTCGCGGCAGATCCGAAATAGTGCATGCATCTGTAATAAAACAAAAACACAAAATTTTTTTATTTAATTTTTTCGCGAGACATTTCATCATTTTTCATAATTTTATATACATACCGATCACAGATGAATTTCTTGGCTTTGTTCTTGCTCAGCTGCGCGCTCACCATCCGGGACAAGTTCTTCATCCACACAAAGTGCCCTACATCGCCGTGCTCTTGATTCGGCGTGTAGAGCAGGTTGACGTGTTGATCCCTCTTTTGGCTGGTGAGGCGCAACGGAAAGACCGTCTTCGTCTTCTCCATCTCGAAGGTGTAGATGTTGATGGAGATTTCGTTCAACCGCTCAAATTTTCCAATTTGCCCCAAGGACATTGGGAACTCAATGTCCTGGAGATTTAGCACACACGTATAGTGCGGGTACGAATTTGGGCGATCGGGATGTCTTTCCGCAGGATGGAGAGCGGCGACCACTGCCCACGCGAAACACGCATTGTCCGGGGATTGCACATTGATCGCTGCCTTCTTCAATGACAATTCCTGCGGCAACTGGATATGGCACCCCGCGCGCAGCGGATTGTGTTTGTTGACATTGACGGTCAGATTCATGATTTTCGTCAATGCCCATCCGCTGTCGCGTTCCTGGAACTCTTCCAGCGACGTCAGGGTGGGTTCGATGACGCATCTCTGGTACCACTCCTGCAGATCGAAAGTGCGGAAGAGTTCACAGTTTCGGGTGTTGATGCTTTTACAAGCATGCTTGTCACCCGCCACAAATTCACCGTTGAATACAGTGTTCACTTTGAGGTTTCGATGTTTCCTCAAAGTGTCCCGCACATGCTCTAGTACAATGGTCGCCGCATCCTGAAGGAAGTTGCGCGGCTCGATATAATTCGAATTTAACACGGCGCCAGTTAATACGCGGCTATCGAACGCAGTGTCTATTTCGCGCCACAAGAGTCCCATACTCAAATGTCCTGCACCTTCATGCACAAAACGGCCGCGCAACGAATATTTTAGCCCTTCGAGCTGTGCGATTCGAGCAACCAGCGATTGCCGAACACCGATCGATAATCGAGGACGTTTTACGCGGCTGTGTTCTTCCAACGATTCGATGCACTCGGTGCACCGTTCTTCCCACGCGAGGTATTCTTCTCGCGAAATCAATCGTGCGGATTGATCCAATAATTGGCGGATTACTTGCGCGAATTCTTCCATGGTTGTAAAAAGGAATGTAAATGTAATGTCTTTTCCTCGCAACACGTTGCAACGATTTGAGGCTTTATGCAGTTTGGAGCGCACTTTTATGACCGGTGTCATGATTTGCGATCTCTGTCTTACTCTTTTGGCGTACCCCCTCCCTCCAATGCAAAAACGACGATCCGACCCAACATGGTTCTATGCAGTTTCTGCTGATACAGCATAATTCTAAGATTCTACGTTCCTAAAAGTATTATATTACATTCAACACGTTTCGAGACTTTTATCCTTGAGGATGGGGCTCAAGTTACATACGATCTTTCGATATGCTGCGACGTTAAGATTGAAACATATTATGAAAAAATTTGGTAGCTTTAAAATAAACTGCTGTGGTGGGGGGAAGCAATTGCACCTCTATTTAAGCCAGTCTCCCGAACGCTATTCAATCAATCGCTCAGTAGCCTCAGTAACTTTCGACGGAACAAATTGTGCTCTGAAAAATGTGCAGTACCGGTGCCGAAGGAAACATTGAACGCATGAATTATTACGTTCCGACCGTGCAAGATGATGGCATAGCTCAATACGGGGAGGATACAGTTGCGTGGTAAGGCTTAATTTTCACATCTTCTCAAAATTTTTTTTATGTTTATTCCTAATACGAGCGAGCATTTACATAGCTTTGATTGTTCTCTTAGCCCGCGTCGAACATCGCGGATCATGGTCGGAAGATACGCATTAACATCCATGGGCAGCAAATATTTGGAAATTGGAATCAGAGTACGGCCTACGATCGATGTAGAAATTGTTCTCGGCGACAATCGTGGGATGTATCTCACGTTACCATATAATACATGGGGTGTGCTATGCAACAATCGTGATGCTATCGAAGAACGTTCACGATTACCTGGATCACCTTCGATGCAGATGGATCAATTAACGATGGATTTTTGTGATATCTATAATTCTCCGATTGTAAAGATGATGCTACATAATAAGCCACTGTATTTCAAACCGGAAACAGTAACATTTTTATTAAATTTTGAACCATGTATAGACTATGTGTATCCGCGGCTATATCAAATTAGAAGAGATGTGAAGACGAAATTTGAAACTTTTGTTAACGTGCTACAACAGAGTGATGTTGCTTGCGAAACATTAGATGTTCGTCGTGCTGCTAAAATCATATGTGTTAGCGAACATTACTGTGAGGATTATCATGTAGATTGCGAACTGGTAGCATGCGCCATCAATGATATTCTAGCTGATGCTCGTGGGGAAAAATGTTAAATTATATTCTTTTAATTTTAAATAAAATTTCTTAAACGTATATTTTTTTCTCCATTTTATTTATCCATCGTCCTCCTCGCCACTTAATTCTAAGATTTGCAGACATCGCATAATTATTCTAAGATTTGCTGACGTCGCACAATTATATTTCATTCTTACTTTTGCAAAATTAAGCACTTCTCAGTTTCATGATGGGTGGGGTTTTTTATACATATGCGAGCCAGGAGATGTAGCGAGACCAGTTGCTCATCAATCTTTAAGGACATTCAGAAGTCTGATTTCTGTGAAAAGTTTTTGTGTAACACTTTTTTCATTTTAAGTGAAATTGCTTTGAAGAAGATTGCTTTCCAAGGATATCGTCAGTCGTTCAACGCATAGAAAATACAATCGAATAATACCGTGAGTTTCCATTATCATATTTTTTCTTTTAGCGAATCGCTGTGTTAGTAACTTTGAGAATTATAAGAAAAATCGGTTTCAGATTATGTAATTGCCCATAAATTTGGAACGTCCAGCTACCTTTACGATCGCCGCTGCTGCGACCATTATTCAATCATCCAGTCCGAAAGTGTATGTGGCGTGTCGAAATGTTGCGGTTCAAACCGAAAAAATTCGATGCGCAGAACTTTATGAGGCGGAAGCTAATCAGGATGGTGACATTTATTTAAAAGTATTTCGCAACCTAACGAATGGCCATGCGTATGAGTACCTCGATGATGAGCAATATTGGTTGCGCCGATACGCAGACCAAATGTTTATAAACAATTACAATGATGATGATGATGATGATGATGATTATTATATACGTAGGAATATAGCTCGGCGAAATCGTGAGGGTGTTCCAAAGAGCATGGTTTGGCGAAACGTGAAAACAGAGATTGATGATGATACATTTTCGCGAATAAAATATCGGGGCTTTGGGCTAGCGTTGTTGCAGTTCAAACTGACCCTGCGCAAGTTCCTGTAGATTTATCACTAAATAAGCTATTTGCTGATGATGTTATCGAGTGGGATAATTAAGCCAAACCCACTCGCCACCTACCCCCTCGCCACCTTCGTCCTTAGAATAGTTTATATTTTTTTATATTTTTCTATTTTTCTATTTTCTATTCTAGTTTTATATTCTATGTAACGATATATATATTCTTAAACTTATATTCTGTCTCCATTTTATTTACCCGTCCTCCTCCTCGCCACATAATTTTAAGATTCGACGTTTATTTCGTTCTTCGCGCCATGAAAATGACATCATCACATGCAGGTGTCCCGGGGAGGACTCATATTACACACGATCGCGCGATACGCTGCGATGTTAAATCGGAACGCTTCGAAATACTGTTAGCTTTAGAATAAAATGTGATTATATCATTATGTAATGCCGTCTCTTTCCCTCTCCCGAATTTAGCTTTAAAAGTAATGCTCTCTCTTTCCCACCCTCCGAAGACGCGGTTTGTAAAATGTCGATCTTTCCCGAGATCGTCCGAAACAATTCCCAATAAAAATAAATTATTATTTCTCTGCGTTGGACAAGTCTGTATGTCGCACATTGGTTTGGAAAAATTTTTTAGAGGGTCATTCACTCCCTCCGGTTATGTCCAAAAAGTTTTCGGCGGTGGGCCCGGTCTCCGCGGCGGCTCAGCCTGGAGTGATCCCCTCCACGCTTGTGGCTTCCCCCACTCCGCGGCTCGTGCGCGCGCAACCGGTCTTCCTCTCCCCGCAGGCCACGCGCCCATGTTTCCCTCCGCCGCGCTCCCCCGCGCGCCCGAACTTCCCCCTCGCCCCCGCGCTCCCCTCAGAGGACCTGGGTTAGAACTCGCTTTGCCTTACTACTATAACGGCTGTGACATTTTCGGTGGTATGTCGTAATGAATTAAAATTAAAATTTAATATTGAACAAAATTATTTTAACCATATATGTATAAGTATGCGATTTTGTAGATTTTGATAACACGTCCGTAGACTTTGGTTTGTGGCTGTAGAATGAACGCTTTACAAAATCGATCGTTTAAAACATTTTTTTAATTATAAAATGTCCTTAGATAGTACATAGTTACATACTAAGATTACTTTATGAAACAATTATTCATATAATTTATAATTCAAGATTATAAATATAAATTAATGAATATCTACTTACCTGGAAACGTATGTTGAATTTAAACATTTGAAATTTGAACTCTCTTCTGTAACGAGAAGTTAAGGGGGCCGTCTCAAGTTTGTTATGGTCCGAATCGATCGAAGCGTCCCCAGTAAACAGACGGCCGCTAATGAAACTACTGCGGTCGATAAAAAGAACATTTACAGAGGTGACATCTCCAAGTACTCTATGTAGACAAATTTTTGACGCATAGTTAACACATTTTCACTCTGTCTCTGCCGCGCTGTTGCCGCAGCTCTTTCTATCAAGAAGTCTTGAAGGAATACGGAACGACAGCTGCGTCTAGTGTTAGAGCCTCACTGAACGTAAAGGAGGATAGCAATAATGAAAGATAGAGAGGTTGGGTAGTGAAGTTAGGAAACATGTCAATGAAACAATACTAATTCGCATATCAATAGTTTTTATTTATACGTAGAAGGATATAATATTTTATATAATCAACGTCCAATTTCAATGCATACAATTTGAATAAAGTACATCACCGAAGTGTAACACGCCGATCGTAATGAAATCTATTAATAGTTCTTTAAAAAACATATGACGCTTTCTTTTTTATCTAACTATACATCAAAGTATATTTTTTATCAACAAGAATTGACTGTTGTTTAAATACAAATTTATAACGTAATCATTTTTTTAAAACATTGATTTGGAGAAAAGTATATTTCAATTTAATACTTTTGTACATGCTTTTCTTCGGAATTGTTATTCTACGATTGTAAAAATTTATAAATATAAACTAGAGATCAGTATTAACAATACGTATATTAAAAATGCATTAAAAACTTAAAAATAATTATTTTCTTATACTACAATTTCGATGGTGTATTTTCACTTTAAATAAAATCGTGGAGCAGGATATTTCGCAATAAATTCATTTCGACGCTTGATGCTGTACTAAATGGGATTCATATTTTGTTATGAAATATCCTGCTCCACGTTTTTATTTAAAGTTAAAAAACACCATCGAAATTGTAGTACAAGAATAGAAGTATTTTTTAGTTGTTTGTGGCGTTTTGGCAAAATTGTTTAACAGAACATTTTTTTTATATATTTTTTTGTTTCTAATCAAGTTACAGTCATTAATAATAATGACTCATAAATCAATCCAACTTCATTGGAGAATTGAAATTCGACATTCAAGCTTTCGCCCCCTTGAAATGGACAATTACAGATAAAAAAGTATATATTTTTCGAAGAATACAGTATTGTCTCGTTAGCGGCTCGGTTTGGTGTACACAATGTGGACTTTTCGCTAAGTATGCCCACCACTGAAACCGAGTGAGAACGGTACGAGGCAGACGACGCGTTGATGTTTTGTCTCGCTCTATCTTTCGGACGCAGTGACATTCCGTCCTTTGCGTTCGCGCCCGTTGCGCACGCAAAGCGTCCCATCTCGCTCCCCCCTTCGGCCAGAAAGAAGCGAGAAGCGAACACTCGGAAGGTCCGCGCACACATATCCGTTCCATGTCAGTACCGTTACGGCGTAGCAGTGGTAAGAAGAAGAGACCCTCTACGCCCCTCTTCTTCTTACCACTGGCACGCCGGAACGGATATGTGTGCGCGGACCTTTAGGCCTCTGTTCACGCTGACGGCTCAACGCCGGTCCGGATCAGCGGTCCGCTAACGAGACAATACTGCAATATTATTATCTTCTCTCATTTTCTGTAATTCCTCTTCTTCATTGGTGGTCTTCCTACAATTTTGCCAGGTCGCTCATACCGAAAGATGACGTAGGCAGTGTGGCCCTGTAACACATTACGAAATACATTAGGAAATACTTCATTGTTGTTTCATAAGCGTACAAAATTTTACTGTAGATTTATAAGCTGTTAAACTTTACCTGAAATATGGTACTTATTCCATTTGTCCTGGCATTACAGTCCCATATACCATGTTTGTAGTAATTTGGTAAAAAGTCCGCCTGTAACAAATAATCACAGACATTTCGGTAAGTTTGGTATAAAAGTTTGTTTCAATAATTCGTCGAACATCATGCATACCTGCGACGCCCGTATATATCAGCCTTGCGCATTTTGACCGAACCGGATTCCGTCTGTCTGCTTCTGTGAACTTAGAAATGTGTCTGAAAAAATTAAAGGGTGAATTAAATTTATTATTTCCTTCGTCACTTTCTTGTGAAAGCGACTGCGGCGTCGATCGCCTCGCATGATCGTAGGATCCGCGAGTAAAAGTGCCATTGCTGGCCCTTGTGACCATTGACCAGAGTCAGTGGTACCGCGCTTTATAGCGCGGTGCGACGCCGGACCGATACAATAGTTTCACTATTTTCGGAGGGAGACCTTTTTCGCTTTTTCAAGCTTTTCGGTTTTTCTTTCGCTCTCTCTGCTAGTATAAATTGTGGCTCCCGAATAGGCATGCACCTATTGTGCCGACTATCTATTAATTCGGGTAGCATGCATTCTAAATAAAATTGAACCAGTTTTGGCTCCATTTCTCTTTTCCAAAACGCATCATCTCTCTCTACTTTTATAGATTTCAGCCCCTTCGGGGTCCAAACGCAAAAAATACAGTACTTTCTGTCAGTAATATGTAACTGACCTTGTACTTGATAATAATAGTGATGCGTTTTGCTCATTGAAATACCTGTTTCTTTAATTGAGAACATGTGCCGGACAGCGCGTACTTTTTCGATAGCTTCTTCCGGCGTAAAGTTCTCCGCTGATTTGGGGCATTTAATTTCCAACATACCCTCTTCACCGATGGTTCCATCCGGTGAAGCTCCTAAGAAGGGGATGCAGCTGTCGATGAAAATTCCACATTCCGCAATATCTGTGTATTGCTTCTTCAATTCTTCGCGAGCAATTTTCTCGCATTCTTTCCCGTATTCCACCGCGGGTGCAGGAATTATCTTCGGATACAGAAATGATTTGACTGCATTTGCGCAAAGCGTGTCAGGTCGGCGACGGCACACTTGTCCAAAATTGGATGCTGTCAACAATTTGGACCTGTACTGCAACCATCTGCGGTTCTTTGCTTGTCCGATTGTTTCATCTTCAATGGCATGTCTTTTCTCTTGCCAGTCACTGAGCATTTGCATATGCTTTTCCCGCTCCAGCTCATACATTTCGGATGGCATGTCTGGCTTCTGTGCATTTTGTCCATAATCAGAATCTTTCTGCGAGGGCAAATGCTTGCGTGCATATCGCGCAGCCTTCGTTTCCTTCTGTTTTGCAGCTCTCTTTTCTTTTTCTTTCTTTTTCTTTTCTTCCATTTGGCGCACAACCTCGGGCGTTTTCTTCTTCATAACCGCATCCAATCGCGAGTACACTTGCTTACTGTTGTACTCCACGACAGCAGCAGCACATCTCCCTGCATAAGATCCTCTTTCGGCGAAATTTAATCTTTTTCCGCCAGTGTACTTGGCAATTAGTCCGTTCAAACTTTCCACAGCGTTATTAGTAGTATTATAGAGTAAGCTCTCCGCATGAGCTAATAGTGAACGAAGTATTTCTTTTACGTCCTGGTACACTCCAATTTTCATCAAGTCTGGAACGATGTTTTTCTCATTCTCTTTATTGTTTCCATCGCAGAAATATTCTAGTCTTGCACACTCTGCGTATTCACCAAACACGTGGCTTGGAACATTCTGTATGTCGCCATACAAATTCTTCGTTTTGTCGTCGATTGATACATTCTGATTGTACCTAAACTTTGCGGCTTTCACGATGTCCGTGGGCATCCGGCGAATGCTACTTTCCACAGTTTGTCTCAATGGTCCAGATGTGGTCTTTTTTACAATCGCTTTCATTCTTGTGCAAAAGTTTCGCAACAAATGATTCGTGCATTCAATCTTTTTTACACGAATCTGTCTCTTGTATGGGTCCGCATCAATAATCTTCTTATACACGCTACTGTCCCCATCAGCAATCAGTGTAGAATAAACGAGCCCACGTTTTTCTACGCTAGTGTTGAATCCTTCTACTATAGCATCGCTTTCCATAGCAGTCGATGCTCGAGATGTGTTCCAGTTTTTGAAACTGGCCGTATCAGTGTCTTCATCGGATGGCGAGTGCATTATCTCTTGGTACTTATGATTTCGTCCATCAGATGTTGATGGTTCCTCTACCATACGTTCCTCGGCCACTTCTTCTGAATGTCCTACGGCAGTGTCGTCTGCCGTTTTTTCGTTTTCTTGTTTCTTCTGAAGGGCTGAAGACCATCTCTTTTGGCGATTTACTTTCCGTTTCGAAAATCTCCTTGCGGACGGACGTAATTTTCGCGGACGAAACGGAGAATTATTGTCCATATCTTCTTCCACATCCTGCATATTCACATTTAGAGTGTCACTCATGCTACACTAAACCAACAAACACAACACAAACACAACGCAACACAACTCAAAATCCTACTGCCCGTTACAAAAAACGTAAACGCGAACCGTGAACGTGAAACGTGAATCCGAAGATTCGTCTGTGGTGCGTTCTGCAACAAATGACGCTCTACGTTGAGCTCGTATCGTGTTCAGAATCCTAATTTCGAGTAATTTGTTCGTTTCTCGCTTCTTTCTGACCGAAGGGGGGACCGAGATAGAACGCTTTGCATGCGCGGCGGGTATGCGCGACGGCCCGAGTGCTCAGATAGAATCGTGACTACTCGACGCATGGGCGCGACGGTCAGATAGCTAGGCACGGCACGAGTCTTTTTTGCGCCCGAGGCGAACTTGTCCACTTGAGCCCTTTATTATAATACATTTATTTGAGATTATTGGTGACCTTACTCTGAATTTGCATTCGTAGTTTAAAACAGTTGCAGTACAATTTGTAGTATGTCATTTGAAAATTTATTTTCAACAATACCAACAAGCGAAGCGGTTCCCGTGCTTCCGTAAGTGCCTGCAACCATCGCGCACGCAAAGGACGGAGTGTCACGGCGCTCGAAAGACGGAGTGAGACAAAACATCCACGCGTCGTCTGTCTCGTACCGTCCTCGCTCGCTTTCAATGGCTCTCGCTCGCTCTCGTTCCATCTCGCTCTCGCCTTCGCCGGACAAGAGTGAGACAGAAGTGGTGGGAATAGCGACAAGCCCGTATCGGGTGCACCAAACCGAGCATATGCGGAGACAATACCGTATTTAGGAGCCCCGCGACTATCCCCACAATTTCTTGGAATTCTTTGGTCGAAAGTGAGAGAATTCGGGAACGAGCGAGAGCGAACAAAAGAGTCACATGTAGTTGCCGTCGGCTACGGAAGAGAGAAAGCATGTTACTTTGTCTCGCTTCGTCGTTCATGTGCATCGTAGCCTCCAGAGTTGGGCAAAAGTTTATCTAAATATACATCTGAAATAACGAACAAAAGGTAAATAATTTTTATTCGTTATTCGAGGCTCGAATACACGATGCACGTGAACGACGAAGCGAGACAAAGTATCATGCTTTCTCTCTTCCGTAATCGACGGCAACTACGCGTGACTCTTTTGTCCGCTCTCGCTCGTTCTCGGATTCTCTTACTCTCGAACAAATAATTCCACGAAATTGTGGGGATAGTCGCCGGGCACCTAAATAACAATGAATTGGTGGGGCTCCAGCTACTGCTGATGGAGGGCGAAACACCTACTGGAGCGGTGGTTATGTGTACGTGATCGCGCAGGCGCAGTTCATGCACCCATTACCACCGCTCTTGTAGATGCTTCCCCCTCCATCAGCGATAGCTGCAGCGCGCCTTCCTGCCAGTCAGTCGGTTGCGAATAGACTCACGGAGAGAATGGTGAATCCGGAAATTGTAAGTATTATATTGTATACTATTATACAGAGTGACTCTCTAGCTAGAGTATTCAAAGGTGATGCCGCCAATAAGCCGCGCCTCGCTGAGTTTCGTGAATTTCGACGTTCGTGCCGAGATTCACTACGGCGTATTAAAAAATTCTTTATTCTTCATCGCATCGATATGGCAATGATACCAATGAATTCCTGGTGTTCTCCCGATTAAAATCATGTCATGTAAATCGGACAATTATTAACGAAGTTAGCGTGGTACCATTTTCATCGGCACGACATCGATTGATGCCATTTTCGCAAAGATCTGTTGAGAAATGCAGAACGTGGAATTCGTCACTTCCACGTAACTGAGCGAGGCACGGTTTACTGGCGGCATTGTAGACCGAGAGCTGGCTATGTAGGGGTCAACGTGGCTCGATGCAGTCACAGTTCTTATTGTTGGATTAGTGTTTGCGAATGCGAAATCGCCGGTCTACCGAGTCAGTCAGGAGAACTAACGCGGGGGTGGACGGTCAAACAGGTAAAATTTCCAGCGTAATAACGTCATTCTTGCTGTTCTGAAATTTCATATACTTATTGTTTACGCATTTAATGAACGATATGCAAAATGGCAGACCACCAAGTGGGGGATAAGACCTTGGCAGACGTTGATGAAAAGCGCGATACGTGGCTTGCGATAGTGCAAGGGAGAAATATACATCTGTTTCTCCTTTGCCCTAGTGGGACCGCCGTCGGCCGCATATTGGAACGGCAGCCGCCATTAGGGCCCACTTGGTGGTCTGCCATTTTGCATATCGTTCATTAAATGCGTAAACAATAAGTATAAGAAATTTCAGAACAACAAGAATGACGCTATTACGCTAGAAATTTTAGCTGTTTGACCGTCCACCCCCACGTTAGTTCCCCGGACTGACGCGGCGGACAAGCGATTTCGTATTCGGCAACACTAATCCAACAATAAGAACTGTGACTGCATCGAGTTACGTTGACCCCTATGTATCCAGCTCTTAAACTATTGCCTTTGAGGACTCTAGCGAGAGAATCACGCTGTACAATCTTACTATTTGCCAAAAATAATACATTCATCATTTCATTTCCAGCTGAAAGATACGGTCCCGACCCCATCGGCGGGAAGTGGAGGGGGGGAGGAGGAGAGAAAGAGAAAGTAGAGTGAAAATGAGTCTAATGAAAGAGAGAAGGAGGAGACAAAGGAGGAGAAGAAGGAGGACAGAGAGGAAAAGCTGGAGAAAGCTATAGTGAAAGTAAGTTATGTTGAAATTATGTGTGTGTACAGTATTGTCTCCGTATGTGTTCGCTGGTCGGGCCGGCGTTGAGCTCCTGTCGTGAACAGATCTCTAATTCCGAGTGTTCGTTTCTCGCTTCTTCCTGGCCGAAGAGGGGAGCGAGATGGAACGCTTTGCCTGCGCGACGGCCGCGAACGCAAAGGACGGAGTGTCAGGCGTCCGAAAGACGCAGCGAGATAAAACATCATCCCGTCGTCTATCTCGTACCGTCCTCGCTCGCTTTCAGTGGCTCTCGCTCGCTCTCGCCTTCGCCGGACAAGAGTGAGACAGAAGTGGTGGAGATAGCGACAAACCCGTATCGTGTGCACCAAACCGAACACATACGGAGACAATACTGTATTATTATTGAAAGTGGTATAAGTCGATCCGTAGCTAAAAAATCGTTTATTTTCTTTGACATTTTTATTGATTATTATTCCATAATAAAATTACACAAGTTTATAGTTTTAAAAACATTACCCGATTTGATTTACGGATGCGAATATGTTGTTGATTCAAAAACATACCCTTAAATATCCCAATGAATGAATAAATGGACTTATACCAGTTTAAGAAATAACGGCTCATATGTAGGCGTAGAACTAGAAAATATAATTTTTATGATACTGTTTCAGATGAAAAAAGAGATCAAGCGCCTCAAATATGGCGAGGGGCGCCGTGGAGGCCGCCGTGGGGGCCGCGGCGGCAATCCCATAATTATTAGTAATTATTAAAATCTAATTTACTTATAATGTAAAAATAAAAAACTTTTAATTGGTCAATGATTGTTCATTTTCTTTGTTTCAATGGAATATAAAATTTTTACATTTTCTATCGTATCGGCATGAACGTTTCAGTAACATACCGCTGAGATTTTCCAGATTAAAATGAATTTAAACATGGTATAAATCTGATTATTTTTAGCATTATTAGATTAGAAATGTTTCGCATTTATATTTAATTATCTAGTACAGTTCTAGAAATAATCCGATTTATACCGTATTTGAATTCATTTTAATGTGGAAAATCTCAACAGTATGTTACTGAATATTGAAAACGTGACATTTTACATTTTATCAACACTGTATGCCTCTCCAACCGAGATTACAAGCCGCCGCCGAACAGCCCAAGTCCTCGCTGGTCGGGACCGGTGCGGCGCACAGTGGGCCAAAGTGACGAAGTTTGTTTCAAAATCAAAGAACTTTTGATAGAAATGGGATAGAGCGATGATTTTTTTTTACATTATAGCTGAAAGATTACGGAATAAGGGAAAATTAATGAAATTATGGTACGAACGTTTTTTACCTTTGAAAATCTGTGTTGAACTTGAAATTTGACAACAAAATTATGTTTTATCCAATACCATGTTCGGTTAGAATTTTTTCTTAACATGTTGGACTTAATTTCCTATAGATTTTGTCGCGCTGATTTCTAATCCGTTCGCAAAATTTGACTATTATCTCAGGATTTTGGAAAAAATCGATTTCAAGTTTAAAAAAAATTGAACACAGATTTTCAATTTTAAAACACGTTCGTACCATAATCTCTCTAATTTTCCCTTATTCTGCAATCTTTCAGCTTTAATTTAAAAAAAAAATCATCGCTCTATCTCATTTCTATCAAAAGTTCTTTGATTTTTAAACAAACTTCGTCACTTTGGCCCACTGTGCGGCGTTGAGCTCGCATCGCGAACAGAGTCCTAATTCCCAGTGTTCGTTTCTCGCTTCTTCCTGGCCAAAGGGGGGAGCGAGATGGAACGCTTTGCCTGCGCGACGGCCGCGAACGCAAAGGACGGAGTGTCAGGCGTCCGAAAGACGGAGCGAGGCAAAACAACATCACGTCGTCTGTCTCGTACCACCCTCGCTCGCTTTCAGTGCCTCTCGCTCGCTCTCGTTCCATTTCGCTCTAGCCATCGCCGGACAAGAGTGAGACAGAAGTGGTGGAATAGCGAAAATTCCACATCGTGTACACCAAACCGAGCCCGTAATAAGACAATACTGTAGTATCTTTTATTTGAGTTTATCCAGATATTATCTTTGCCCATCTCTGTTCTCCAACCGCTTCGCCGTGATTCATTCAAGCCTCCTTGATGGCAAAATAGTGATAGGGGAAATGCGGCAACAGCGCAATTCGACTCTCGATACGTCTCGGTAACTGCGTCTTTCCTACATTTATCGGCTAGATTGGACTTCAACCGGTTTTGATGGTACAAGGCACGAATATACCATCAGCGCCGGTGACGGAGAAGCCTTGAAGCTTCATTCTGTCATTTTTCGGGCTGTCCTGAGTACACGAGTGAAAAAATCCTTATTATTACAACGTACGGTGCTTATTAGCGTACAAACGCACCAGACCACCCTGCACAGATGTCTACTGAAGGCAACTGTACCCGCAAAAACTTCCTTCGTGCCGATTCCAGGACGTAAGTTGTAATTTACGGATTGCTTGCTACACGCGTATACGTACACGCGTAACTTAGCTGGTGTGAGCGTACGCACACGGTGAGACGGCCCCATTAAACGCATATCGAGAGATTCGAGAGGAAATTCATCGACGAATGAGAATTTATATATTAATATTAATAAATCTCTGATTGGCATTAAGTATCTAAGGACATTTTGTTATTAACAAAACATGTTTTATACGATCGGTTTTGTAAAGCGTGCATTCTGCAGCCAAAAACCATATTGTACGGACGTGTTAGCGAAATCTCAAAAATTCCATAAATCCATACTTAAAATAGTACAATAGATATTAATTAAGTTAATTTAGTTGTTGTTGTTGTCCTCATGAGTGAACTGGAATTATTATTACTTTAATCTTTAATAATAAACTATTTGTATTTGATTTGAAGATTTGAACTATTTGCAGTGGTGAATCATATTTCTGGTTTGTATCTTGTTAATTATGTATTGTATATACAGTGATTAGTTTGTCAGTGAATAAGTATTGGCAATTATTTATAGATTAATTTCATTAATTGATTATGGCCCAACGCAAAAGCTGGGTGTGGCAGTTCGTTACGCTGGCCGAGGATAAGAGTTATCTTGTTTGCGACGTGTGCCACGTTAAACTTTCGTATGGTGGCTCGACATCGGCCAGTGCAAGGCATCTACGGGCAAAGCACTCCGAGCATTGCTTTGGTGGTACATCTGAAAATGAGCCACCACTTGAATGTATGGAAGGTAGGGTGTTTCAATATTCCAAGTGTGCTATTTTCATGTAACTTTGTTCACCCCCTTGGTTCTATTCATCTAAGTGATCTATATGCCAAATTTTAGACAAATTGAATAATATTTAGGGGTTGCACATTTTTATCACTAGGGTAAACCGGATGCGGTAGTAATACTTTGACTTTGGAATACAATTACGCCGGAACTATTACATTTACAACAAAAACTCTTATACGGAAATGTTACTTAGCGTAATGTGGGGCAAGAGTGCGCACTTGAAGTTTAGACTTCTCTAAAATCCTTGGTATTACACTGATAGTCATAACGTTTTGTGAGAAATAACTACTATCCCTTATTATTCTATAGGCAGTGACTTCGTGTAAATTTACCTGTCACAACTTATATAAAATAAGTATTTCCAAAATGTGTCAAATGCGAACTTTTACCCTCTAAATATTACTCAATCTTCCTAAAATTTGTCAGATATTCTTTTTATATCAATAGGAAATAGAAATCAGGACATGAATAGAGTAAAAAAATGTAATATTTTAATTTTAACCCTATAATATGAAACATCCTAGTGGAAGGTGAAGATAGCAATACCGAGTGTGTACCTAGGAAGGTACAGAAAAAAGTGCATATTCAGCTAAACGGCAGGAAGAGGTATCCCAGGCACTGGCGCGAATGATCGGTACTAATATGCTGCCTATTTCATTGGGCAATAGCCCTGGATATAAACAATTTATGACAGTTGTTGATCCGGAATTCCGATGCCCCTGCCCAAATTCTACGACAAAGCGATTGGAATTAATTTATAAAGAGAAACGCGACAAAATGGATAAAGAAATTGAAAAGGCGGCCGCAATATCTGTGACCGTCGACGGTTGGTCATCGCGTGGCCAAGATTCATATATATCTTTGACAGCGCACTTCCTAACAGCTGATTAGAAAATAAAAAGTTATACACTATGCTCTCATAACCTAGAGGGTCGACATACAGCCGATAACATCACAGCCGTGGTAACAGGTATGCAAGAAGAGTGGAGGCTTAGCAATAAATTAATTGCGATGGTTCATGATAATGCCAGTAATATGCACGCATCAGCGAATTTATTAGAACATTTAAAATACAGCGTTTCGTGTGCTGCGCATAATTTACAGTTATCCATTAAAGACGCCTTTCAAACAGTAAACAAATTTTCAGATGCGGTACAGAAAGCCAGTAAGATAGTGCAACACTTTCATCATTCGAATTTGGCAACGTCTGCATTATAAGATAGCCAGAAGCAGCTCAATCTACCGGAAATGAAGTTAATTCAATCATGCCCTACCCTTTGTTTTAAACAACAGAAATGTAACAAAGATAAATGTTGCCTTGAAGCTGGAAATGGCAGAATGTGATTGGCAAATAATTAGTGACATTATCACAATTTTAAAACCATTCAATTTAGCAACCGTAGAATTATGTTCAGAAACTAAAGTAACTATTTCCTTAGTTCTACCAATCATGCATGGGTTAAATAATAATCATTTAAAAGACAATGATTGTGACACTGTAGAAACTAAGGAATTTAAGAACATTTTAAGAGCATCCCATGCTCGTAGATTCGATTTACATTCGTACTGTGAGAGTGTCCACCAAATTGCTTGCTTTCTTGATCCTAGAAGCAAAGATTTAAAATTTGAAAACATTGAAATAAAAAATATAATTATAAATTCTATGCGGAATAGGATTAGAAATATGTCCATAAATGAAGATAATACAGATAATGATAGTACAATTCCAAGTGCTTTGGATTTTATATATCAAAATAGCATTAATTCTAACGATAGTGCTTCAGAAATAGATATGTATTTATTAGAATCAGAAATAAATCATAATTTAGACCCATTGTTGTGGTGGAAAACTAATGCAGATAAATATAAAAGACTGGAAGAATTGGCAAAAATGTATTTAAGTATTCCGGCTACGTCTGCCAGTTCGGAGCGCACATTTTCTTCAGCTGGAAATATTGTTTCGACAAAACGCACTGGTTTACTACCTGAAAATGTAGACTTATTAGTATTTTTACATCAAAATAGAAACGTGTAGAGATGTAAGAAATACCAACAAATCAACATTCTCAGGTTGTAGAGTGCTACGCTTTGTGCTAACATTATTTCCAGCTGTTGAAAATACTCGTTCAGAACTCGCAGAAGTCGCAAGTGGGTATACATAAAAACATCTTAGTAATTTTTGCAAGTCTAGGGTATTTGTTTCCACGCGTTTTTCTCCACTAATGGCTATCAATTATGGTTTATTTGTGCCTTTTATAAATACATTTGCAGTTCGGAACTGCTATCGCTGTTAGATTGTGAAATTTGGAATATAAAATCTAGTGCACTTGGCATAGAATTAACATTTTCTATAGTTTCGTTTATGGAATGTTTTCTATATCATATTACCAATGGAAATTGTAGTAAGATTCTTCATTTCATTGTTTTCAAACGACATCTGTTTGCTTCTTGGATGGAGAAATGAAGCAAAACGATGTACAGTTTTGAACATGTGATTGTAAATTAAATCTATTGACAAAGGACGTTACCAAAACATTTTTAAATTTCTCAGTCTCGGCTTTGCCCGTGTCATTACCTGTCAAATGGTTATTAACAATGTAATGGATAATAGTCTGTACCAAAGAAATAGTTATAGTATTTTCGGGGCATAATGCAGTAGTTGTTACTTTCAAAGGTTTTAACAAAGTAATAATATCACTCATTATTAATCAATGATATTCTGACCTTTCAAGTTTTAAGGTAACACAAAATTTTGTAATTGCGTTTCTATTATTCACAAGTCGCTCACGCATACAGAAATATCCACTTAACTCAGAACGCGCGCGCGAGAACAGATGAAATGACCGAATGAGTCCCTGTCCTAAAGAAGAAATTGGATTTTGGATGTAACAACGCCTTGCTCAGTGTTTGTGCATCGTTTTCCCCTGAACCAAAGGACAAATGTCGAGGCGATAGTCTGAAAAAGACCAAGCAAGGCATCTGTTCTCGCGCGCACGTTCTGAGTTAAGTGAATAGGAATTCCACCTTGTAGGACAACTTTAAATTAATTTCTGTTTACTGACTGAATTGCTCCTGTTTCTTGGTAAAAGCAATTGTAGCTAAATTGGAATGAGTAACCCTTCGTGGTCACACGGGGTGTATCGCACCCCAGAATATGTCTTTACCCATATTTTTCTAAATTTTTAGACCTTACTCATAAAATTGTAATATTTGGTGAATTTTAACAAAAAAATCGCTTTATTCACAACTAATTTTTCAAATATCTACAAATTTCAACGTGTTAAAATTTACATTTCAAGGAAAAGACTATTTAGGGTATGATTGTATGAGTATTACGAATGTACAATTATCACTCAAAAGTTAGATTAAAACATACGAAAATGTTAACTCAAAAATTACACTGGGGTGCAATGAACCCCATGTATCCAATTTGTGATTACAAGAAGGTGTGACCACGGAGAGTTAAAATATTGCACATTCTTGCTGCCTTTTTTTACCACTTGTTTGAATTTTGAAATCGTCAACTGTATCCAAACCTTCTTTCTCACACAGTTTACATTATGCGCAGCACAAGAAATGCTGTATCACACAGTATCTAAGAGATTTACAGCCATACTTATAATATTACATGCATTGTCATGGACCATAGCCTTCACTCTACTGCTGATATACCAATCTCTATTAATTAGCTTAAACATGATGGCTAAATTCTCCACCGAATGACGATCTTCCATGAGCTATGTGCAAAGTGAATAATTTTTCCCCCCCGATACCTGGAGTACGCGCTGTCGGAGAAGATAAGAATTGTATGTAAAACGCTGAAATGATATATTTGTAAATATGATTTGTAATGAGTTTTGTTGATCCAACAAATGTATCGTTATATCAGTGATGAGCAAACCGCGGCCCGCCAGCCGCTGACTTGCGGCCGACCTGAACATTTACGTATATCTTTTGAACTGTAAAAGATATTAGAATGAATTTTGCGTCACAAAATAGGATAAACTTATCCCTTTCTAAATTTGTATAATTATAATTTGCGTGTGAGCAACTATTCAATGCATGTATTTAATAATGAAACATAAAAAGTTTGGAATCCTCATATCAAACAAATAAACCTGCTGTTTTACTTATTTCTGAAATAAATTTTTTCATCTTAAATCTCATAAAAGTTTGCGGCCCCCTTCACGGGAAGTCGCTAAACAGATCTAGCCCCGACAAACTCCGATTAACGATGCGAACGAAAACCCAGAACGAGTGCATTTTCTTAGGATTTTCCAGGTTCTGCTTTGCATCGACTGACGGAGTTGGTTGGGATTAGATAAGACTGACTCCTCTACTCTTAAGCTAATAGGGGCAGGCACTGTAATAGGGCAAACTACCCTATTGTAAGTGCAAAGGATGTCGACATTTTATGTATCAGAGTCATAATTTCATAATCATAAGGCGCAGACAATATCACATTTAATTGCTTGAAGTTTATTCCGTTCATTAGTGATATTAGCCGAAAATGATCGAAAGTCGAAAGATGATCGGCTGTCAAATCGGAATTATCAACTATCTCATTTACTCGGGTGTCTCACGGGTATCCGGGTAGTCGGGTAATTTTTATCTACCCGGGTATCTCACGGGTACCCGGGTAGTCGGGTAATTTTTGTCTACCCGGGTATCTCACGGGTACCCGGCGGGTCGGGTAGTAACAGCTCTAGTATGTACTGCTGTGCATATTAGGAATAGAGTAAAATTCAAAGTAGGGTAAAGGCAGGTAATATGGAACGGCATGTAATATGGAACATCGTAAAAGTTCGATAAAGAAATAACGAAATCTTCAGGAAATCGTGTATACTAGATCCCTAGACACAATATACGATGATACTGACAATTGAGCCTCAGTCGGGCATCCATCATTGAAAAAGAAACGTATATATTTTTCGTGGGGTGTAAAAATTTCTGAAAAGTGCAACAAATAGTTAAATATTGTAGGGGGAACCACGTGACGTGCGCGAGAGAATAACGTGTGTAAGCAGACAGGCGAAAGAAATAGACGAAAAGTGTGGCAAAAGTGCGCAGAAAATAACGAGGTCGGGTGAAAAACACGGGGAGAAGACAAGGTTCCGGTGGACAGTATAATCCACAGTTAATAAAGTGTCGAAGGGTGAAATAAAAGGTGAAGAAGAGAAGGTGTGAAACGAGTGCACGAAGTATAAGAGACGTGGCAAGGATAAGTGACATCTACGGGAGTGGAAAAAGTAAGAAGTCAAAACGGAGACAGCAGTAGGTAAAGAAGAGCAGAGACTCCAATGAACCGAGCAGGCGAAGGCGGGGAAGTGCAAAAGGAATCAAGAAGAAGGGGAAGACCATCGTTGGCAGAACAGCTGGGAAGAAGTAGAGCGGGCAGCGAAGGCTCGATATTGGACACGTTCAAGAGGAAACGGGAGGGCGAAGAGGAGCAGGAGAGGTTAAGGGCCGAAAAGGAAATAGAGGAAGAATTCCTAAAAGCGAGGAAAATAGGGAGGTCGCCTCCGACGAAGGAAACTGAGGCAGTTATAGGAACTGCGGTAACGCCGGTCTGCCAGGAGACGGAACAGGACAGAGAAATGGATAAATTAGACAAATTGATAGAAGTAGTGATGGCAGTTAAGAATGGATTGGAGGAACTGAGAAAAGATAATAGAGAGCTGAGGGACGAGTGGAAGAGGAGGGATGAGATATGGGAAAAGGAAAGAAAGGAAATGAGAGATAGGATAGAAGTACTGGAGGCCAAGAAGGATCAGGCAGAGAGGCTGACAGAAAGACTGGAGGGGCTAGAAAGGAAGGAAGAGGCTAGAGAAAAAAGAGAGAGAAGAAACAATATTACCCTAAGGGGAGAGGATTTACCGCGGAAAGAGACGCCGAAGGATACGGTGGAGTATGTGTTAAGGCACGAATTGCAGGTAGAAGCAGAAATCGAGGAAGCCTACTGGGTAGGAAGGGGAGAGAAAAGAGGGCTACTGATAGCGAAGTTAAAAAGCTGGCAACAGAAAAGAGCAATAATGCTAAAGAAGAATACATTGAAAGATAAGAGACTGTTTATTGACAATGATCTGACAAAAAAGGAAAGGGAGATACAAAAAAATATTAAAGATATCGCCAAAGCGGAAAGGGAGCAAGGGGCAAAGGTGAAAATTGGATACAGGAAAGTAAAAATCAACGATAAGACATTTATTTGGAAAGAGGATGGTGGGCTGAAGGAAGTAAATTTTTGGAGTCGGCAAAGTTCTGTGAACCTCTAAATTATTGGAGGATCACAGAGCTTACAAGGACAACCAACGCACGACAAAAGGCAGTACCAACACCCGTTCCCCGCGCGCCTGCGTATGCAGATATGCGGGGAGAGGGGGTACACAGATTTGGGAAAGGAATAGATACATTTAAAATAGGCTACTGGAATGTAGCAGGTTTATTGAGCAAAGACGAACAGTTTTGGGATTTCTTACACGATCTCGACGTAATAGGATTAGTAGAAACGTGGATTGAAGAGAAACAATGGGAAGGATTGAAAGATAAATTACCACAAGAATTCTCATGGAAATGTAAATATGCCACTAGAGAGAGAAAAAAAGGGAGAGCGATAGGCGGAATTATCACAGGTGTAAGAAAGGGCATAGAAGAGGAGGAATCGAACGCAGGAACTGAACATATTCAAGAGCGAAGAATCAGGATACAAAATGAAAAATGGAGAGTAATAACAGTGTACAGCAGAGATATGACGGACACGAAAGAAGCGCTAGACCAGATAATAGAGGAGAGGGAGGTGGAGAAACTGATAATCGGAGGAGATTTCAATGCGAGAATTGGACAGGAAGGAGGCGACTTTAGAATAGAAGAAAAGCATGACGTAAGGAGATCAAAAGACAAAGTTAAAAACACGGAGGGAAAGGTGTTATTAGAGATGGTGGAGGAAAGAGGATGGAATATTCTGAACGGGAATATGGAGGGAGATGAGAAAGGAGAGTACACATATACGGGTACGAGAGGCAGCACGGTAATTGACTATATACTAACAAATGTCGAGGCGAAAGAAGATATCAAGAAATTCACAGTGGAAGATAGAGTTGAGTCAGATCATATGCCTCTGATAGCAGAACTATATAGGGGAAATAAAATGAGAGACCGAGGGGGAAATCAGGAGGGGAGGTGGAGAGAGAGAAGAGTCTTGTCAGAGGAAGGAAAGAGAGAGTTTCAAATGGAATTAAACAAAATAAACTTTAATAAGACAGAGGTGAATGAAATGGTAGAAGAAATGGTAGGAAAAATAAATAATGCAGTACGGAAAGAAGAAGTAAAAATAAAGAAATGGAAATTGGGCAGCTTTAAGTGGTGGAATTCGAACTGTACAAAAAAGAAAAGAGAAGCCAGGAAAGCACTGAGGAACTGGAGAAGGGGTAAAGGAGACAAAGAAGACTATCAGAAGAAAAGAAGGGAGTACAAAAAAGTGTGTGAAGAAAGGAGAAGGGAATTACAAGAAAGTATAGAAAATGAGATAATGCAATTAAAGGGAGAAAACCAAATATGGGAATATATAAATAAACAAAGAAAGAAAAGAATAGGTATTTCCAATAAAATAGATTTAAGAGAATGGAAGGATCATTTTAAAACATTGCTAGAAGGCGTTGACTGTAAAAAAGAAGTAGAGGAGTACAAAGAAATAGACAACACGGAAGGAGAAGAGGAAGAGGAAATAACAGAAGCAGAAGTAAAAGAACAAATCAGAAAACTAAAAAAAAAGAAAGCAGCAGGGGAAGACAAAATAGAAAATGAAGCCTGGATTTACAGTAACGTGAAAATAGTAAAAAGGATCACAGAAATTTTCAATAAAGTGTGGAAGGGAGAAGGATTCCCGGAGAGATGGAAAGAAGGGGTGATTTCACCAATATTCAAAAAAGGAGATAGAGAAAAAATAAACAACTACCGGGGGATAACGATCCTAAACACAGCGTACAAAATATATGCTATGGTCCTAGAAAAAAGATTAAAAGAGGAACTGGAAAAGAACCACATAATACCAGAAACGCAAGCAGGATTCAGGAGCGGTAGATCGACAGCAGATAACATTTTTATTCTGAACTATGTATCTAACAGAGAAATACAGAAAAAAGGGGGAAGCTGTATACGTTTTTCGCGGACCTAAGCGCTGCATTTGACAACGTGGATAGAGTAAAACTTCAGAACATAATGAAGAGAATGGAAATAAGTAAACGCTTGAAAATGAGAATCGGAGAAATTTACAAAGAAACAAGAAACACAATAAAAGTAAACGGAGAAATGTCATCGAAATTCTGGACAACAAAAGGGGTAAGACAGGGATGCCCACTGAGTCCAACGTTATTTACAATATATGTAGCGGACTTGGAGGAAACCATGAGGAAAAACCAAGCAGGAGGAGTTAGAGTAGGAAAAGAAAAAATCTGGACTCTAGCATATGCGGACGATATAGCGTTACTGGCAAATGAACCAAAGGATCTTAAGGACATGATAGGAAGATTCGGAAAATACCTTGAAAGGAAAGGGTTACAACTGAACGCAGAGAAATCTAAGGTGTTGATTTTCCATAAAGGAAGAGGAAAGAAGAAGAGAGAAGAATGGGGCTGGCAGGGGCACAGTCTAGAAGAAGTAAAGGAGTTCAAATACTTGGGGTATAATTTTCAGAAAAACGGGGGCAGAGAGGTGCACATAAGGGAAGTCATAAAGAAAGCTAGAATAGCAATGGCGCAGATATGGGGAATAGGACAAAGAATGTTCAAGAACAATTTTGAGAGAAGAATGAGGATATTCAGAAGCATAGTAAAAAGTATCTTGCTGCACGCGTCAGAAATTTGGGGTTGGATGGAAGCAGAAAAGGTAGAGAAGATACAGGAGAAATACATAAGGTGGACTTTAGGTCTGGACTTTAATACACCAGCATATCTAATTTTGGAGGAAACAAAAACAGACAAAGTAAGGATAGAAGCGGGGAAAAGAGCAATAAAATATGAGGAGAAAGCGAAACGGCTGAACAAGAATAAAATAGTACAAGAATGCTGGAGGGAAATAGACGCGAAGCAAGCAGAGAAAAAGTCGAAGTGGGAGGAAATGAGAGATGCATACTACAGGCAGAAAATGATGGATATGCAAGAAATGGAAATAGAAAGAAGGCGGGGAAGAGAGTTCGCTGAGGAACTAGCGCAAAGGGACAGGGCAGAGCAGGTTCAATGGCAATACGACAGAATACAAGGAGGCAGATACAACGCACATTACACAGAAATAAGGGATGACCAAAGAGCAAATTACCTAGACGAAAACTACAGAGGCAGAGACCACAGCATGATTGCTAGGTTCAGATGTGGAAACGAAGAGCGGGGGAGCAAGTACTGGAAGGAGGAAAAAGACACAGTATGCAGACTATGCAATGGGGCTAGAGAGACGCTGAGTCACATGCTACAAGACTGTAAGGAGCTGAAAAGAGAGAATTCAACGATCAGAGCGATTCTAAAGGGAGAAGAAGAAGGAGCGGAGTGGATGCGAATGGTTCTGGAAAAAAGGAGAAGAGTTAACAGTCCCAGAAACACTTACACATATAACACATGTAACCCCATTTTGAGGCCGAAAGGCAAAAGATAAACCTATTTACTACTAGTTAAATATTGTAGTGAAGGTAAGTTATAAAGTATTATTTTGGTATAATTTATCATTAAATATGTATGTTCTTGATTATTCAATAAAAGTTAACCAATAAAGTTACTTTCTTCTTAGTATATGTTTGAGAATCAATTAGTTCATAGCAGTGCCGCACCCATGCTCACCGCAGCACCTCCTGGGCAGCAGAACGCACGGCTGATCGATGATCCATCAGTCAATCGATATTCACCATCAATCGCTCAGCCAATCAACGCACACCACGTCTATTCGTTCAGCCAATCAAAGGGCTCACCGCGTACATCGATTCTCGAGTATTGTTCGAGAAGACGCGTAACGGAAATCTGTTCTCCTTTGTGCTCTCTTGTTCACACCGCGTGTCGCGATAAACGTGTCGTTTAGATCTGTTCATCTCGCAACGTGTGAAATCATCAATCAGCAATTTTGGGTTAGTTAACTCCTGTGATCATCTGTGCTCAGTTAGTTTTATTGCTCAACGAGTGTTTTTAAATATACGACTTTTGCTCATTGCAAGTGCACTGTTGATTTGCCTTTCTTACCGTCAACCATAACCTCAATCCTCCAGCGTGCTCACCCCAATTCAAATTACAAACAGTATAATTCTTAATTTCTTGTCGGAACATGTGTGTACGTAATATAGAACATACCGAGTAACATAGATGAATTTGATAATGACGATGACGGTGATGATGCGGAATGCTTATTTTGTGATGGTAATTATAAAAATGATGACAATGAAAAGTAGACCCAATGTATTCGCAGCATTCAGTGGGCACACGAAGAATGTGCGGCTTCCGACGTATTTATTCACGTGCCCAACGTGTAGGAGACGCAGAAAACAGGAATAAATTCCAAAAATCATTTATATTTATTTATTTATATCTTTTTTATTAAAAAAAGTAAAGATTTTTTAATTTTCTTTACAAATTACCTAGGTGTTCCATATTAGGACCCATTTTTTTGAACGGCCGATTTTCACTATTTTTAGTTTTTTTATTATAATTGCAAAACCACTAATTTTTTTACATTTGACTATGTAAATATGAGTATGCATTAGTTTCTTCGTCCCCTCATGTCAGTTTTATTAAAAAACACAAATTCTCCTGCTTTTGACAAGCTTTTGAAATCAGGAGTTCCATATTACCTGCCTTTACCCTACATCAGGGGTGCACAAGGAGCTGTTTTCGGCGCCTAGCGGCGAGCAACCCACCTGTCTCGTTGCTAACATTAGAATCGGTTAGGAGAACTGTAGTAGTGTATGTGCGCGCTCGTAGGCTCGTAGCGTAAGTATATATGGCTAGGTTCAAGTCATACCAAGTGCACGTACACTACTGCAGTTCTCCTCACCGATTCTAACGTTAGCAACGAGACAGGGGAGTTGCTTGCTGCTAGGCGCTGAAAACAGCTCCTTGTGCACCCCTGCCCTACATGATAAAACTCCACATGAAATGTGGAATAAAAGAAGCCCGAATATAGGACATATGAGAAAATTTGAATGCATTGCTTATTTACTGAATAAGGAAGGATCGAAGAAAAAGTTTGCCTCAAAAACTACAAAAGGAATATTTGTAGGCTATGAGATGAATAATACGTACCGTGTATATATTCCGGAAACTGGGAAGATTCGAAATGAATGCGATGATAAATTTGATGAGACCAGGAGAGGATATAAGCTACTGTATAGTAAGAAACATGAAAATCAAGAAAATAATGGAAACATGGTGATAGTAGGATTGAATAGCGAGAATAAAAATAAAGAAACACTTGAAGAAATTGATGAAAAGGAAAACAATAAACAAGATGGAGTGGAAAGCAGCGAATATGAAGACGCAAATATGGAAGATTCATATAATGAAAATAATCGACAAAATGAAAGTAACAATGAATTTAATACTGTCGAAAATGAAGAAAGTACGGAAATACCAGTAGAAACAATTGAAGAAAGAAGTAGAGGAAGGCCAACAAGAACAACAAAAGAAATAATGCAAGTGAGAAGACGTCTTGAACAAGAGGAGGGTGACGAAAGATATGGAGAAATAGAAGTGAGGAGATCTGAAAGAATTAGAAACCAGCATGCAATGAGAATTCAAGACGAAGAAATTCCGAAAACGGTAGTAGAAGCTAAGTGATCTGGTAGGTGGGGACACTGGCAGCAGGCTATGAATGAAGAAATGGCATCAATGAAGAAACATGAAGTGTGGGATGTAATATTTCGTCCAAAAGAAAAAAAATAATAAAATGTAAATGGGTGTTTAGTATAAAAGAAGACCCTACCGTACATCAAGAACGATGATAGAAGGCTCGGCTAGTCGCGATGGGGTGTGGACAACGCCCAGGATTTGATTACGATGAAACATTTGCACCAACAGTGAGAATAGAAACAATTAGGCTGCTATTTATGCTCTGTACAGAAAAATAGAGGAAGATAAAAATATATGACGTCAAGACTGCATTTTTACATGAGACTTTGAAAGAAGAGATATTCATGGAATTACCAAATGGATATAAGGCCCGTTACGCACTTGGCGACCAGTCGGCGGCAACCAGGTCGCCGAGAGACCAAAATTCGGGCAACCAAACGAAGCGACCAGACCGAGCGACTCGACACCTATCAGTTTCGTAGAGTGCGCCAAACAGAATGGACGTCGAGGAGATAGTTCTAATTGTGCAGTGCATTGAAAAAAAAAATAAAGACGAGGCAGCATTCAGTGCATTTTTTATTGTAAGATCGCCGTAAGAAAAGAATGTGTACTAACTTTCTCATTCTCAAATAAATGCACCATTTCTTCTTATTGTTTTTTAACTGTCGCGATTGGAGTAATCATATGACAAGCCCCAAATTCCCTTTCGAGATTCAATTTGCAAGATAAATTTCTACATATCGGACTTTCGTTTCCGGTCGCGTGTGTGACAGGTGCATGTGAAAGTAAGCGGTTGGGTGAGGTGAAAGAAAGGTGTGTGAGGTGGTGAAAGAGGGCTGGAGAGTGTGGGTGAAAGGTGGTGGAGTTGTGAGGAAGGGGCGAGGGATAAAGGTAGAGGGCAGGCGACAGGCGGTGATAGGGATACAGGAGGTTGTAGGGAGGTTAGAGGTTAGGTGGTGGCGGTAGACGGAAAAAGGCGGGAAGGAGCGTGGAGAGTACTGCGTAATGGAGAGTGGGCAGTGGTGCCGCCGAGCGGGAGAGGAGCGAGGTTGGGAGAAGAGCGTACGGGCGGGAAATTTGAACAGGCGATAAGGTGAAAGGTAGAAGGATAGAGGAGAAAAGGATAATTGGATATGGAGGAGTTGAGAGGAAGGGAGAAGGTCAAACTGCAGAGGAAGGGAAGAGGAAGAGATGGAGGAGGGAAAGGGAAGGGGTACCACTGAAGAAAGGAAAAGAAAAGATAATATAAGTAGTGTGGGCAGCATCGTGGGGAGCGTGGACAGTCTTTAGGGAAAAAAGCGAGAGAGGGAGGAGGACGCGGGGGAGGAGACGAGGGAAGGGGCGGCAGGGTTTAAGAGGAGCGGGAAGACAAGGAGGTCGCCGGAGAAAGGGGAGAAGGGGGGTGAGAAAGAGATGGAGGAGGGGGGTGGAGGTTTAGTGGGGATGATGGGGGAAATGATGCTGGAGATGAGGATGAGGGAGGAAATGAAGAGGGTCAGGGAGGAGAGGAAAGAGCTGAAGGAGGAAATATAGGAAGAGAGGGAGGAAATGAAGAAGGAGAGGGAGGAAAGAAGAAGGATGGAGAAAGAGTGGAGGGTGGAGAGAAGGAGGTGGGAGAAGGAAATGAGGGAGGAGAGAGGGGTTGGTGTTAGGGCGAAGAAAGTGAAGTTTGGGGGGGTGGAAAATAGTGGGGGTTTATGGGGGGAAGCCACTGTGAAAAATTTTATTTTCCTATTTTTTTTTGCATTTTCTTAATGCTTAGGGTTTCAAGATTATACCTGCATAGTTTCAAAGTGGATTTCAAAAAATTCTCGGAGCTACGGCAGGTTTTGTATAGGTAGTACAGCGCTCGGATCCGAGTGCCCGCGCGGGTGGCTTGGAGTTGTTGCAACAGGATGTTGTTGTTGTCATCACCCCTATTTATGAAGGCTTAAGTGACAAAGAACTATTAAAAAAATATTTAGGTGGATTCACTCAGAATAATAACGAGAGCTTCAACGCTCTCGTTTGGAAGTTCGCACCTAAAACACTATCAAGTGAGGTCGACATAGTACATTTAGCTGCTTATTTGGCCACAATTCTCTTCAATGATGGTCATACTGGTCTCCTACGGATATTGGAACATCTGAATGTTAAAATTGGACCAACAGCCGCTGCGTACCGAGACAAGCAGGACGCGTTACGTATATTTGCTGCCGACCGAAAAGCGCAAGCAGCGACATATGAAGGTCGATTACGACGAAGATGTGGCTTAAACGAGGAGGAAGACAATGCAGCTGATTTACATGATCTATTTTATGGCCCTGGAGTGGATGCACTTTACTAAATTGAAAAATTCCGATGTTACTTCCCAAATAACTACTGTCAAAACTTTAAACGCGATTATCTCGAAACTACATTTTTCAAACTGGATGCATTGATAACTCAGTCAATTTTTATCGGATTCACTTGAAATTTTCGGGGAATATTCGTAATACAATTATCTTCAGTTGCACGTACCAGTTTTTTGATCGAATAATTCATTCAACAGTAACATTGAAAAAACATGTTGATTTTTTATACTTTTTGGTCAAGATTTCTTCTTAAGTCCGCCATTTCTTCAAAAATGAATATTTTTTTAAACCCGTACGTGCAACTGAAGCTATTGAAATTTACTTTAAGAAGCCGTTCGAAATTTTAAATTCGGATCAATTGTTGGAAAGTTATACGTGCATCCGTTTTTTATTTTTTTTTGTGCAGAGCCTAACGTTATCGTATGCTGTGGCCATACTACCGAAAAAATTTTCAATCTCAAAGCATAAAATATTAGTTAAAGATATGTATTTTCAGTTGGTAATAAAGATTTTTCGTAGAAAGTTATATTTCATTATAAAAGAATGTCTTGAAAATAGCCTTTATTTTCGACCGTCACAGTGGCTTCCCCCCTTAAGTGAATGGGGACCTGAAAGAGAAGGTAGAGGAACTGGAAGAGTGGATGGAAGAGAAGGAGGGGGGGTTAGAGTGGTAATACGTGGGGATTTTAACGCGCGTACGGGGGAGGAGGGGGGAGAGGTTTGGGAGGGCGAGGAGGAGGGGAGGGCAGAGGGGAGGAGGAGATCCAAGGATAAGGTGATGAATGGGGAAGGGAGGAGGCTGTGCAGGTGCTTAGAGGAAAGAGGGTGGGGAATAGTGAATGGAAATACAGAGGGGGACGAGGAGGGGGAGTGGACATTCACAGAGGGCGGGGTAATACTGTGATAGACTCTGTGATAGGGAACGAGGAAACAAGAGAAAAGGTGGAAAGGATGGAGGTAGGAGAAAGGATCGAATCTGATCACCACCCGGTGGTGGTGTAGCTGAGAGAGGAAGGGAGGGGGCGAGGGAGGGGGGAAACAAAGAGGAGAAAGGGGAGGGGGCAGAGGAAACTGGACGGAGGAGGGAAGGATGAAGTTTTTAAGGAAGTTTGGAAAAAGAGGTGGGGAGGAGAGGGGAGCGGAGGAGGAATGGAGTGAGTTGCAGGATAGGATAAAGAGCGTAAGTAAGATGGGGAAAGGGGGGGAGGGAGAAAAGAAGGGAGGGTGGTGGGATGGGAAGTGTAAGGAGGAAAAGAAGAAGGTGAGGAGAGAGCTGAGGAAGTGGAGGAGGGAAGGAGGGGAGGGATGAGAATATAAGGAGAGAAAGAGGGAGTATGGGAGGTTATGTGAGGAAAAAAGAAAGAAGGGGGTGGAGAGGTGGGTGAAGGAGGTGGAAAGTGTAAGAACGGAGGGACAAGTGTGGAAGGTGGTAAATAGGGGGAGGAAAATTAAGGGATAGCTATGGGGGAGTGGGATGGATACTTCAGGAAGCTGTTAGGGGGGTGGAATGGAGAGTGAGAAAGGGTGAAGAGATGAGGAGAGTGGACGGTGAGGCAGAGATAGGAAAGGAAGAGATAGGATGGGTCATAAGGAACTTAAAGGATGGGATCCCAAATGAGGTGTGGAAGTATGGAGGCGCGGAAGTGGAAGAATGGCTGTTGGGGATCTGCAATAGGGTGTGGAGGGGAGAAGGGTGGCCGGAAAGATGGAAGGAGGGGGTGGTGGTCCCGGTACTGAAAAGGGAGGAGGGGGAAAGTGGACGATTACAGGGGGATAACCCTAACACAGACGGCGTACAAGGTGTATGCGTCTGCGTTAGCATATGCTGACGATGTGGCGGTGCTGGCCGAGGACGAAGAAGGGATGAAAGGAATGCTGGGGAAGCTGGAGAGATATGTGGACGGAAAGGGGCTTCAAGTGAACATAGGGAAAACGAAGGTTATGAGGTGTAGGAAGGGGTAGGGAGATGGAAGAGTGTGAAGTGGAGATGGAAGGGCAAGGAGTTAGAGCAGGTTAGGAGTTTTAGGTATTTGGGCTACACGGTGATGGGGAATGGGGGCAAGGGGGCATGTGGTGGAGAGGGTGAGGAAGGGAGCGGCGGTAATGGGAAAGGTTTGGGGGATTGGGAAGAGGTTATTTGGAAAGGACTGGGAAAGAAGAATGTGGTTATTTGACAGATTGGTGTGGCCGGTGGTGGGATACGGGGCGGAAGTGTGGGGGTGGAAGGAAGGGAGAATGTAGAAAGGCTTAAGGAAAGATTTTTTAAATGAGTGCTGGGAGTAGATAGATGTACGCCGGGGTACCTGGTGAGGGAGGAGGCACAAAGGGAGATGCTGAAGGGAAGGGCAGGATTGAGGGCCTGGGCGTACGAGAGAAAGCTGAAGGAGGGGCAGGGGGAGCTGGCGAGGAAGTGCTGGAGGAGGTGAAGGGGAGAATAAAGAGGGGAAAGGGGCTGGAGGGGTGGGAAGAAGAAAGGAAGGAGTTTTTCGAGAAGTGGGGGTGGAAGCTGGAAGATATAGAAAGGATGAGGGAAGCTGGCGGACTAAGAGAAGAGTTGGTGAGTAGGGAAAGGAAAATGCAGCAGGAGGAGAGGTGAAAAGGATAGGGGACTCAGGGTACAATAGGTGGTACGGAAGGGTAAAAGGGGAAGGGTTGCCTGGTTACCTAAAGAAGGGGTGGGGTGAAAGTAGGTGGAGAAGGGTGGCCAGGTTTAGATTTGGTAACGAGATGAGGGGGGTAGGTACTGGGAAGATAGAGAGAAGAGGAGGTGTAGGGTATGTGGAAGGGGAGAAGAGACATGGGAGGAGTGCATGCGGTGGGGGGATGAGAGGGGGTGGCAGGAAATGGTGGGAGAGGTGCTTGGTGACGAAGGGGAGGGGGAGGAATGGGTGAGCGGAGGGGCGCGGCGGAAGGGAAGGGAGAGCGAGCGAACGTGCGGGTGGAGTGGATTCGCAATCCGCAGTCTGCATATATTGTATATATTGTAATATTAAGGATTTAGGGTAAGCTAGGTTAAGTTAAATTAAGCTAAGTTAAGTTAGGTTAAGGTGGTGTATGGGAGGAAATTTTAAAGAGTGGAGGGAGCGAGGTCGGAGGAGATTGTAACCCCTAGGGAACCAATAAAGAGGATATATATTAAATTTCTGTATATCGAAACTCGTTTCGTTGCTTGCAGGTGTTTGGTCGCCAACAAAATCGCTCATCGTGTGAACGCGTGCATTGGAAACAGGGCACCTCGTTGGTCGCCGCGACCACTTGGTCTCCCGTGCGTCGCTCACGTTTATTTTAAAAATATTGAATGAAAAACAAAAATGGTCATAAAAGTACAATCATTGGCACACTTAGTACATTGATTATAACAGTGTGTACCAATTATTGACACTCCAAAAGGAAACATAAATTCTTTATTTTTTAATAATTCATTCTTCAGCATTTTTACGATTTCTAACTCTATCAGTCTTTAAATTTGCAGTATTTTGTTATTCCTTTTTGCTTTCAGATCTTCTTTGGATTTCTTTGTTTCTTCCCTCTTTCTTTTTCGTTCTATTTTTTCCGCTTCTTTTTTCCTTCTCGTCTAACTTCACTTTTTCCTTCTTTAACCATTCGTCACTCGTTAAGACAAATATCGGTGTATCGGATATCATTTTCCGTTTTCGTGGTGTTGTTGGCTAAACCAAACTATCCTTTAATTCATTTCTCAATTTTTTTGGTGTATGGCGACTTAAGTCCGATATTTCAACTTGAGGTGGACCAGCCATTTCATCCAGCTGTAATAAAGGTGTGGTGTCGACTTCAGATGGACTAACTATTTCAGCCTGATGCAATTCAGATGTGTCTGCCTGGCATGGGGTATTCATCCCAGCTAGACTTATGGCACATGGTTTGGGTGCCAGTGCATCTATTATATTAACATGGCCAGGAACTTTAGCCTCAACAGTTTCTTCAATAGCCTCGCTTACAACTATAGAAATGTCATCAATTTGTTCTCAGTCATTTCCGATTAGTAAAGAATTTGTGTTATTATTTTGTTCTATGGCTTCTTCGTGTGTGTTGTTTTCAGTGTCGTGCTGAAAAGTATCTTGTAATATCTTGTAAACTTTCAACAAGGCATTGAAAAATGAATTGTTGTCGGTTATTTCTGTTGCGCCTTCTTTCAGTTTGGTTAATACAGACGCCCCTACTATTTCCTCAAATCTTTCAAGAGTCATAGTTGTTTGAGGTTTATCAGAAATTGAATGCGCATAATTATCAGAACTTTTACCGACACATTTAGAATAATCAATCGCATTAGGATTCCATGCGTGTAATCCACATGCCTTAAAGCTATTTATCACCATGTCTTTGTCGATGTGTTTTTCCAAAGTTTTGGCAAGGACTGGAACAAAATCTTCTTTAGTCAACGTTTTAGTTAAGTTGTTTCGCCTCCAATCTAGTACTCCTTTTTCCCACGCATTTTTCATCGGTTAGAAAGCTGAAACATCTGCAGGCTGAAGGATGCGTGTAGAATTAGGGTAAAGTGCTATGAAAATAGTTCATTTTTCCTTGCAGGACTCACTTAGCTCCAAGTTCACATGGTTTTTGTGACCATCTAAGAACAGTATTATCGGGAACTGGACATTTTTAGTGATGAGATGAGGATAGAGTACGTTGTGAATATATTGGTAAAATAATTCTCTGTTCATCCAACCATTCTCAGATAATCCTAATCCCCAGGAGGATGGTACAGAGGTCCTAATATTAGCGCGTATTCTCTTTAGTGGGTATATTATCATTGGTGGTGTTATTTCGCCACTAGCAGAGGTGAACATTACGGTTAGGCAAGACTTGGCTTGGGCATGATCAATTTCATATACGTTTTGTGACCCCTTCTCCGCTAGTACCTTTGTATTTTTGGGACACAATTGAAAATTTGTTTCATCTCCGTTATATATCCTAGTAGGATCTGCTAAAATGTGCTTCAAGTTTTGTTCATTTAAATAAGCTTCAATTTGCGCAAACTACTTTCTGACATTTGATTCTGACACGTTGGTTCTGGCGGCAGTTACTGCTTCTGCAGTTCGGGTTGTAATTTCTAGATGCCGTTTTAAGAACAGCCTATACCAACCTTCTCCAGGCGTATTATTTGTAAAACAATTCGGTCTCGGCTCTTTGTTAAAAAATTGTTGAACACTTACAAAAATATCCTGCTTTCTTCGAGAAAAGGCTTTTTTACTGCTGGTAACAATTCACTCCAATAGGACTTTTGGATTTAATGAAATTCGAACATAATCGAAATTGTAGTGTAGATCATGGAATGCCAAAGATTCTTGCTTCTGTTTTTTTAGTCATGTCATTTTTTACTGCCTCTAGCGCCCGGGTTAAGTCTTCGTCACAATATTTTTTAAAGTAAGTGCCTCTGGATCTGATTTTAGGCATTATCGTTTTCCGAAAATAATAAAACAAATAATAAAATACTGGCAGAATTAAACATTGACTGAAAATTTGCAATTAGCGGAACTCAATTGGCAAAGAAAACAACCACCGCGGGAATGGTGGCGCTAGTGTGGCATAACAAATATGGACGACTACTAGTTCACGTACCGACTGCTAGTGTCGCCTACTAATTTTCAACTCCCCATAGAACCACTGATCTCTATATACTATTGGATAGCGTATCCCGTGTTAAAGCCGTGTGCCGACTTGAAGGTCCCGGCGCCATTTTATACCGAGGAAGATTCTCACTTTACAGCGACAAATTTGAACGATAATAAAGGGAGACATACGTACCGAATGAGTGTATGTATGAAAGTTGAAAGTTATTATTTTAAGTAAAAGATGTAATAAAATATAAACGTCCATGAAACAAAAGGAAATGTATAGATGGCCCAAAAGACGAAAATAGATAATGAACTGATTAAGTTAAAGATAAAAACACATTAAATATAAATATGAAAACAATTTTATTAATGGGGTTGTCTTATGTGACGGCCGGTTTTTTTCGCTTTTTGGGGAATTTGTTTTAACGAACAATGGAAACACAATATCTTGGAATTTGTACTACATATTTATTAACATTTGAACAGTTATTCACAATATTCTGAAGTTAAAATATTGAGTGGAATTGACTTTACAGTTCTTAAAAGACACAGGTGCGAAAAAAAGTTGGTCGACGGCTGACATAATTCCGGCTGTCCAGCTCATCTGAAATCAAAAAGTCAAACGGCACATTAATTTGTAGACTTGTATCTATAGCCGGTACCAGAATGAAGTAAAAATATTGGAAATTTAATGTTTGGCACAGTTTTGAAAATAAATTTTTCATTTTTTCCCGACTTTTTTAGCTTGAAAAAAAAACTATGACAGATATGACAATGATTCTGGTACGGGTTGGAACTATGAATGTACTGAACATACCATAACAATTTGAGCGAAATCGGTTCATTAGTTTTTGAGATATCGTGTCAGCCAATTTGAAAAATGCAGTTTTGAGAAAAACGCGATTGAAAGTTCAAGTATGCATTGTACAAAGAAAATGTTAACTCACTATTAGTCTGCTATGCCTGGTGCATATAATTGACCTTCCTCTGTCTCGTGGAAGTCCCGCAAAGTCGCTTGCTCCTCCCTGCTATCAATCCTGGCTTGTTTTGCGAAATTACTCAAGCGTCGCTCAGACCGGTGAATGCGCGCATTGTCGCGATGTTGAGCATAGGCTTGAGCATTGGAGCCAATTTGCAAGCCCAATGTGTCCATCATCTTCAAAATTGGTTGGAACCCTTTGTTGAAAATGCTCACACCCAAAAAGCAGGCAATCTCAACAATCTTTGGGTCAGAACGAAGGTGTTTCGGTGCAAAGGTCCAGATGAGCGAATTGAGCAACTCATTGTTATTTTGAGTTTCCGCTCCCAAGCATCTGGTTAAGAGATCTTCTCTTGATAACTCTTCGTATATTGGTTTAATAGAACATTCTGCACTTGTTCTGACAATGGCGCCTGGTCATGATGAAAATCTGTTCCCTGAGCTACTGCTTTGCGCCACTTACACCAACTGTTTTCACCTGCCGGACAATATTCGTGCTGTGGATTATTATCTGTAGAGCATTTATGATAGAATGTTGCCCATATCTCTTTTCTCATCTCTTCAGTGGAATCTGCATGCCTACGAATTGCCAACTCATAATATTTCGTTAACTCGCCTATGACTTTATCAGTTAATTTGCCAGATTTGCCGGCTTTTTTGGCAGTTCGGAGACGCGACCCCAACCTTTTTTCTACGTGCTTGGGCACGTATGTGTTGGCACATTCCTTTTTACTGACTGGACATTCTGCTCCGTATGGCTCAGCTTTCAATATCCCATTAAAAGTTTTCCAATCACCGTCACCTATGTATGTAACATATTTCACACCATATTTAGGTAGGGATCGTGAAAATATTGTGACGATGGCATCAATTTCCATTTTTCCTGAGCTGCCGTTGTGATTTATGGTGCATTCGTCCTGATGAGAGGCATACCATTCCGCATAACTGATTGGATCACTCTCTTTTTTTATTTTCAACAAGTTGCATGCAGCACAAAAACTACTCATTACACACGTATCTAGAACTTTGTTCGAATATTTTCCAATCAATGTAGAGACACCAAAAAAAGATGAAAATCCACGCTTTTTCCATGTGGCGTCTCCAGAAACTGTAAATTCATCTTCTGGGTTTCCAGCTTGTTTGTTAAAATCTTTTTCCTGGGCAACAGCTTGGGACAACACAATTTTATAAACGGCAGATGATGCTATGTGAATATTTTCTAAACACCCGTAGTATGCACTTTTACTAATTCCTTGACACATATCCATCAAGCCGCAGAAAATATTCAGTCCTTCATTACCTATCCCTAACAATCGCATCACAAAAATTAAGCGAGAGTTGATGTCAGCTGCATTTTTAATCGTCGGACACGAATTAATGACTAGCGGCGAATCACGTTTGCACGTCATACAAAGTTTAAAACTAGCACCTCGAAAATTTGACGGTTTGAAATCCACTTCACCTGTACATTTTTTGCATATTACAGCTAAAGATATAGTGGAAAATACAGTTGCAAATTCCAAGATGCAGTAAGTGAAATTTAAAGAAATTGCCACGTCGCATTCTTTAGTATCTAAAAGCTTTTTCGCCGATGTTGAAGCAAACTCCGTACTTTGCTCGGCCGTATATTGATTACCACGAAACTTTCTTTCCTTGGTGCGATCAGCATATACAGTAGAATATTTACTTCCTTTTTTAACGCTCATATTCGTAATATATGTCACTCTCAATACTGTGCGTGAACTGCGCTCCGTGAAGGCTAAGCCAAGACTAAGCTAACCGTTACTATTGCTGCTATAGCGTCCCATTCGACAAAAGAATTCAGCGTCCCCTCTAGTTCGTGAGCATTAGTCGAAAAGATCTCAGATATAAGTCGAAATATAACAAAGGCTCCGGAGCTCTGACCTGGCTCGGTTCGACCGGCTCTCGGCGCATCTGGCGTGGTGCTCCGTTCTACGACTAACTTTCCCATGGCGTCGAATATCGAAAAATCCTTTTACTCACATATTCCAGAGATATTATAGAAGCAATTTAGCAAAAGAAAATGATTTTTTGGACCTATCACACCAGACAACCCCCTTAAATGCAATAAAAGTACACGTATAATAAAATATAAAATTATAAGACAGATATAAAAATTGTGGTAAATATAAAATATATATTGTGTAAAATTGTGCAGTTCATATTTAACCTCCACTCTGTGTACTAATAGTTTAACGTTAACCGTGTACAGGGTATAATTAGACCCCACGTGTTTTCAGTCCCAAATGTACAGAAAAAACTGTACCTGCGTAAGTATTTGTGGAGTTTTATTAATTTTTAAAAAATGTACAAAAAGATTAAACCATTTAATTTAAAATACAAAAATTAAAAAGTTGTATATAAATAATAAAAAAATAAGTCTAAGATGCATCGTAGTCAACAGCAGACTTCAGAAATATCTTACACTGTTGCCGATTGATTTTGTGACCTATGTTAGTTGCCGACATATTTATTACACTGTTCAATATAAGGTGCTGTTCCATATTACGTATAGTTACCCTAAACTAAGCAGTACTAAAGAAAAATAGCAATAAACACAACGGTGAATAGTTTGTAATTAGCAAGAAATCTTGAAATATGGAAGCCATAAAATTATAAGTTAAAAACGAAAGAAAATAAATAAATTCACACTCTGAACATATGTTATTGTACTAATTAGCACCATCTTTACAATAAAGAAACTGTGAAAGATCTGGGGAGTCGGCCGTGGACCTAAAGGACAGTGCATAAGCTAGACATATGGACGCGGGGGTTGAAGCGAAAGACGGAAGGGGAATCGACCCCTTCCAACTGATTTTTGAGGGACGACTGGTGGTGCCATCTGTGCCATACCGTAGAAAATGTATTCTAGCAAAACATTTTAAATTTGATTATTCGTGCGTTGAATGCCGTAGAAGTCACTAGTGATAGGCACTTTGGATTTAGTTCGATTCCTACAGTTCTTCAAAATGCAGCTCGGCATTTTCGGAGTCGATTACCACCTAAATACTAATAATTTATATTTTTATACCAATTTTTAACCTTCAAATATAATACTTTTACTATTCTACTAAACAATTTAATATTACTTACGTAATTTCGAAAGTATCCCAAATAATAAGAGAATTATTTATATAAACACACTACACGCATGCAAGTTACTTTGCAACGCTGTTACACTGTTTTGCACCGTTTTGCACAATAGCGTCACAAGGATATACAATGAATGACGCTATTTCTCAAACTTATACTCGGCTATAGAGGACACCACCAGTCGTCCCTCAAATCGCAGCCCCTTCCGTCTTTCACTGTAACCTCCCGGAACTAGGCACTGTCCTTCAGGTCCATGGGGTCGCGGCGGCGAGCAGCGCACAGTGGGGCATTTCGGGCCGAAACGCGGCACCAAGCCCTTTTACAAAAATATCGCCAAACTGCAAATTTTTTTTACAGGTAGTTGATTGCAGGTTTGAGTGATAATGATTGTTTTTTACATTCATTAATTTTTAACGCGACTATACGGTTTTGAAAAAGACAACCACGAAACTCTTCAGAACTTGTATTGTTATTTATAGTTTTGTTGTTTGCTTAATTCAACTAATTTTTGGTGCGATTAAGTGTTGAGGTATGTATTTGAAGTGTGCCAAATTTGATTTTGATATTTCTGATATTTTTGGAATTATACTTTACTGAATTTTTCAATTTTGATTGTTTATTTTGAACGGGAGTTCAGTAGGTCTGTGAAGTTGGCACCCCCAAATTCGAATTTTTAAACAAAACTCGACGGCATTCGTTTGTCCATCGTTTGTCCACGTTTGTCCAACAAAAATTTTCGTTTGTCCACCCTTCAAAAAAAAGTTATGAACAAATTAAGAAAATTTGTGGTCGGCACCCTCCATTATCACTTTTCAACTTTTAAAAAAAGGTATACGATTGTCCACGATCTAGCATCGTTTGTCCACCAAAAATTTTCGTTTGCCCACCCTCCAGAATCGAATAATTAATCAAAATCGCGAAAAAGAAGGGTGCTGGTGAAGCGATCGCGTATAAGTTCGATTTTTAATTAATTAAACGATGAAATCATTTGTCCAACGATACAGTTTTGTAGTGTAGATGTAGCAGACATTTGTCCACCCCATGATTTCGTTTGGCCACCTTTCAGAATCGACTTAATTGCGGGCATTGAATTTATTATTTCCTTCGTCACTATCTTGGCAAAATTACATCGGCGTCGTTTGACTCGCGTGATCGTATGATCCATGGCTGGCACTTGTGACCACTGGTGGAACCAGTGGTACCGCACTTTACAGAGCGGTGCGACACCGGACCGGTCAAATTTATTATTGCTTTCGTCAATTCTTGGCAAAATTACGCCGGCGTCGTTTGACTCGCGTGATCGTATGATCCGCGAGTACAAGTGCCATGGCTGGCACTTGTGACCACTGGTGGAACCAGTGGTACCGCACTTTACAGAGCGGTGCGACGCCGGACCGGTCAAATTTATTATTGCTTTCGTCAATTCTTGGCAAAATTATGCCGGCGTCGTTTGACTCGCGTGATCGTATGATCCGCGAGTACAAGTGCCATGGCTGGCACTTGTAACCACTGACGGAGCCAGTGGTACCACACTTTACAGCGCGGTGCGACACCGGACCGATTCAATAGTTTTACTATTGTAAAATATCATTATCATATATTCTGTTGAATTAAAGTTTCAACAGAATTTTTATATTTTTATGCATATCATGGTTGTCGGAAATACTTTTACGCTTTTTGTATTTGAAATTTTTCGCAATTTTTAACTAATGTCATTGTGTACTGTCCATACTCCTGTTGTATTACGGCAATATGCTGTATAATGTCCTGGGCTATGACATACGATGCCACTTAAAACGTATAGTGCATCTTCAATTTGAATCTTTTCCGGTATGCTATTTAAAAGTGTCTGGGAATGGAATTAGTTCCCCACGCCGCCACACTCATTTCTTGGCAGCACCTCGCGGACCGCGACACAGCACCGCTGATCGACGAGCGAGCCGCCCGTCGGTGCCCATCGATCGACCAATCATCGATGATCGATGGGCCAATCAGCGCTCCGCGTTGAAGATCTAGCGGAACGAAGATGACGCGCGAGCGGAAGTCCGCCATAGATTCATTCTCTTGTGTGCCTTGTAGCAAGAACGTGCCTTTGCAAATTTATATTCAGACAATTGTTGTAATAGCATTTTTCACTCTCTTCTCACGCAAATAATTCGGTTGCCTTGTGCTTCGCGAATTGTCTCAGCTCATCTACTCATTTGAACTCTCACACAAGTCCACCGATTAATATAATCGTGTGGACGCCACGTGGCTGAACCGCGCGATTTCATTTTCTCATATCACCTACGGTAACACCGCGATAAGTATTATCACGTGTCTCAAACCGTGTGCGCTCATTGTGTAACAAATTGTGCGCTCATCGTGCTTTAAATAAAAGGACAAGGTTTCACTGCAAACAAATTCTCCCGCCTTAGATTCCTCTCATCTCAACCTATTACCTTCTCCAACAAAAAGTATTTCATTTATTTTATTTAATTGGAAAAAGATTTCGGTGTCTATGAACACATATGATTTTGGTTCTCTTTTTAATTGCACTGCTGATTGACATGTCTTACACGTGCGTGTTTGTACACTGAAGAATTGCGCAACAAAATTATCAAAAGTTTGTTTAAAATCTTCGGTTTTTAGTGTATTAATTAAATCTACTACAAACAATTTGCTAGACTTTACTTGATATTTGCCGCAGATTCTATTTTTTGCGACACTGCAAACGTCTGTTACAAGTCTTGTAAATAGCTCATTGACATTTGTAGTACAATCTACAATATTATTACAATTTTCAAATATTGTACATAAAATAGCTCCTCGCTCTTGATACACGGAGTTGTTAATATTCTCCATAGCGTATTTTTTGACAAACATGAAAAATATATTATCTGAATTTTCATCGATTCAGTTTTTAAATGTACTATAATTGCAATACGCACTGGTTAATACTTCGACGAATGCGTCGAATGCACACGTATTCTGAATATATATTTTTTCGCCATTAAGATGAACCAAATTACAGTTATTTCCATTTCCTAATATTTCATCTTTTCTTTTCCTTAATGGCCTGTCGTATGTGTCGTATTTCCCTCTATGAGTATTCTTTTTGTTTTCGATTAAGGGCATCTGTATTATATTTAGTTTTACATTTTCTTTATTTTCATCCTCCTCTATATAATTCCTATTATTATTTGAAACTCGTAAATCTTTTAATTTATTTGGTTTGGCTTCAATATTTAAGCCTTTCCAATTTTCCTGTTCTGTTAAATAATCGTAAGTACGTGTATCGTTTTGCGCATTTTCGTAAAAATCACGTAAATCTATTTTTCTTTCTTTTTCTTGTTTTATGTCAATTTGCAGCAGTGCAATTTTTTCGTTCGTGCGTTTCATTGCAGCACGTTCCAATTTCGAAATATTTTCAATAGATTTTACATGGTGAATGATAAATTTATCAACGCACAATTTGCGCCCAAATCTGAATGCTTCAGATCTTTAAAATATGCCTCACATCTAGAGAATGTGGCTACATTCGATGACAGAGGGAAATATCCCCTCATCACCTGTGTCCAGAGTGGAAAATGTTTTGCCAATTTAACTAGATACGTGACTAGTTCTGGACAATAAAATGCATTATACCTATCTGTCTCTACACTGTCTTTTGCAATTTGTTCTGCCTCATCTTTGATATTATTTATAAATGCAACTATATTTTCATTTTCATTTTCATTTAGCATTTCTAAATCACCGTATTCTGTGTCATTCTCGTCGCTCGTAAACGTGAATGACTTTATTCTTTCGAATAAATACGAACGCTTCTGCTCGCAAATTACTTCATTTCCATCAGAATCTTTGCCATCGTACTCACTGTAAGCGACAATAAATATTGAGGTAAGCAGTGTTCTAAAATCTTCCACATTATCGCACGATGACATTATCCCCGCGCATCGCACAAAGAAGTCTTTAATTTTAGGGTGCTTTCGATGAAATACATCTTTGCTACAAATAATTTTGATTAAATGGGCAATATCAATTATGATGATACACCGAAGTGGATGTTGCAAAATTTCGCTAGTGATCCATCGATAGCAATCTGAAATGTAATTTTTTAAGCAACATTCTTTGAATGCCAGGCTGGTTGCATTCAAAAGCGCCAGTGAATAATCAGAATCAACTTCTGGAGGCACCGGTGCCCCGTCTCCTATAATCTCCCTCAACCAGTATGTAATTAAATTTGTATCGTGCTTTTCCGAAAGCACTTTGTTTATTACTGTTCAAAGGATCGGTGCGAATTAAACTTTTAGACGATTAGAGGAGTGTTTAAAGCTCACGAAACAGTTTTTGATTAGGCGTTTGCACACACACGTATATATTTCAATTATGTACAACGAATTAGCGTGACGGCACGAAGAAGCGTTTATTCAATAAGCACAGTCTAATTAAGCGATTAAAGGAGCGAAAGCGCCGTATATTTAAACCCGTTAGGAGATTGGCGGCACAGTTATAATTTAAATGTACAAAGTCAAGCGTCAAATATATACACAATTATTTGCACAAACACATTTGAATAGTTCTTAACTAATACAAGCGACGAATTAGGAATGATTATTAATTAAGTTAGTACTTGTTGGCTTGCGAAGCAAAGTCGCGAAGCTTAGAAGTTTAAGCAGTTCAAATAAAACGCAAGCAAAGTGCGTAACAAAGTATAAGCGCAAGCAAGGTGCGTAAGCAATAGTTATATTACCTAATGGTTAGCTGGCCCAGAACAGAGAGAGCGATTCCCAGAAATCACAGTCAATTTCTAGGAAGAGCAAGCCTTTCCCTTCCATGGATCGCGAGTCGATGGAAGGGGACGCGATTCGAGCTCCACATGAGTGAGCAGGCCGTGGCCATCTGTCTAATTAGCATAAGTCGCCAACAGGTGTCGGTAATAGGCTACTTTAGCGAACACATTTGAAATATTGGTTGTATACCATTTGCACCTTTTATAATAATTTGGTACAAGAATATATGTTTCCTGTCACCATTTAGTTTTTCTATTGTTTTCACTAATTTTCCAGTCGCGTCTATTTCTATTTTCCTGCAAGATTTAATTAACGTTTTGTACAGTTCCATTTGCATGGGTGACCAGTAAAAACAATAGAAAGGATCCTTTGCGATCTGTTTAATGTACCCTGAGTATTGCCCCTTACATTTCAACTCACATAATGAGTTAATAGGGTCAAGATTTTTATTTATTCCTAATTCCCGTACAATGGCTTCTTCTCTGGTTTTCCTCAGAGTACATTGTCGCGCAACATAAGGTGGTTCGGGATCGTTATAGCTTAAATCAGATACGGCATCATTCCTCCATTGTCTGGGTTTAATATTTAAAAGTTGCTTCCCTATTTCTACCCTATTTTTTCCTTTTGTGCCCTTTTCTTTTCATGCGGTATTCCCGATGAATCGACTGTGTGCACTCTTAACACAATACCAGTGCTAGGAGCCGGTTTGTGTAAGCAATGAGCTTTGAATTCGGCACCGCATTCATTACAAGTGCCGTATATTTTCAAATATATTTCCGCTTCCGGAGAATCGAAAATTTTGCTATATTTGAACGTATAAGCTCACGGAATTTTCGTTTCTAAAAAACTCGCTTTGCAAATAATATCCGTCCAACCGGGACTAAGTATTTAGTAAGATTTTCCGCGAGTACCCTTTTCTTTATAAATTTTCGATACTGGAGCAATAGATTTCCATTGCTCCTCAGACAATGTGATATAAAAAAAAAATGTCGGCAATTTCGTATTGAATTACGAGGGTGGATCAATAATTACCCGTGTGTGAAGACAGGTGGTGTTGCTGAGGAAAGTTGGCATTATCGTCGTGTACTGCCATCTGTCACACGACACCATACTAAAGGGTATAGCCGGTTAAGGCTGCCGTCTCAGTGGGCCTTGAATGTGTGCGTACGTTCACACAAGCTAGGACAAGCGTGTACGTATACGCGTTTAGTAAACAAACCGTAAATAACAACTTTCGTCCTGGAATCGGCCAGAAGGTAGTTTTTGCGGGTACAGTTGCCTTCAGTAGACATCTGTGCAGGGTGGTCTGGTGCGTTTGAACGCTAATAACCACCGTACATTGAAATAATAATGAATTTATTAATCGAAAACTTAACAGAATGAGGCTCAAAGGCTTCTCCGTTGGTGGCGCTAGTGGTGTACCGCAGCCACGTAGCACCAGCGTGACGTATACGCAGGGCCGACGCGAGGTTAGTTGGCGGCCTTATGCAAGAAACTTTTTGGTGCTCCCCAATTTTTGCACCTGTTTTCTATTTAATATGATTTGTCTTTACGGGGTGTACATTTTATTTATGTGGGGGTCCGATTCCTTTATTATTAAGCGTGCCATATAGTTTTTTAGCGCCCCATTCGGCTGGCGCCCTTATGCAGCGCATAACTTGCATAATGGTTCCGCCGGCCCTGCGTATACGCGATGTAGTAAACAAACCGTAAATTACAACTTTCTCCCTGGAATCGGCAAGAAGGAAGTTTTTGCGGGTATAGTTGCCTCCAGTAGACATCCGTGCAGGTTGGTCTGGTGCGTTTGAGCGCTAATAGCCACCGTACGTTCAAATATTAATGAATTTATGAATCGTGTACTGAGACAGACTGGAGAAATGATAGAATGAAGCTTCAAGGATTCTCCGTCACCGGCGCTGACGGTATATTCGTGCCTTGTACCATCAAAACCGGTGGAAGACCAAACTAGCCGATAAATGTAGGAAAGACATAGTTGCCGAGACGTATCGAGAGTTGAATCGCGCTGTTGCCGCATTTCCCCTATTACTATTTTGTCGTCAGGGAGGCTTGGATGAATCACAGCGAAGCGGCTGGAGAACAGACATGGGCAAAGATAATATCTGGATAAACTCAAATAAAAGATGCTACAGAATTGTCTCATTACGGGCTCGGTTTGGTGTACACGATGTGGACTTTTCGCTATCCCCACCACTTCTGTCTCACTCTTGTCCGGTGAAGGCGAGAGCGAGCGAGAGGCACTGAAAGCGAGCGAGGACGGTACGAGACAGACGACACGTTGATGTTTTGTCTCGTTCCATCTTTCGGACGCCTGACACTCCGTCCTTTGCGTTCGCGCCCGTCGCGCACACAAAGCGTCCCATCTCGCTCCCCCCATCGGCCAGAAAGAAGCGAGAAACGAACACTCGGAATTAGGACTGTTCACGATACGGGCTCACCGCCGGTCCCGACCAGCGAGGATTTGGGCTGTTCGGCGGCGGCTTGTAATCTCGGTTGGAGGGCCTACAGTTTTGATAAAATATAAAATGTGATGTTTTCAGTATTCAGTAACATACAGCTGAGATTTTCCACATTAAACTGAATTCAAATACGGTATAAATTGGATTATTTCTAGAACTGTAGTAGATAATGAAATATAAATGCGTAACATTTCTAATATAATAATGCTATAAATAATCTGATTTATACCGTGTTTAAATTCATTTTCATCTGGAAAATCTCAGCAGTATGTTACTGAAACGTTCATGCCGATACGATAGAAAATATGAAAGTTTTACATTCTATTAGAACAAACAAAATAAACAATCATATAATTATATTTTTTTTCACAAGAAAATATAAATATTTCCCTCACCGCATACGTTATATTTCGCAACTCAAAATTCACGATTTTTGAGGAAACGGGTTTTGTTAACGGGAAAAGTTTTGTTTGACAACAACCGCTTTTTCTATACTGATAACTCAAAAACTGCAAATTTTGAGTTGCATCGTTGTTACAGCAAATGAGCGATTTCATTACGAGCGATCTGATAAAATTGTAGGAAAACGGTCAATGGAGAAGAGGAATTACACAGAATGAGAAAAGATAATTAGAATTGCGAAGTGTAGAAGAGATATTGATACCGAAATAAGTATTGTTTCATTGATATATTTCCTAACTTCACTACACAACCTCTCTATATTTCATTATTGCCATCCTCCTTTACGTTCAGCGAGGCTCTGACGCTAGACGCAGCTCTCGTGCCGTATTCTTTCCAGACTTCTCGATAGAAAGAGGTGTGGCAACAGCGCGGCAGAGACGGAGAGAACAGAAAATGTGGCAACTATGCATAAAAAATTCGTCTACATAGAGTACCTGGAGATGTCACCTCTATATAAGTTCTTTTTATCGACTGCAGTAGTTTCATTAGGGTCCGTCTGTTTACTGAGGACGCTTCGATCGATTCGGACCATAACAAACTTGAGACGGCAGCCTTAAGATGGTCAAATGTGCCCCTGAACCGAATTCAAATCGCGATGAGTCATTCGAAAGCTTATAAAAAAAGAATGATTTCTGCCAAGTTTCAACTTTGTATCTCGACCCGGGGGGTAGTAAAGGGTAAAAATAGAAAATCAGGTTTTTGCCGAATTTCTCCTATACCAGCGGATGAAAAATTTTGAAAAAATTCAGAGGCGTGTCTGTTATCGGTGCACATATTAGGGAATCGTGTCAGATTTTTAAATTCAAAAACCAAGCTGTGAAAAATAAAAAACCCCAAAAAATGCTGAAAAATGCCGGTTTTGTTTCGAAGCAGTCTTGATACAATAATTATATTTTTACTGTAAGTCCGCATCATTGTTACTATTGTCTTGAATTTTTTTCAGATTTTTCAATTTGGTGCGCCGCAGTTAAAAAAATTAAAAACCGATTTTTTGGCCGTTTTTTCCGTGTCAGAGTAACTAATAGGTCGAACTTTCGTACATACTTCATGGAATAAGTCTTTCATGCAATCTTCACTGTCTTCACATGCAGCGAAACAGCGTAGGAATCAAACGAACTAAACATGCTGTAACATTACAGTCTAAAATGTCTATCGTATTTTCAACGGCGTCAATGGTGCAGCGGTAAAGTGTTCGACTGTTGAATCGCTGCGAACTTTTTGAACGTAGGTTCGAGCCTCGGAACTTCTAAGTGCCACAGGGTCATATTTTTTTCACATTACTTATGTATTTTTTCGATTTCTAGCTATATGACAATGATCGATATTTATATACAAATGTTTTAAAAACATATTAAAAATATTTTAATAATTGAAATATACATAAAAATGACTTGAGAAGAATTTGATTGTCACCGTTTCTCTGGACAAGTATGCCGTCAATTACAGTATTGTTATAACATTCCCTGCACTAAATTAATATTATATGAAATTCATTTTCTAATCTCTTACCTTTAACAATTGTGGATGGATTGCAGCAACAATTGTGTGTTGTTTTGTAATTATTTCGCCCCTTCTTGTAGATCATACAACTCTCTCTTGTTTCCAAAATTCAGAAGTTAAACAATGCTGTAATTGGCAGGATACCTAACAATAGTTTTCAAGTTTTAAAATAATTTTAATATGTTTTTAAAACATTTGTATATAAATACCGATCATTGTCATATAGCTAGAAATCGAAAAAATACATAATTAATGTGAAAAAAATATGACCCTGTGGGACTTACAAGGAGAGGTTCCCAGGTGTCCGCCTCCGATTGCTTTGAATTTTGGATATGTTTTAGAGGACCGAAAAATAAGATATACGTGATTTTTTATAGCGGCTCGTTTTCATATTTAGGGGGTGAAACCACCCCCCAAAGTTATAAGATTTTCAGGTGTTCATCTCCGATTGCTTTGCTTTTTGGATATGTTTTAGAGGACCGAAAAATAAGAAATACGTGTCTTTTCATTTTAGCCTGCTTGAATGTTTAGGGGGTGAAACCCACCCCTGAAGTTCATAAGAATAGTTGGTGCCCGTCTCCGATTGCTTTGGTTTTTGGATATGTTTTAGAGGACCGAAAAATAAGATATACGTGTCTTTTTATTTTGACCTGTGTGACGTCCTGGCCCCACCACGGTAACGCGACTTAGTGCCGACAAGCGTCACCAGAGGTCTCTAATCTTTCCCGCTAGTCCTAATTCTCAATATCATTCGTATATATACAAGTTCCAAATCATATCCACTGTGTCCCCGTGTGTGTCTAGAGCAGGGGCCGTCAGCTATAGCCCTACTGATGAGTCTGGCTGGCGGTCCCAAGACGAAACACACCTCTTCTTTTCCTCCACGATCCTCCAACGCCGATCCACCCGCCCCGCATAGTTACTCCATGGTGGCGTTACCGGGCCTGCCTTAGGGTTTACGGTGCGTCGGAGGCGACGGGGCAAGAACTCCCTTCTCGTCCTGAACGTTCCGGCAATTCAGGACTTGACACCTGCTTCAATGTTCAGGGGGTGAAACCACCCCTCTAATTTTCATACGGGGTACAAAATTGTGTCGAGTAAAACTTCAAATAAATTTCATTTGCGTCATAATTTACTGTATGGATGATGTTCTTGTCGTCAGTCACCCTTACCAAAGGGTAAACTACCCGTATTTAAGAGGCTTGAAAAGTGTCAAAAACGTCATCAAAAACTTAAAAACCATAAATACAAATTATTTTATGGTGACACATCAGTGGTTTTATGCCCTCCCATTGCTACCGACAACCCCCTGTGAACAACTCCTAGTTAGTCAGCTACGTCGGGCTTATATAAGATATTTCAAAGGAGCGTAAGCTTTGAACGAATACAAAGGAAATTCAGATAAATAGTACTTTATAAAGATGGAGCTCTAAATTGTCATTATAATTACAAATACCCTCAATGGGAGTTCAGTAAGCTAAAATTAAAATATTGGAAAAATAAAAAGAAATTGAGGAAGCCAAGTGCCAATGAATTGGCAGCAGTTTTCTTTCATATAGAACATATATGGTCAGCTGCATTTGACTTGAATGTTTTTCCGCACGCTTTTGTTATGACGCTAAAAATAGCAGTTATATCGAGTTACGCGATATTTTCTGCAAGATTGCGGTACGTTGCTTCTCGAAAACTGGTTTGTTCTTCAGTCACATCCGAGTGCTTCACGTGTTCACAGAATTTGCAACTACAGTTCTCACGACTAAAAATGATTATTAATCCGCTGAACGTGATCAATTTATTATTAGTACCATTTCAAAGCATGTACTTGATGGAAACTCCTATAACAAGGGAGGAAGTACAATTAAAAGAATCTATACAAAAGATGTTGCTTGATAGCATATTTGAATTTAATGTAGTCGAAGTTTCGGAAGAGTTTTCATTGGACTTTCTGGATCAGTTTAAAGAGTGTGAAGTTGAAGCTGTTGATGAAGATGATAATGATGAAAATTGGTCTGAAGAGGTGAAGAAACATATACAGGAGTTTGTTCTCAACATGATAAAGATGTTGATGTTGACTATAAGATGACGGAGCAAAAAAGCGTAAGCTTAATACAGTTCAACATAATTTTAAATATGTTACTTCTGAACGGCAATTACGGCGATGGGCTCATCAAATTGAAGTAGGAGGAACCAAACGAGAAAGATTAGCACAAATTTCCGAGTATGTAATACAAAATTTGAGGGAAGCTATTGATGCCGGTTATATTTTACATGACAGAGATATTCGACGATGGGCTTTGAAGGCATATAAAGAGCAGGGTAATGATAACATGGTTTTTAAAGCTTCTAGAAAATGGGTAAATAATTTTAAAAAAGCTCATCGCATTGTTTCACGGAAAATAACCAAATTTGTTACACGCACAACAATAGAAGACGATGAAGTATTAAAAGTCAGAGCTACAGACTTTGTTCAGGAAGTAAAGCCTTTGAGTGCCAGAATCGGACCTGACAATATATATAATTCAGACCAGAGTGGATTTCAATTAGAAATACATTCTGGACGAACCTTAGCAGTGCAAGGCACAAAAAAAGTAGAATGTGTTGTACAATCTGTATTTTCAACGACACACAGTTATACAATACAACCAACAATAACTGCGGATGGAAGATTGTTATCACCCCTCTTTATGGTCTTGCAAGAAGCAAATGAAGAATTTGGACCAATAGTTCAAAAAACATTATTTAAGCCAACGAACGTGTACGTGACGGCATCAAAATCTGGAAAACTCACATCTGGTAATGTATATTTTGAAATTATCTTAATTAGGGAATAATTCTTATTGATAATGAAAATTAACTATACATATATGTGTAGTTACGACAGATTTTAATTTAATATTGCAGCTCATTTCAAAACCTGGTTGGAAGAAGTCTTTTTTCCTAAAACCAAACAAACAAGTGTGTTGTTGCTAGACTCTTGGAGTGGGCACTGTGAACAAGATGTACGTGATGCGACACCAGTGGGTAAAGAAATTATAATGAAGATGATACCAAAAGGTACCACTGGACAAATCCAACCTCTAGATGTTTATGGATTTAGGGTGTGGAAGAATTATGTTAGGCGTTTCTCCGACGATGTACTTTTGCATAACTATGACGTTAATCTTCATTTAAGAAATAATATAATTAAATTACAATCACTTGTACACAGCCAATTGTCTTCACCCAGATATATAAATCTATTCCAGTATCCTTGGTATAAAAGTGGATACACAGAACAAAAGTTAGGAGATTTTGTGAATCCTGTAGACTTTGCTTTTGAACAGAATACGGAAATGAAATGTGCACTCTGCGATGAAACACCGATAGTTAGATGCTCCTGGTGTAAAAAAGCATATTGTTTAAAGCATTTTTTTCATGAATACCACTTTTGTGACAAATATGAACCGTAAGGTCTCCCATATTATATATACAAATACTTTAAGTGATCATTTCGTAAACTGTATATATCTTGTAAGAAATTCAGATTAAAAATTTAAGTTAAAAAGAATTAATGCAGTAAGTAAATTTCTTCATTGTTTACAATAATGTAATTGTGCATTTGGGGGCTATTTTCTCATTAAGCAAGATTGAAATTACCTTCATCATTTTGCAGTTAATTTTCGCAAAATAGTCTGCTTGAATTCTGTAAGCCCGACGTAGCTGACTAACTAGGGGTTGTTCACAGGGGGTTGTCGGTAGCAATGGGAGGGCATAAAACCACTGATGTGTCACCATAAAATAATTTGCATTTATGGTTTTTAAGTTATTGATGACATTTTTGACACTTTTCAAGCCTCTTAAATACGTATTGAAACGATTGCGGGTAGTTTACCCTCTGATAAGGGTGACTGACGACAAGAACATCATCCATACAGTAAATTATGACGAAAATGAAATTTATTGGAAGTTTTACTCGACACAATTTTGTACCCCGTATGAAAATTAGAGGGGTGGTTTCACCCCCTAAACATTGAAGCAGGCCAAAATAAAAAGACGCGTATATCTTATTTTTCGGTCCTCTAAAACATATCCAAAAACCAAAGCAATCGGAGATGAACACCTGAAAATCTTATAACTTTGGGGGGTGGTTTCACCCCCTAAATATGAAAACGGGCCCCTATAAAAAAACACGTATATCTTATTTTTCGGTCCTCTAAAACATATCCAAAAACCAAAGCAATCGGAGGCGGGCACCAACTATTCTTATGCACTTCAGGGGTGGGTTTCACCCCCTAAATATTCAAGCAGACTAAAATGAAAAGACACGTATTTCTTATTTTTCGGTCCTCTAAAACATATCCAAAAACCAAAGCAATCGGAGATGAACACCTGAAAATCTTATAACTTTGGGGGGTGGTTTCACCCCCTAAATATGAAAACGGGCCCCTATAAAAAAACACGTATATCTTATTTTTCGGTCCTCTAAAACATATCCAAAAACCAAAGCAATCGGAGGCGGGCACCAACTATTCTTATGCACTTCAGGGGTGGGTTTCACCCCCTAAATATTCAAGCAGGCTAAAATGAAAAGACACGTATTTCTTATTTTTCGGTCCTCTAAAACATATCCAAAAACCAAAGCAATCGGAGATGAACACCTGAAAATCTTATAACTTTGGGGGGTGGTTTCACCCCCTAAATATGAAAACGGGCCGCTATAAAAAAACACGTATAACTTATTTTTCGGTCCTCTAAAACATATCCAAAATTCAAAGCAATCGGAGGCGGACACCTGGGAACCTCTCCTTGTTAGAAGTTCCGAGGCTCGAACCTATGTTCAAAAAGTTCGCAGCGATTCAACAGTCGAACACTTTACCGCTGCGCCATTGACGCCGTTGAAAATACGATAGACATTTTAGACTGTAATTTATTTATTTATTAATTTATTTATTTATTTAATAATTATACGGGGAATACCCATGATTTACAAGAGAGAAAAAGGAGAGAAATTAACTAAAAAGTCTATACAATAAATACGCCAAAGAAACACGGCTAACAAAACCATCTGAACTGAACAAGATAATAAACAAGAAATAAGAACACAAAACTAAATACTAAATACAAAATACTAAATACTAATTACTCATATGTAAGTTAGTTACAGTCCTATAAAGCATCGTCCTCACCGAAGTCAAGGAGCATTGGAAGGGGTCAATGCCATTGAAATTCTGATTCGCAATAATCATCGCCCTATTAATTGGGTCAACAGCGTAATGACGATATTTCGGTACCCTTGCCACAAAGAGAGGCCTAGAACGCATGCACCTAACCGGAGCATTGGATGCTACTAGTGCAAGCAAGTCAGGACAATCAATATAACCTCTAATAACCTTGTACAGAAAAATAATATCCGCAAAATCTCTACGCTTCTCTAAAGTGACCATCCTAAGTGATACAAGTACAGGGTTATAGTCATGATCGCTCCAAACCATTGGATTCCCAAGGATACGAGATGCAAACCTCAAAAACTTATGCTGCACTCTTTCAATGGATTCAATAAATTTCGTATGCTTGGGGCTCCAAATAATTGAGGCATACTCAACATGAGGCCTGACAAGGGCAAAATACAGAAGCTTCAGAGACTCGCTGTTCCTGAAGTGTCTGGCAAACCTAGAAATAAAGCCCAAGGCCCTCATGGCCTTACTGGTACAGCGCAAGTAGTGAGACCGAAAGTCAAAACAGGGTGTTATGCAAACCCCTAGGTCAGTGACTTCAGACACTTCACCCAGTTCAACGTCATACAATTTATACGAAAATTTCATACAAAACCTAGCACGGGGCGCTCTCATAACAACACATTTGCCCAAGTGCAGCCGCATATTATTCGCAGTACACCAACGCTCTAACTTTAATAGATCTTCCTGCATAGAATTAGCATCATCAACCCCGCGTATTACCCTGAACAATTTTAAATTATCCGCATACAATAGGAAATTGGCATCTGTGAGCACATCAACGATATCATTAATAAATACATTAAACAGAAGGGGCCCAAGATGCGACCCCTGAGGAACGCCCGAGGTGACATTAATCGGAAACGAAAGACTATTTGATACCTTGACAATCTGTATACGACCTGAGAGATAACTTTCAAGCCAAGCTAATAAAGGTCCACAAAACCCCCAAGAGAGGAGTTTGTGAAGCAACACCACGTGATCAACGGTATCAAAAGCCTTTTGAAAATCAGTGTACACCGTATCAACCTGCAGGCCCTCGTCAAGGGCCCTGGAGACAAAGCTGTGGTATACGGCAAGATTAGTAGCTGTAGAGCGCTTCGGGACAAACCCATGCTGTTCAACGCATAAAGAACTAGTCAGCAGCGAGGATAGCATATCGGTGACAATCTCCTCAAACACCTTGGGCAATACCGATAACTTACTAATAGGCCGATAGTTACGAACATCTGAGCGATCACCAGCCTTGAAAACAGGAGTAACGAGGCTAGATTTCCAACGCGAGGGAAAAACTCCACTGGTCAGAGAGGTATTAAAAATATTCCAGAGAGGCCTCGAAAGAATAAAACTACACTGTTTAAAGAACAGCGGTGGAATGCCATCAGCACCCGGACCCTTACTCGAGTCAAGACCATTAAGCTTAGAGAAAATGTCACCAATGGAGATAGTAAGATCTTTCAGATTAACGTTATTGAAAGAAGTGTACTTTGAATTCAAGGCCGTTGACCGCCCAGCAGGAGATGCATATACCGAGCCAAAGTAGTTGGCAAAGAGATCAGCGATAGCCACGAACGTAGAAGCAGTGGAACCCTCAAAGTGCATGGAACTGGGGAGGCCGCGGTCACCTCGTTTAGCATTAACGAAGCTCCAGAAATTATTAATATTGTACTGCATAGAGTCTTCCACAGCCCCAACATACTCACGGTAGTCACACTTCGTAAGAAATTTACACTGAGAGCGGAGATCGGAAAATATCAAATAATCTGCAAGAGAATTGGAAGTCTTGAATGCTTTATGCGCCCTCTTCTTATCACTAATGAGAGACCTCAAGCGAGGCGAGAACCATCGAGGATAAAAAGATCGTCTATACACCTTCACAGGCACGTAGGCAGCAATGACCTCATCGATATAGGAATATAGACGATCAACAGCAATATCCGGATCAATTCCACGAGTCACAGAATCCCAGTCAATAGAATTTAAGTGATTAATTATCCTAGGGAAATCGCCACGCTTAAAGTCCACATAAGTTACATTATCACGGTTTTGGTTAGTAGACGCAAATAGATCATTCAAACGCACTTTCAGAGGCGGATGATAAGAATCAGGGGAAATAAGGAAATCAACGGCATTGTCTACAAAAAGCTCGATATCCTTGACAAAGATTAAATCTAATAAACTACCGTAGGAGTTACCAATCCTATTCAAATCCTAATCACCTGAGCTAGGCCACAGTAGCTATAACCCTCGAGAAGGAGGTCAATGGCCGACGACTCCAGTGATGAGATACCCTGTCTCTTAGAGCAAAAAGAGCCAGGTCCAGTAGGCCAAACCACATGGGGGAGGTTAAAATCGCCCAAGATACAGAGAGCATCATCACTGTAGGTATGAAACAACTCAGATACACAGCAGACGTGTCTGTCATAAAGATCCGGCTGAGAGGCAGGCGGGAGATATAAGGTGCCAAAAATGACATATTTATTGTGGAGACGAACACGAACGAAGACCTGTTCTAGACCATCACGTATAGGGGTAATCACCGAGCAGGAAAACGAATTCCTAATTGCTATAAGGACCCCCCCACCACGCGAAAAAGAACTCGTACTAGGGGATCTATCAGACCGGAAGATGTTAAATTCAGTAAGGCCCAGCTCAGACGATGAAATAGAGGAATTTAGCCAGGTTTCAACAAAGACTAGGATATCGTATTGGACGGCAGAACACAATATAGCGAATTTAAGATCTTCAAGTTTAGTTCTCAACCCACGCACATTCTGATAATACATCATGGGGAAGCCTAATGGTTTTTTGAGGCATGATCCCGAGTTCTATTGATCGCAACGATGGACGGCACACCGTGGTTATATCGTATGGTCCAGTTCTTCTCGCCCCGCTCGTGAAGTTCCCTCAATCTACCCCTGAGCTGATCTAGTGCCTGGCGCTGAGTCCTTGTTCTGTCATCCGTGATTTTGCAAGGTCCTGAATAGCGAGACTTGCCTCTTAAAACGCTGATGACCACATCCGGTGACTTGAGGCCTACACATATGGGTCTCGGAGCTGACCTGTACCGCTGGCTGCATTCTGCTCCAGTAGGCGGACCCGATTATCCAGGTCGGACACATTAGACTTTAATTCAGCAAGCTGTTCTCTAATAGTAGAGACCATTTCCTGACGTAAATTGCTAAACTCCTCCCTAATTAGTCGGATTTCACGCAACATATCCTTGAGCATATCGACTGTAGGAAAAGAAGGTTGGGCCTGTACCATCTGAGAGTCTGTGACGTCAACGTCAACAACAGCTGATCCCGAGGAGGAAGACAGTTCGCAATTTAAAAACAGGCCGTTGGCACAGGGGTGACCCGTCCGGCCTATACAACCAGGATGGGACACCACACTACACTTAGCACAGGTGACAGGATTTGCAACTGCCGTGCCACATCCCTTGCATTTCTTAGCTGAAGGAGCCATGAGACCACAGTGAAAGAACTTAGTCGCAGAAATCAAGTCACACGTCGTCAAATAGGTCCACTTCCAGACTGATTGAAGATGATAGCACCCAAAAAGTATGCTGACTAGTATATATCAAGGATTGATATAATTCCAAACCACTCTCACACTCAGCGAAGGGCATATGGACTACCCACAGGCTAGACAAGGTTGTACACCCACGATCAGGATAATAACCCAGATTAAAACACAATATAGCCAGAAGAACCAAACGAAAATTGTAACCGACTTAGGATCAAAACAAAGCATGTGTATCTTCACCAGAGGACAAAACCAGACTGTAATGTTACAGCATGTTTAGTACGTTTGATTCCTACGCTGTTTTGCTGCATGTGAAGACATTGAAGATTGCATGAAAGACTTATTCCATAAAGTATGTACGAAAGTTCGACCTATTAGTTACTCTGACACGGAAAAAACGGCGAAAAAATCGGTTTTTAATTTTTTTAACTGCGGCGCACCAAATTGAAAAATCTGAAAAAAATTCAAGACAATAGTAACAATGATGCGGACTTACAGTAAAAATATAATTATAGTATCCAGACTGCTTCGAAACAAAACCGGCATTTTTCAGCATTTTTTGGGGTTTTTTATTTTTCACAGCTTAGTTTTTGAATTTAAAAATCTGACACGATTCCCTAATATGTGCACCGATAACAGACATGCCTCTGAATTTTTTCAAAATTTTTCATCCGCTGGTATAGGAGAAATTCGGCAAAAACCTGATTTTCTATTTTTACCCTTTACTACTCCCCGGGTCGAGATACAAAGTTGAAACTTGGCAGAAATCATTCTTTTTTTATAAGCTTTCGAATGACTCATCGCGATTTGAATTCGGTTCAGGGGCACATTTGACCATCTTAACCGGCTATACCCTTTCAGACTGATTTATGGATTAGTTTTTATTTGGCACGCAGTTGTATCACACGTGTTTCGTGTTTCTCGATAAAATGGAAAAAGAACAATATCGATCCGTAATTCGCTTTTTATTTTTGGATGGAAAAACATGCGAAGAAATAAAAGCGAAGTTGGATGCTGTCTATGGGGACCTTTCACCATTTATGACAACCGTAAGATAACGTGGCCTAATTCGTAAGGTCAACGAATTTAAACGTGGTCGTACATCTGTTTTTGATGAGAAGCGCCCAGGCCGCCCGGCAGACGTGGTTACCGAGGAAATCGTTGAAAAGGTCCACGACATGATTCTCGCTGATCACCGAACGAAGGTGCGCGAAGTAGCAGAGGCCGTAGGCGTGTCGTACGGATCGGCAAATAATATTTTACATGATAAGTTAGGCATGAGAAAGTTGTCGGCCCGATGGGTGCTGCGATTGCTTACGGTGGACAACAAACGGATACGGCTGGCAATTTCGAAGCAGTGTTTAGACCTCTTTAAGCGAAATTTGCAGGTGTTTGAGATTCGGTAGTTCCGATCTCCGCCACACCCAACTCATCACAGCACCTCCTGGACAGCGGATCGACAAGCCCGATCCACAATCGATCGACCAATCAGGTGTCAGCGACAGAACGCTCAGCCAATCGCATTTCCCCACGTCGCTCGATCCTCCAGACTTTTGGAGAAGACGACTAACGGAAATCGATCGGCCATATTACTCGGATTCTTGTTCACGCAGAGTACGAAAGTAGACGCGTCGGTTTTACTGAACGTTTTTCTCAAGTAACTCGTGAAGGCTCATTGTTTTGCTCGTGCTAACGCTCAACCGTTTGTATCTCACCGCTCAATTCAATATCTCGTGCTCAGACTTGTCGTGTATCGATTGTGGATCGTGGTCAGTTACGCGGCCACGTGTGCGTCGTTTTGCGATTCGTCTCAACGAGACAGGAACTGTACATTCTCTGCACAACGTGCATCCGCTCATTCTCGCTCATAATTCTTTTATGTTCGGACTCACTCAACGAGTGTACAATAAACATTGTCTGTACATTGCTCATAAATACTGTGCGTTCTTTACATAACCTAACCGGCATCTCACGCTCATCGCGATCTCTTTCGCGAACAGCAGGAGTTTTTGCGTCGAGTCGTCACCGTTGATGAAACATGGATCCATTATTACACGCCAGAGACCAAGTGACTTGGCGATTGGGTGAATCTGCTCCGAAGAAGGCAAAGACGGTCCCATCGGCCGGAAAGATCATGGCCACGATTTTTTGGGATTCCAAGGGAATAATCCTCATGGACTTTTTGCAGAAAGGAAAAACGATCACGGGGCAGTACTACAGTGAATTATTGGACCGATTCAATACCAAATTGAAGGAGACACGGCCCCATTTGGCTAAGAAAAAAGTGCTGTTTCATCACGATAACGCAGCAGCACATTCATCCAAAATTGTCGCGGCCAAATTCCATGAACTGCACTACGAAGTGCTGCCGCACCCACCGTACTGACCCAACTTAGCTCCCTGCGACTTCTTTCTGTTCCCCAACATGAAAACGTGGCTCGAGGGAAAAAAAATCAGCTCCAACCAGAAGGTTATCGTCGAGACAGAAGCGTATTTTGAAGAGTTTGACAAATCATATTTTTTGGAAGGGTTAAAGAAATGGCAGAAACGTTGGGAAAAGTGTATTGTATTAGAAGACGATTACGTTGAAAAATAACAAAAAAAATTTGTGAAAACCTTGCCTCTTCATTCCTAACACGAGTACTTATTAATCCACCCTCGTATAGTCGCATCATTGTGGGGCACGAAATCTTGACTGGTATTACTTACATTAGAAACATCGATGCTATCCATCATTGCTTCGTCGTCGTCTTCCTCTGCTTCGATTGGAATTGGAGTGTATCAGCGGTTTTCTAGGCATTTTTCACAAATGACCACGATGAAATCGCAAAACGGTAAGTAATATAACCTTTCACAATTACTTCACGAACCGTAAATGAACGCACGATCTCACCCGAGCGGTCTGCGAACAATGGCTGACTTTCAAGGCACGTGCCTGGAAAGAATTCGAGAGTATCGGAGGCATTTGTTTCGACTTCAGCAGCAACGCGTGGTGCCGTCCGCGCTACAAACTAAGCATGGTTCTGGTAAGCAGGGTCGACGCATAAGGGCGCTCTAGTCGAAGGGGGCGCTAAAATACTATATTGGACGTTTAGTCAGTGTGAAAATTTGTGAAAATCTTCCTTGTATATTAAGGAAAAACTTTATCGCTGCAAGTTATATGTACCTCAAAATTGCCTCGATACTTTTTATCGACGGACCTTGATAAACATGGAATCTGTCCAGTATTACTTTTTAATTTAATATTATTACATTTTTTAACATAAGGGTTTTTGCATACACTTTACAGCTTCGCTAGAGTTTTCTAAAGTTATGTTTTAAGTCTCATAACGATCCGTTAACATTTACTCTACAACTATTATGTTGCAATATTTGATACCAAAGGAAAATATCCGATCATTTTTTGTGTCCAAAGAGGAAAGTTCTTTGCTAATTTCAGGAGAGAATTCACAAGCTCTGGGCAAAAAAAGCTCATTCTAACTATCTGTCTCTGGTGTAACAGGGAAACAGATGCATACTTCTCCCTTGCACTATTGGGGTCGCTGCCGGTTGCTGCGACCTAGAGACACTATAATAAGAGTCTGGACACGAGCCACTGTCCGTCATGTTTGATCGAAATCCCACGAGAGAGAAAGAGATATACACCATTTCACTCTTAACCGTTCTTAACAACTCGAACGTTTATGGCGGTATTTTAAAATTTATTTTAAAATGTATTTTAAAGTATAATAAAATAACATATATCAAATAGAACAGATAGAATAGACAGATTTAAAAATCAGCGGGAATAGATGAAAAATGACGGGCCAATCAAAAACCCAAATGCACATTTTCAGATTAATAGATAGTAAAATACCGCCATAAACGTAAGAGTTGTTAAGAGTGGTTAAGAGTGAAATGGTATATATCTCTTTCTCTCTCGCAGGATTTCGATAAAAAATGGCGGACCAATCAAAAAGTGGCCTTCTTGTGTCCAGACTCATGTATTATAGTGTCTCTAGGGGTCAATGCATACGAGCGATGCGGCGTCGTTGCGATCTCGCAGCGGTACATGTGTGTATAGAAAGAGCGAGAGAGAGAGAGGGGGAGAGAGAGAGAGAGAGAGAGATATTTACACGTGACTCAATTTTTGCGGCAGTGCGATATGACAATAGCACACGTCGCACAGTGGCGCGTTCTGTACAAAAAGCTGGCCAAAAGTCCAAAATTTTTTTTCTGATTTTTACAGATCTATGTATTGCATTTCATTTATGACTTATCAAAGCATGATTTTCCACTAATACCAATTTTTATTGTACGATCCTCTTAGAGTTATGTGATCTCAAAGCTGCTAGTGTTATGATCTGGAACTTTTAGACCCGAATTGAAAGTAAATTTTACATTGAATGTAGAACTATGATCTTTTTTTTTGTGCTGGCAGTTATCTGACATGTTCTAAGTTAATATAGATTCTGGTTTTATTCGTTTATTTCACTTTTTACAACTGTGGTAGAGGAGAATACACGATCTATATATTTTTTTTCTTCACCTAAGCAAATAGTTATGTTACAAACGTGCTCAAGCGGCAATTTTTGTTGCAAAATAAAGTTTGGAGGTTCTTGATGAAAGGCCCGTTGTATTTTCCTGCGATAAATTGCGATCTTATGAGTTATTGTCATTTCTTTGCCATCCGCACCGTTTATGGAGGGGTACATTTATGGCACGGGATCGGAATATCGTGTTTCCCCTCATTAGTATACCTAATTCTATACCTAAGTGATCTTGCTAGTTTCAAAAGTAGTACATTTACAGCATGTAGTAAACATCCGAAACAGGCAAAACATAGTTATAATGACTTATTCAGCAACAACAATAGATACCAGCGGACACCTAAAGTCTATTGACCGTCATAAACCGGCGATTCTTTGGAGCAGAAGAATCCGTACCAGCTAGTCAGTTGTAGGTATGAAATTGCAAATTGTTTTACAACTATTTTCGAAAAGTCCCTTTCTTCTCCTTGCACCGAAATTTTTATTGCGACAAGGGAATATGAAACACACCCCCATAAAACATTTATAACACAAATACATTACTCCCACTATATAAAATTAACCAATAGAAACGAACCAAAGTTAGGGATTATAAGAAAGAAACAGTCGTTGAAGCGACAGACATCAGTCAAACTTCGTGATAGTTACATCGATCTCCAAATCGAGTTTACACTACATCGGAATAGGGCAGTTTGTTTGTGCAATTTGTACAGTTTCATTGTGCAGTTTGGTCATACGTTGTTTTGAACTGTAAAAAGTGATAGTATTGGAAAGTGCTATGGAGCCAGTACCTGGAACTTCTCAAGCAGGTTACACTTCATTATCTAGGAATGAACTTGTACAGTGTCTTAGAAATTGTCCTTCAACCAGTTTTAAAGACAAGTGTAAACATTTGACCGAGTTCGTAAAAAAGGCTGTTGGATGTGAGGCACTGTCACAGGAAAACACGCACCGTATACAACACTTTACTTGCCAATGGAAAAGCAAGTGGGACGCGTGTGCTAGAAATTACAATAATTTCTGCAATAAAAATCGTTCGTGGTTAGAGGGTACAGTGGAATTTCTTACAAGTGCAACATACAGTGAAAGCTTTGGAAGACCATCGATTCAGTTTTCTGATGGCAGCGAAAGATCCAAACGAAGAAAGACTGTAGAAGTACGAGCATGTTTCAGTTCTAAGGAGCTCTGTTACGCTGCTCAAATGAAGCTCAGAAATGAAAAAGAATTAGATGCTGCCAATGTTATAAAAGACATAATTTCCTCGCCAAAACGTGTTAATAAATACATAGATGCACAGAGGCAATCCAATCTCCTGATAAAGCCATACTCACGCGATGAAGCATTATCTATAACAGTGGGGGCAAAATTAACAAAATATCAGTATAATATTATTAGAGATGCAGCCAAGATGCACAATAGCAAGTTGTACCCGTGTTATGGATCTATAATTAACGCCAGAAAGGACTGTTATCCCAAAAATATAATTGTTACTGAAGCATACGCAGAAGTACCTGTGCAAAGTTTGCTGGATCATACGGTTCTGAGGATACTTCAACATCAAGGGAAAATAATTACCGTGGAGAAAAATAGTTTAAATAATCTTAATCTAACCCTCGGGCGGGCGCGCCAGTGAGAGTTACACGACCAGGCGCGTGGTGAACTCAGTTCACCAGTTGAAAATAATCATTTTAGTCCCCATATATATAAAGTATACACTTCAGAAACGGTTTTTCTGTCGATAGTAGTAACAAACACCACGCGATTCTTGACACATACGACGAGCGTGCTGAGGGAATGTTTATCTTCCCGAGACGTAAACACAGAAATACGCGGATTGGTGAACTGAGTTCACCGGCGCGCCCGCTCGAGGGCTAATAGTTAAATGGGGCTGCGATGGGACATCCGGAATAAGCGAATATAAACAAAAATTTGAAAACTCTACTATTTGCGATTCACGCATATTTGCTTCATCTATTGTTCCGGTACAACTGATATCAGGTGATCTAAATAGTAGAGAAAAGATTGTGTTGTAGCAAAATACCCAAACATCCTCGCCCAGATTTTACAGGCCTATTCAAATTGAATACATACGCGAGACAACAGATGTGATAGTACAAGAAGTAAAAAAGATCGAAAATCAAATTAAGCTGTTAAAGCCGCCAACAGGGAAAATGAACGGCAACAATGTATCCACACGCCACACATTGCTATTTACAATGATTGATGGGAAGGTATGTAATGCGACAGCAGAAAATTCCGGAACTCAAAGATGTTACCTTTGCCAACTGACCTGCAAAGATTTTAATAACCTCGATTTGGTAAAAAAAACAAAAAGTCAAGGACGAGTCAAAAATGAGATTTGGGTTATCGCCGTTACACGCCTGGATAAGATTTTTTGAATGTTTAATACATATATCGTATAACTTGGTCATCTGTCAGTGGCAAGTTCGAGGGAAAGCCAATAAGAACAAGGTAGCGAAAAATAAGAAGAGAATTCAAGAATCATTCAGAATTCGAATGGGTTTGCTTGTAGATAAACCCAAGCCGGGATTCGGTACAACTAATGATGGAAATACCGCTCGCCGATTTTTCACCAATTCTTCTGTGTCAGCAAAAATTACAGGAATGAATAAAGACCTAATAAATCGTTTCCACGTAATCTTGGTGACAATTTCGAGCATGTACAGAATAAAAATAGATCTTTTTAAAAGATACTGCTTAGAAACTGCGGAGAAATTTGTACAACTATATCCGTGGTATAATATACCAACGACTGTACACAAAATATTAATTCATTCCGCGGACATCATGGAACATGCAATACTTCCAATTGGGCAACTAGGAGAAGAAACACAAGAAAGCCGCAACAAAGATATTAAAAGCTACAGACAACATCAGTCTAGAAAATTTTCTAGGCAAAAAACAATGGAAGATGTTTTCCATAATTTGCTAGATTCTTCAGAGCCCTACATAAGCAGCATGAGAAAAATATATCCCAAAAAGTCAGAAAAATATCTGAAAATGTCATTCAGTTTCTTGATACACCTGATACTCCTGATGAAGAACAAGAAGAGGAAGAGGAAGAGGTGGAGGAAGAGGACCAGGAAGAGGAAGAAGAAGGAGAAGAAAAGGAGGGGAAGAAGAAGAACAACAACAACAACAACAAGGATGACGACGATTACGACGACAACAAGAGGAAGAAGAGGAAGCACAAGAAGCAGAAACAAAACGAAGAAGAAGATGAAGATGAAGTACAAGCAGAAGAAGAAACAGTAGAAGAATATTATAATTAATTAATTACAATATTATTGTTGAATATGATATTCATTACCTGTAAATATAAAAATGTAAAATGCATTCCACTTCATATTTATTATATATTATTAATTAATTATATAATTATTATACTCTTAATTACAATATTCTTCTCCTCGTAATATCTTCATGTGTTTTAAATTTTTATAGTTATAGTTAATTTCATTATTTTTATATTTAAACAAAATAATTTTTATATTTAAGATTTATCATTAAAATAGTACATTATTATCATTTTGGAGTCATGGTATTGAATTTTATTTCAACAATTTATCTTATATTCAAAAATATTACTTTTGGCCAGCTTTCCGCAGAAACACGCCACTGTGCGTCGTCTATAAGCCGTCTTTAAGACGTCTTGAAAGTCTGAACGACGTCTTAATACATCTTAAAGACAGCTTATAGACGACGTGTGCTATCTGGGAATCTGCCGCAACAAATTGCGACACGTGAATCTCTCTCTCTCTATACACATATGTACCGCTGCGAGATCGCAACGACGCCGCATCGCTCGTCTGAATTGACCCTTACGGACTTTTCGTCAGTGACGACAAAGGGACTTTCTTGACTGAGAAAAATCAGTCCCGCGTTGCCACTTGCCAAAAAAGTCCCTGAAACACACGATTGTCACTGGTGCGCGTGATGCCGCCGGGACGTCAAACTAATCGGCGCCAAGCTAGCTGTTGGCCCAAACCAATCGGCGCCAAGCTAGGTTTTGGCTTCGAACCAATCTACGCCGAGTAACAAGGTATGCATCAGAGACATTCGGGATATCCCTGTTCAAAATCCTCCACTGTCTTCTTCACCACTCTTCACTGTCCATCCAGACATATAGGACGTTACAGGACACAATGGACAACTTGCAGAACGTAAGTATTAAAATGATATACTATTAAATATAGCGTGATTCTCCCGTTAAAGTTCTCAAAGGCGATGCCGCGAATAAGTCGCGCCTCTTTTAATCGGGATATTTTGAAGGAGGTTAACTTTACATTATGCAAATAGATTTTTCAAATGGGCCATTTTCGTCGGGACGGCATAACGACGTGCATTACGAAAAACAGCATGTCTGTCTTCGTTGCGAAGGACGATAAATAACTACTATCCTATTATATGTAAGATTATTACTGATGGACAAAATTTAACTTTTTTTCGGACTTGTAACATTCAATAGCCGTTTCTTCGCTCCGCGCGATGCGACAGATAGTTTTCCTCCGTAACCATCGTCAGAAGTAGTGAAACACCTCTCGTTTTAAATACAGAACGAAAGAGTTTGGCAACACGTACCCCGTCGACAGTGGTAGTCAATGGCACGTGGGCCGTTCAGCGTCACGGAATCGCGTAATGCGCGTACATTGTAACCTTTCCCAAAGTCCTGCTCGCCCGTCGTGACAGTTTCTATCGTATAATCCAAAATGTGCTATTCTTCGTGGCGAAGCACTGAAATATGCTAGTCAGGGCCGTTCCTGGGTTTTGTGCCGCTCAAGTGCACAAACAATATTGCCGTCCTTATTAATTTAATATTCTTTAATTAAGAATTTAATATCCAGTGTTTACCTTTATATCTATGGTAATGGTAAGATAGAGGGCAACCTCACGGATTTTGACGACCTTGAAATATGTTGTCAAGGACGTCATTCTGAACAACTTTTTCCTCTAAACTTTTTGGCGGTCGACCTTAGTTTCGAATATCTCGAAAACGAAGATCGACCGCCAAAAAGTTTAGAGGAAAAAGTTGTTCAGAATGACGTCCTTGACAACATATTTCAAGGTCGTCAAAATCCGTGAGGTTGCCCTCTATCTATACCATTACCATTTTCTATATAATGAACGGCCTGCGGCCGCCCCTGGGTTTTTGTCGTCCAAGTGCGCGGGCACTTTCTGCAGCCCCGCCAGGAACGGGCCTGATGCTAGGTTTCGCGGCAGAAGACCAAACGTGCTAATATTCGTTAGAAACGATGCAATGTGCTTCTTTAGGTGGCAAACTGAAACGTGTTGTTTTTCGTAAATGAAACGTGCTGTTTTTCATAAATGAAACGTGCTGTTTTTCGTAACGCACATCGCTATGTCGTCCCGATGAAAACGGCCCACATACAAAATTTATAAATTTCCCAAACGTTAACCATCCATCCCCAACCTACTACCCGTTAACCTAAGTTAAATAAAATCCTTTAACGTGAATTTTTTTTTATATATTTTGTTTCATTTTCAGATACAAATGGCGCTAATCGAAGTAGATGCCCCCCAGGTGCCACCACCTCCGCCCCAAAATCCTCCTCTGGTGGTGGAAGGGGGGTGCAGGCCCGCTCCCCGCCCCCCAAGAGTTCCATAACGGCGGGTTCCCCGTTTCTAACATTCAGAGGTAATTGAATCAAGTATGTGGAATATGGTTCTATGGCTTACTTCCTATTAAACTAGTTTGTGCGAAACGTTGCAATTGTCAGAATGTTATTTCGTTTTAAGAAATGTCTTAATGTTTATGTTACTGTTTTAGTTGAACAAACTGATGAAAAAGGCGATCCACTTCCGCGGCCGTGGAGGACAGTAGAGCTCTGCAGCGGGTGGGTATACCGCGGGTCAACCCGCCCGTTACCCGATAATTTTTCGACTCACCCGACTCGCCCGGCCCGCGTCGGGCAAGACGGGTTAGCGGTTCATTTCTACCCGCCCGTCAAGCCCGAAACTGTTGCCAGCCGTGCGACGTATCAGACCTGTCCGTGCCCGTATTTGTGCCTTTCCTCTATTCATCGGGGTCTCCTTGGCGCGTAACTGGAATTCATAACTCTGTAGCCGATCCTCTACAACATCTGTATCTTTTTTATGTTTTGATTAATGCCTTGCAGTTCCTCAATTTCTACCATATGCACGGTAAAACTTCTTTCTATTTAGGCAAGACGTGACTTTCACTTTATGACTTTCAGGAGAATACGTTTATGAGTTTATGAGATGTCATAAATTTTGAAGGCCCATTTTTCGGCCGCGTAAATCTGAACCTCCCCTTAAGAGGAAACGGATGAAGACTATTTGTATTTTCGATTCCTAAAGGTAAAGAATTCATAAACTAAACCTATTTTAACAGGATTGCTATAAAATATTCTGTCGCTGGTTTATGCGTCAAATCACTCACAAAGTACAATATTTTCTTGATTCTTGTCACAACGTTATTTGTGCAATCGAAAATTTGTTTCACATTCTCAACTGTCTGTGCGAATAATTTTGTGACTCGCTGTATATACTTGCGACGATAGCTCAGTCGCGTGTGAATCAAATGTATGAAAAATATTTATATGGGTATAACATGTAAATATGCGAAATATTATTACGGTAATGGGTGTTTGTTGGAGGAAATGAAAACTATCTGTCATGGCGACGAACTATTCTTATTTTCGTACGTATTCAACATATTTTTCTTAAGGCACGATTAAACATGTGCAATGCGCGTTCCAGAACACCATTACAAGGGTCGATTTTTATGGTTCGGCGCGCAACGTAGGACCTCGTACCGTAGGAAATTTTAAGTGTTCGGCGCGCAAATGCGCGCTGTTGCACATGTTTAACTCTGCCTTTAAGCTCGTGCTGTCTGTCTTTACAGCCAAATATTAGGCATTGTCCGCGAACGTGACTTTCGCTTTATGAATTTCTGGGCAATAGATTTATTGCTTTACCATAAGTTGTAAAATGTTTTGGAAAAGTTTTGTCACCGGTGTTGGAGAGGTACTAACCGTTTAACCGTTTGACCGTTTAACCGTTTACCTCATCTGGTAGAATAATTTAAGAAACCCAAGTGACCAATAGAAAGGCCGAAATTTCTCAAACGCCAATACCATCGTGACAAGATTTTTCCTCGTTTTCCACATTTGGAGTGGTGACATACTCCCCTCCAAACGACGAAGTTTTCGTGCAAGCGAAAAAAAACGCAAAAGCTTCAGACTGGTAATGAAAGTTAATAAGCAAGGTCGCATCGTCGCAAAGAGTCCTCAACACTATTGACAGTGCCAGCCAAGTGAACTGTTAAACTCATCAACTAGCGTGTTTGCGTTGCAGTAGTAATGTCGCGACATAGGTACCAACAAATTGTTGAAAAAATAGCTAACGGAGAGTTTTATGTGACAGAAAATGTGGTGGGTGTAAGTGTTGTGTGGCAGAAATTTTTATTAATCAAGGACCACGAGAATAACGCATGCACAGGATTTGTCCAATGCAAATTTTGTAAAAAAAATTTACAATATAGAAATAAAAGTGGCACGTCCAGCTTGACACGGCACGGTTGTAAGAATACTGAGGTGGCGTTAACCCGCGATGTTGCGGATGCTACCGAAGACAGAAAAGATATATTGGAGGGGTGTATTACCTATTGTGGTCAAGATCTCCGGTCGTTTAATAGTATTGGTGGTCCTGGGTTTCAGAAATTAGCCCAAAAATTAATCAATGTGGGATTTAAATACGGTCGAATACCTGTTCAAAATATTCTTCCGCATGCAACGACAGTGTCGCGTAATATCTTAGAACAAGCGGAACGAGTAAAAAATGACATTTTACCCGAAATTGTGGCCGCAATTCGGCAAGGTGTTTGTGCTGCTACAACAGACTTTTGGACGGATCAGTATACCAAAACATCATATTATACCGTAACGGTGCATTACATAAACGAATCATGGAAATTAATAGCAAGAGTATCATTTATCACGGACTTTCCGGAGGAAAGAAAAACTGGCGACAATATCAAGCGAGAATTAAATCGCAAATTTGAAACTTTTGGCATTCCATCAAATATAATAAAAAATATTACATTTGTCACAGACCAAGGAAGTAATATCATAAAAGCTTTAGAAACTTTTGAGCGATTAAATTGTTCTGCCCATTCAATTAATTCTGCTCTGCGCAATGCGTTTAAGGAGAAATATTTATCAGAGCATGCTCCAAATACGTTACATATATTGCAAACAACAAAAAACATCGTGGGGTACTTGAAACGTTCGGGACTGGTTTCGCGTCTACCACAAACAGTGCACCAAGAAACGGAAACGAGGTGGAGTTCAAAAATAGCGATGCTTAAATCAGTTGCAAATCAGCATGAAAAAATTTTAGAAATTCTGACAGATGTTGATGAAAGTAGCCGAATGGAGAATTATAGTATTATTAAAGTACAACAATTAATAAAATTTTTGGAGCCGTTTAAAGAATGTATACAAGTATTAGAAGCTGAAAAGACACCCACGCTTCATTTAGTACTACTATGGCTGTCGAAATTAATACAACATTGTAGTACTAACATATCAGACAATTTAGAAATACAGTATCTAAAAAATGCAACAAAACTTATTTAGAAACGAAAGGGTATAGCCGGTTAAGATGGTCAAATGTGCCCCTGAACCAAATTCAAATCGCGATGAGTCATTCGAAAGCTTATAAAAAAAGAACGATTTCTGCCAAGTTTCAACTTTGTATCTCGACCCGGGGGGTAGTAAAGGGTAAAAATAGAAAATCAGGTTTTTGGCGAATTTCTACTATAACAGGGAATGAAAAATTTTGAAAAAATTCAGAGGCATATCTGTTATCGGGACACATATTAGGGAATTATTTCAGATTTTTAAATTGAGAAATCAAGCTGTGAAAAATAAAAAACGCCAAAAAATGATGAAAAATGCCAGTTGTGTATCGAAGCAGTTGCAGAACTATAATCATATTTTTACTGTAAGTGCGTATCATTGTTACTATTGTCCTGAATTTTTTTCAGATTTTTCAATTTGGTGCGCCGCAGTTAAAAAAATTAAAAACCGATTTTTTCGTCGTTTTTTCCGTGTTAGAGTAACTTATACGTCGAATTGCTTCATGAAATAAGTGTTTTATGCGATCTTTAATGTTTATACGTACAGCAAAACATCATAGGAATTAAAGAAACTGGAAAAACCGAATCATTTGAAACTATGTTATGCAGCTTACATTATAAAGTGTCTGCCGTATTTTCCAACGGTGTCGGTGGCGCAGCGGTAGAGTGTCGAGCTGCTATATCGCTGCGAACTTTTTTAACATAGGTTCGAATCTCGAACTTCGAAGTCCGCTTGGGCAAAGTTTTTTCTTTTTTTTTCCGTAATTATATATATTTTCTAACTATATGACAATGATCAATATTGGTTTTCAAATGATTTAAGAATGTTTGAAAAATATATTAATCTGAAATATACGTAAACATGAGTTCGGACTGCGTTTCTCTTGTCAAGTATCCTGCCAATTACGATATTATTTAACATTTCCTACATTATATTAATATGTGAAGATCGTTTTCGAATCTCTTACCTTTAACAATTATGCATGAATGCACGAGAATAGTCCTGCACAGACTGTCACGGGGTCACGTCGTCTCTCGAAACTTGTGACATTCATTAATTAACGTGTGGTCTTTACAATCTGTACACATTTGTAGCGTGCGTAGCTTCGAATTTGGAGCGGAGCAGAAGGCAACCAGGTAGGGTCGTAAAGTTCAACGGAAGGTTTCGTAGCCGTTGGATTTTGCCAGGCGACGAAACCTCCCCTGTTCCAGCACTCGGGGTTTTTCCTAATTTTTGCACACGCTACGCGTTTTCTTCGGTAAGGGAAGGAAAGCGACCGTTGATGAGCATTCGGCTACGAGTTAGCGTCTTGAGCGGTTATGCTTTTCTCGCGTTAGATTTTAACTCTCTACGGAAGTTTTTGTGTTACCTTAGTAAATAAACAGTATTCTTTGTCGGTGTGTGTTCATCTGTGGTTGTGTGTTCAATATGTCGACGGAGAAAGTACAATTTGTGGAAAGGAAAACCTTACATGCTAAGTGTATTCGGTGTAATATTTTGGTTCGCAAATCACCTGGTCAGATACGGAAAATCAAGACGGAAGTTGATGCAGTGAAGTATTCTAAAATTCTGAAAAGAGTGGTGACTGTTGGTGACATATTTTGCAATAGGTGCCGCGTTTACATTTACAAAAACGCGATAACTACCGCCCCCAATCGTGAAAATTCTCAGGAATTTCGTCAACTTGAGGAATCTTCTGTCAGAGTGTTTTCTGTAGCTGAATCTTTTTCTTCAGGACCCTCTTCTTCAGTTGAACTCTCTTCTTCAGCTCAAACCTCTTCTTCAGCTGGACCCTCTTCTTCGGGTGAAACCTCTTCTTCAGCTGGTCCCTCTACTTCGGGGGAAACCTCTTCTTCAGCTCAAACCTCTTCTTCAGCTGGACCCTCTTCATCAGCTGAACCTTCTTCTTCGGCTGAACTCTCCTCTTCATCCAGAGTTTTTTCTGCCGCAATATCTTTGCACAGAACAGCCTCAGCCGAAATACTTTCACCCGAAAAATCAACTGAAAAATCTTCACCGGAAAAATCTGAATCCGAATCTGTTGCTACATCGTCTTCCTCAACAGAAGATCCATCATTTCTTATGGATTTGAGGAATGTTGAACAAGTAGCTACTGAATTCGTAGAGATGCCATTTTCTAGAGTTATTTCCACTCATAGGTACTGTTTCGTCTGTGGAATTTCGAAAAATATCGTGAATGTACCGAATGAAACCAGGAAGCAGGTATTTATATTGCGAAGATTATATGTTCCTAAAGGAAATCGGTGCTGTTCTGGTCATTTATTAAAGAACCGTTTGTTTCAGGAAGATGTTCTAAACTTAAGAATACATTCAAATAGCAGTGTAATCGAGACCAAAGAATTACGAAATTATTTTGAATACCTTTCAGTTAATAACAATTCAAGTATCAAAGATACAATAGGTGATTTTACACTTTCTGAAGAGCGGTTAAAAGTATTTACAGGTTTAACGTGGGAAAACGTAATAAAGCTTCGGGAAATGATGACTTCTTTGAGAAATTCTGAGCAGCGAGATGTCACACAAGCTATTGTTGTTTTCTTGTTCAAATTGCGTACTGGTAACTCAAATAGTATGATAGCTGCAATTCTCGGATTAGAACGCGAGCAACAGGTATCTGATTTTTGTAGGTCCGTCGTAAAGTCTTTTGAAAAAGATATTCTACCTAGTTATTTTGGATTCGCGACACTTCCCCGGAAAACTCTAATAGAAAATCAAACCTCTCTTGTTGCCAAAAAGTTATATGGTATCACAGATCAGTTAGCACTGATTTTCGATGGAACATATATTCGCCATCAGAAAAGTTCTAATAATGAATATCAACGAAAATCATATTCCGGTCAAAAGAAAGTACCCTTATGTAAACCTTTCACGATTTGCACCACAAACGGCTATGTGGTTGAAGTTCTTGGCCCTTTTTGTGCAAACCAGAACGATGCACAAATCATGAAAATTGCTCTGGAAGATCCAAATGGTTTGCAAACCCTTTTAAAACCTGGGGATATTTGTATTGTTGATCGAGGTTTTCGCGACGTAACATCTTATTTAGAAGAGCGCGGTTACAGAGTGCTTATGCCTGCGTTAAAAGGTAAGCGTAATCAGCTAACGACTGCAGAATCAAATGCATCCCGTCACGTCACTAAGATTCGCTGGGTAGTCGAGGCAATTCACGGCATCATAGGGCAAAAATACAAACTTCTTCACCATCAAATGGACAATAAGCTACTGCCTAAAGTTAGTTTATATTGCAAAATAGCGTGCTTTTTAAATAATACGTTTGGAAAGCGCTTAAATTCGGACGTAGATCTCTGTGATGAGATAGTAGAAAGAATGTCATCTCAAAACATTGCTGAGAATTCATTGTCAGTAAAAGTTGAAAACCAGCATTGGAACAGACGTAAGATTCCATTTAATCAACTATCATCTAACGATCTCCTTGATTTTCCAGAAATGACAGAGAAAGACCTCAAAATTCTATTCACTGGTTCATATCAATTATCTCAAGCAATCTCATATTTAGCAGAACTAATGGATGAAGAGAACACCATTAATCTTCGATGTCTTAAAGAGAGAAATAATATTATTAAATTCGAAGTAAGATCCCGACATATTAACAGTAAAACCTATAGATGTTACATTGATTATGCACCAAACTCAATAGGCTACTCCGGAGTTAAACGCTATTGTTGTGAATGCGCAAATGGTAACCGAACCGTCGGGTGCTGTTCACACATAGCTGCAATAATTTATTACTTGTCGCATGCTCGGTACCTTTCAAAAATTGTAAGGCCTGCAGAAATTCTTAGTAAAATATTCAACAATGAACACGTGACACCAATAATTAACGAAGACAGCGATGAAGATTAAAACCATCACACACGATTTTTGTTGCTATCCATGCATAATTGTTAAAGGTAAGAGATTCGAAAACGATCTTCACATATTAATATAATGTAGGAAATGTTAAATAATATCGTAATTGGCAGGATACTTGACAAGAGAAACGCAGTCCGAACTCATGTTTACGTATATTTCAGATTAATATATTTTTCAAACATTCTTAAATCATTTGAAAACCAATATTGATCATTGTCATATAGTTAGAAAATATATATAATTACGGAAAAAAAAAGAAAAAACTTTGCCCAAGCGGACTTCGAAGTTCGAGATTCGAACCTATGTTAAAAAAGTTCGCAGCGATATAGCAGCTCGACACTCTACCGCTGCGCCACCGACACCGTTGGAAAATACGGCAGACACTTTATAATGTAAGCTGCATAACATAGTTTCAAATGATTCGGTTTTTCCAGTTTCTTTAATTCCTATGATGTTTTGCTGTACGTATAAACATTAAAGATCGCATAAAACACTTATTTCATGAAGCAATTCGACGTATAAGTTACTCTAACACGGAAAAAACGACGAAAAAATCGGTTTTTAATTTTTTTAACTGCGGCGCACCAAATTGAAAAATCTGAAAAAAATTCAGGACAATAGTAACAATGATACGCACTTACAGTAAAAATATGATTATAGTTCTGCAACTGCTTCGATACACAACTGGCATTTTTCATCATTTTTTGGCGTTTTTTATTTTTCACAGCTTGATTTCTCAATTTAAAAATCTGAAATAATTCCCTAATATGTGTCCCGATAACAGATATGCCTCTGAATTTTTTCAAAATTTTTCATTCCCTGTTATAGTAGAAATTCGCCAAAAACCTGATTTTCTATTTTTACCCTTTACTACCCCCCGGGTCGAGATACAAAGTTGAAACTTGGCAGAAATCGTTCTTTTTTTATAAGCTTTCGAATGACTCATCGCGATTTGAATTTGGTTCAGGGGCACATTTGACCATCTTAACCGGCTATACCCTTTAAACTTCACAAATATCATAAAATCGCAACATTCCTGGTACCGACGTTTAGAAAATTACGAATGTTATCTGCAGAGGAGAAAACAATAGTGTTTGAAAACGTGAAAGGATTAATTTCACATACACAAAATACAACGCATCAATCTACATCCACTTCTACAGCTAGTCCATCTACATCAACCGAGTCTACAAATGGAGAACAACCACCTGAAAAACGGTTAAGAACATCTTTTTCCGAATGGGCTGATTCGGACGGAGAAAGTGAAGAATCATGTGACTTCACTCTATATATGTCCTTAAAATACACGGCGAATGAGGATATACTGCAGTGGTGGAAAAATAATGCTCAAATTTTACCTCAATTAAGCATAATAGCAAAAAAGATATTTGCTATTCCAGCAAGTAGCGCTCCCAGCGAAAGATGTTTTAGCTCTGCTGGATTTATCATACAGGAACGAAGGTCTTGCCTGAAACCGGAAATAGTAGATGCAATTCTATTTTTGCATAATAATATGTAAGTCATTTTTGTGATATCTTTCCCTTTCTCTTTAGTTTTTGTACTTATCTTCAAAACATCTTCCTTACATTTACTTTTTAATATTTTCATAATGTATGCTTCCAACTTTCTAGTGCTCTTATACCATGTATTTATTATATAGTAGTTATTTTTATTAAATATACTACATTATTATAATTGATTTAGATTCATTATGCAAAATATTTTTTGTTATTTTTTGATTCAGTATAAAAATTTTATTCTTTCGTTTGCTTTTCAGATTATAAACTGTCCACAATACACTCTTACAAAACTATCTAAGCCTGCGGTTGATGCTGTGCAACTGGATGTAGATTCATGTGCTATATTTTGTAACATTCGTAATTTTCTAAATGTCGGTGCCAGAATGTTACGATTTTACGATACTTGTATAGTCGAAATTTCGTTTCTACATAAGTTTTAGTTGCATTTTTTATATACTGTATTTCTAAATTGTTAGACATGTTTATACTACAATGTTGTTGTTTGTAAAACACATAGATTAAATCTAAATTTTTTAATTTCTTACATTTATTTGTATTTTCACTTCTGTTATTTACATACAGTTGATAAGTATAATACACAATAATAATAAATAAGTTGTCAAGGTTTGACTCTCCATTCAAGGGGAACAATAAGTCAGAGTGAAAATCGAGTGAAGCGCGAGAAATGTCTCGGTAAAGAGCAGGCACGGACGGATCGGGCGTTTCGGGCGGGCATGGACGGGCTGGACAGCCGCGGGTTCTTCGGGCTAGTAACGATTCGAGTGCGGGTGGGTCGGGTACACCGAGATACAGTCGTGGACCGGGCGGGCCGAACCCGCCCGTTGCAGAGCTCTAGAGGACAGCCGCACCGTAGGGCGCGGGGTGGCCGCAGAGGCCACCCGTATAGAGGAGGCTGTGAGGGAGGAAGAGGGTGGGGAGGCCACAGGCGCGGTGGTGGAGGAAGAGGAGGAGGAGGATGGGGGGGCAACAAATCATTCACTTTGAATTTTTAAATTAATAAAATATATTTTTCAATTTTTTAAAAAGTTTAATTTTTTCATTTCAATTGGATACAGGGTGATCGTGGAGCGACTGGACTCATTGAGACAACCCCCCGCAGTGCAGCACCGAATTTGATGACTTTTGGCCTTCGAAGAGGTTGGAGTACCTATTAAGAAGTGAGAAATGGCCCCGACGCCAATCGATTCCGTATGTTTCGCCGATGAAACTAACACCAAGAACGACATAATTCGGAGCATAATGAAGGAAATTAGATGAAAACTTAATTTATATAATTTCTCGCTAGCTTCGTTAAAAATAGTTCGATTTACATGAAATTAGGTACGATTTTCATCGGAAAAATATAAGGAATTCATCGGTGTCACTTCCATATCTATACGATAAAGAATAAAGAAATATTTTATTTCTGAAACAGGTATGAATCCTCGGCCGACCCCAGCGAATCGAGATCGGCGACCCATAGTCGAGGGTGAAATATTCATTTCAGCGTATTAAGAAATTCTTTATTGTTTATCGTATCGATAAGGGAGTGACAGCAATAGATTCCTTATGTTTTTCTGATGATAATCATACCAAATGTCATGTAAATCTGACTACTTTTACAGAAGCAATATAAATCATAAAAGCATTTTAGTAGGCATTTTTTACCTAATTGCTTGTATAAAAGTAGTCCGATTTACAACGGCACAGTGGGCAGGATTGAAGAAGTCAGTGACATTTGGTTGTTTCTTGTAAGGTAGTTCCTAACCAACTATGCTAATCAAATTAGAGTTGGATAATAAACGATAAATATAAAGTAGTATATTTTAACATCATGTAAATATTTTTTAAAAAGTGCAATGTTAATATAAATAATTGTAATACGAAAATGGAATATTAAGGGGGCCGTCTCATTTTTGTTATGATCCGAATCGATCGAAGCGTCATCAGTAAACAAACGGACCCTATTGAAACTACTACGATCGATAAAAAGAGTTTGTACATAGGTGATATCTCCAGTTACTCTGTGTAGACTAATTTTTTACGCATAGTTGCCACATGTACTGTTCTCTCTGCCTCTGCCGCGCTGTTGCCACAGAGGTCTCTCTTTTTATCGAGAAGTCTTCAAGGAATGCAGCACGAGAGCTGCGTCTAGCGGCAGAGCCTCACTGAACGTAGCAACAATGAAAGATAGAGAGGTCCGGGATTGTAAAAAGGAAAGATGGAAAGATATCAAACCTGACACAATTTGAACTGTCATTACAATATTACACATAAAATTTATTTGCAGAATTGAAAGCCTGTTTCGTTCAAAGTAGTCCGATTTAAATTATTTTCTGTCAATATCGGCAGAAACACTTTTATGTTGGTACGATGAAAAATAAAGAAATTCTGTTTGTGCATAATCGATGATACATCGCCGAGCAACTCCAGGCGACAGGTTAGGCGGGTGAGCGATACAATGTCGCTCGGCTCGACAAATAAAGATAAAGTCTCTTTAATTTGATAGTTTATTTTAATAATTTATGAAATAATACTAATTTGCGTATCAATATCCCTTCTAAACTTCGCAATTCTTATTATCTGCTGTCATTCTGTGCAATATTTATGTTTAGTTATTTTTGGCGCATAGATGGATATATATTTCCCGTGGAAATATATTTTGTGAATATTACGTATTATATAGTGCGTTGCGTATTACTCTACGTAAGTTTTTACGTTGAAAATGCATTTATAACATAACATATTATTCTAATCATCTCTTTCACCGGTGCTTTCAAATTTTTGTACTGCGAAAATTAGCAGGTATAAGTCCACCCTTACGTTATGTAATAAATGCATTTTCAATGTTAAAATTTGCATAGAGTAATATGTAACGCACTATATAATACGTAATGTTATCAAAATATATTTCCACGGGAAAAACTTGAAAAAAAAAGTTATGGGTTGCATGGGACTTGATCCCGGGCCGCTCGTATGACAATCTGACGGGGTACCGTTGTGTCCACGAAACCTTCTTGGATAAAGGTTACTGCAGATGATATATATCTTTATTACTCCTTACGTTAAAAACTATAAAGTCGTGGATCGACTCGCGTGATCGTATGATCCGCGAGTACAAGTGCCATTGCTGGCACTTGTGACCACTGACAGAGTCAGTGGTACCGCGCTTCAAATTTTCACATTTTCTATCGTATCGGCATGAACGTTTCCGTAACATACTGCTGAGATTTTCCAGATGAAAATAAATACACGGTATAAATCGGATTATTTTTAGTATAATCAGGTTAGCAATGTTACATTTATAGTCAATTATCTAGTACCGTTCTAGAAATAAACTGATTTATACCGTGTTTCAACTCATTATAATCTGGAAAATCTCAGCAGTATGTTACTAAAAACATTACGTTTTACATTTTATCAATACATAATCCACCGTATGTATGCCTCTCGAACCGAACATTTATGCTAATTTTTCCAGATATTATCATTGCCCATCTTTGTTCTCCAGCCGCTTCACCGTGATTCATTCAAGCTTCTCTGACGACAGAATAGTAATAGGGGAAATGCGGCAACAGCGCGATTCGACTCTCAATACGTCTCGGCAACTATGTATTTCCTACATTTATCGGCTAGCTTGGACTTCCACCGGTTCTGATGGTACATGGAGCGAATATATCATCAGCGCTGGTGACGGAGAATCCTTGAAGCATAATTCTGTCATTTCTCGAGTTTGTCTCAAAACACGAGTCATAAATTCATTATTATTTCAACGGACGGTGCTTATTAGCGTTCAAACGCACCAGACCCATCTGCACGGATGTCTTCTGCAGGCAACCATACCCGCAAAAGCTTCCTTCATGCCGATTCCGCGACGTAAGTTGGTTGAAACGGTTTGTTTACTACATCGCGTATACGTATAACGCTGGTGCTACGTGGCTCGAATATACCACCAACGCCGGTTACGGAGAAGCCTTGAAGCTTCATTCTGTCAGTTTTCGAGTCATAAATTCATTATTATTTCAACGTACGGTGTTTATAAGCGTTCAAACGCACCAGACCCATCTGCACGGATGTCTTCTGCAGGCAACCATACCCGCAAAAGCTTCCTTCATGCCGATTCCGCGACGTAAGTTGGTTGAAACGGTTTGTTTACTACATCGCGTATACGTACACGCTTTTCCTAGCTTGTGTGAGCATACGCACACATTCAAGGCACCGGTGAGACGGCCCCCTTAAATTGGTTAGCGTAGTGAATTGGAGCAGCAGATCTGACAACGACGCATTCATTCGGAGCGTTTTTTATAATCAAAATATCAGAAAAAATGTTCATATGGATCTGAATCTTCGTTCCCTATTTAAATGTCTAAACATATCAATTGTGCGACGTTGCCACGTTCACTGCTCTACGTAATTTCTCAAAAATTTGCACGTGAACTTATTTTTTATGGGCATTTACGAAGAAACTATGTGGTCAGTTTTGCAGAAATTTATAAATTCATTTCCTGACATTTCGATGTACTTTTGTGCCAATTTTTGTACATTTCTTAAATATGATTTTCCTGTTTCGGAAGAAAAACTGAAACTATAACCCTCTTTTTTTTACTTCGCCATATGCCACTGTGTTAAAATGAATCAACTTTAATTAATAATTTCTCGATAACTATATGGTAAATCGATTTTAAACTTTGTACAAGGGTTTCTTGTATGCCAAATTAGTTTTGTACGAAATTTGAAAAAATTCAGGGTCATCGTTTAATCCTGCAACCCGCGCGGGCGCGAACAGACGAAAATGGCAACACCGCCTCACGGACGCATTCCACTACAACTATGCATCGGCCCAGCGCAGAGCTGCCTGCGGCCGTTGGACAAGAGTGATGCCCGAGCATCGAAAATTTTAGCGTCGCAAAGAGCTAGGTATTGGGAATTTCCCGACCCAGGTAATCGAGCCGCGCGCTCCGCTTTTATGATCAGTCTACCACTCGCACCCCAGATCACTGTAATGAGGTTTGAAAATAATGTCAACAGATCTCGTACCCGTCTCAATTTCAAAAATTTTAGCCACGACAGGGTTGACGGTTCCTTGGGCGGTATTCACAGTCGCGTCTTGAGATCAAGACCATCTCAAGCATTTGCTTAAGATGCCGCCTAGATTCATAGTTGCGTCTTGAGGTCGTGTCTTGAGCATTTGCTTGAGGAAAATCTTTTTCAAATAAGTAAATCCTTGTATGACGTCACATGTGTCAAAATAGACGGTAAAACGAGGTTATATTTTCAAGACGACGTTTTACATGTCTTGAGACCGTCTTGAGATTCCACCAGAAGAATGTCCGGAGTAGAGGGGGAACATCTACGGCAGTGGCCGTATGTGTGCGTGATGATTCCATCACCCATGTACCGTCACGTGAGAGTCCCCCTCCACTCCAGAGATTCTATTCCCCGGCAACGCGTTGAAAGTTTAAACTATCAAATACTTCCGCCATTACCTGCATAAAGGACGCGAAAAATGGATTTTGTAGACTATATCGACATTAATATTGATATTAACGATATTGACGAAGATGATTATATAGCGGACAATACAGTCGTTAGAAGGTATATTCGGGACGTGCAAAATCCATTTGAATATTACGATGAAGATGAATTTAAAAGGCGATTTCGATTTAATAAGGACTCTGTATTACATAGTATTTTACCGAGAATTATTGAAGGACTGGCGAAAATAAATAATCGTGGCCTGCCGATTGCCCTGCAATTGCAACTACTTGCATGCTTACGCATGGTATATGGGCCATCACGCATGTAACAGGGTGATCCTGGAGCAACAGGACTTTTGAGAAAAAATTGCGAAATTTCAAAATTGATCTTTGTTAAGTTTATGCTAAAAATGGGAATATTTTTCAATTTCGATTTTAAATTTTTAATTAAATTGGTACTACAAAACGTTAAAAAGCGAGAAGGGTATATATTTTTCTTTACCACCATCCCAAAATTGCCCCCCTTGATACCTGTTACATAAAAACAATATTCTTTATTCTATCGTATCGAAGTCCTGGAAGTCATCGTGAGGCACCACGGGGGGTATCCTCGCCATTCCGGAGACTCTCTGCTAAACTGTTCCCCCGGCATTGCTATAATATAACCTCGACGCTCACACGCATTACAGTTTAGTGGTTGGGTTTATATATTAGTTCATTATATAAATCAATATAAATCAATTTTACATCTAATTTCCTTGATTATGCTCCGAATTACGTTGTTCCTGAAATCATTATAAAGCACCGCGAGGGGTTATCATCGCCATTCCGGAGACTCTCCGATAAACTGTCCCCCGGCATCGCTATAATATAACCTCGACGGTCATACGCATCACTCACTCACGTTCGAGTATTCTACTCCGTCGTCCACCAAGGAACGAACGGAATATCCTTCATCATTGGTTGTTCTAACAGAATTATTCCGAAAGTTTCCGAACGTGAATGAGCAAATGCTTGAGTAAATGCTTTATAAAGTAAATGGATACGTCATATAAGCAATCGCTTATTCCAAGCAAATGCTTCAGATCATCTTGAGCAACGACTATGAATACCTGATGTCTTCAGGCAAACAAGATCGTCTTCTAGAAGATGATCTCAAGCATTCGCTCAAGACGCGACTGTGAATACCGCCCCTTGTACGGAGAGATTTTTCGCCACCTGCTTGTAAAAACCACAGTAACAGGGTTGACCACGGCACTATACCCTTGTACGGAAACATTTTTCGCCACCTGCTTGTAAAAGCCACAATAATGGCACATCGTTCCAAAAAATGACATTAACGGAAGCCAGTATAGGCGTGGCGTTGAGTAGCTAAAACATTCAAACACAAAAATTCTAGAAAAAAAATTCAAACACCGCTACAATCAAAGACACGTCGCATTAGTTACCCCTTACGTCTGATCTAGGTATGCTCCGCATTAAGGATAAAATCATAAAAAAGAAAACCAGTACAATAGATTCTGAGGTCTGCAGAACTAACACATAATTGAATAAAAATTTAATTTCTCAATTTATAAATGTAATGATACAGAATCAACTAGCCTATTGTTTATCAACACCACGAATTTTAAAAACAGCGTTAAATACATTATCAAATAAACAGTTTCCAACAGCTTTTTAAACAATTATGGTTAAAAAATTGGTAAAAGAAAAATTAAGTAAACGTAAAATATGTTAAATTATCCATCATTAAGAGGGATTAATTTTTCCTCATTTTTTTGGCGCAAATTGCATTCCGATATGTCTTACAGTTCAAAAGTTATACGAAAAAGACCCCAAAATTTTCAACCGGGGCCGGGAAATTCTGAATAGTTCTTTGCAACGTTAATTTGACAAGGACACAAAAATTCTGCACAAAAAAACATACAAACTTTGACACATGTTTACACATACAGCAGAAGTAGCTGCTTCTGGAGCAGTGTAGCGTCTGGCAGCCGCAGGCCGTCGAGCGGCTAGCAGATTCTGTCATAATGGCGGAAAACAGACACTCATCCCATTGTGTTGCTTCTCCAGTAGCCTAGGCTGCTCCTGGAGCAGACATGCATACACTGTAGTAATCTGCCGCAGCCGCGCGCGGTCGAAGTCGCAGATAGGAGAACAGATGAATGCTTTTCCATTGTACCAGTGTACCGCGGCGTGCCGCGTCGGCGCCGCGCCGCTCGCCGCCGCGGCGAGCCGCGCATTCGTAATGGCACCTTAAGGCAGATGGCCAGCGCGCAACGAATCTGGAGATCGCGGGTTTCGAGTCCCGTCCGAGGCTTTCCCCTTTTTCCGTGATTCTACATAATTTACCCAACACTTACCACTAATTTGATAAAAAAACCTATCTTACTTCTTTGAAACGTAAGCAAAGACCGAATTGAAACTGCATCAAACCATTATATACAGATTAATGACTATTGGGGTGCATATGGACCCCTGTACACGGTTAAGCGCTCAGGTGCCTCTGAAAGCTACTAGTGCATTCAAATTCTGCGATTTCAATGAATTTTTTATTAAATGCTGTGTTAAAAATATCAGAGATAGCATTCCTAAAAGATACTTGGGAAAATTTCCATTCGTTAACTTTTTATTTACGTTTTTATTAGCTTGGGGTCTGTATGTACCCCTGTCCACACAGTGAAGGTTAATACTTAAGAATAATACATATACAATGCATACAATAAATTCTGAATATAAATATATATACAATATAAATATGAAAGTATACATTACGCAATAAAATACATATAAATATTACTTATTTTTAAAAGAAGTAGTGTAAGATTAGATTAATAATTATACATCATAATTTAATCAATATAGGTACAATTTGAAAACTAGAATAAGGGAAATTGTAATACTTAGTAATATGATGTCATTGAACAGATGAACCAATTTCTTTAATTTGTAAGAAGTGTAGAAAATACATAAATATGCAACACAGTATCGTTAAAAGAACACAATTGAAGTTTCTGATAGTATCTAAACTTAAAAATATTATTCATATCGTATATCCATGCTTTAATAAAATATACAAAACAATTTTACAAGTAATTAATTCTAGTTTGCTTTTGCTTGCGCCCTTCAGAATCGCTATTCGCGTCTGCTTTGCGTCGCTGTGTGACGTCACACTTGAGAATCTTCCACGGAACAAAATGGCTTCTATTCGGCACAAGCCGCTTATCCTCGTGCACTATCCAATAGTATATACAGATCAGTGCATAGAACAGCAACTGACACTCCACATCCAATTACAACGATTGGCACCTTATAATATTATAGTGATTAACCCCCCAAATGTACAATGATTGGCAGTGCCAACCATTGATAGGAAGGCTTGTTATAGAAAATTGGAATCATATTTCTAATTCGTTTTATTAATACAATTTATCAATATTCCATATATAAAAAGATAATAACTGAAATATCTAGTGATTGGCATGGGTGCCAATTAATTACAATTTCACATAGAATATGTATCATTCATTGGCACCCGAAAATTTGAAGTTATATAAAACAAAATAGTTAAAAAGAGAATTTAAACAGACTATTTCATTCACTATTAAATACCTACAATACTTAGTAAATCTGTATTTCAATCCATTACTAAATTATAAAACGACAAAATATACTTACTCCTTATCAAAATTTAAAAAAAAAACGCTTAAAACTGAGCTCTTTGTCCCATCGCGATCTTTAATAATTTTTTGTGGTGTTGCCAGGTGTAAAATGTGTAGTTCAACTACTGGAATTTGTAGTGTTGTAGTAAAAGAAAAATAAGAATTTGTAAAATGGTAGTTTCTACACTCGTACTACTTAATATTTGGTTTTTTAATTAGGAGTGCCAATGATTAGTGCAGTGCCAGCATTAGTGCTGTTTACCCTACTTGAGTGTGACGACAAGACCTGATTTGTCTTTTGCCTTGAGTTGTTTGTCTCAATTTAATCATGAACCAAAAATGATGCACATGACTGCATTAAAACGAGTGCTCAGATACTTAAAAGGCACGATTGATTATCGTTTAGAATTGGAAAACAAAGGTTCAATGAATGGGGTTGAATGTCAGACGGATGCGTCATGGGATAGGACCGGGGATGTCAAATCTTTTAGCGGATTATTACTATACCGAGATGGAGATTTGATTCATTGGAGGAGTAAAAAACAATCAAATGTAGCGTTATCTTCAACTGAAAGTGAGCTGGAGGTTATGCTAGAGGGATTAGTAGAAGTAACCTGGAGCTGCGATATGTTGGAGGAGATTGGACTACTGCGGAGCTTGACTAAGGAATTGAGGTGTGACAATTTGAACGCTGTTAGACTGACGAATGGTGGAAATTTCAAGACAAAATCTAAGGTGTTGATTAGGAAATGTTACTATGTTCGAGAGGCTGTGAAGAAGCAAGAAATAAAGGTAAAGCACGTATCCAGTGAAATGATAACAGCAGATTGCTTCACAAAGCCATTGAGTGGGCCAGCTTTGTTGAGAAACGTAAAGAGATTTATGAACACTGAGAATCGATAAAAACAAGGAGGCTGATTGTGAACTTGTTTTTCTCATTCATTATGTTTCCTTATTTGATCAATAGATGGTGGTTTCCGGGCCCTGATGTTTTCTCATAGTGTAGAATGCCATCTAGTGTTATATTTAGTTATTGTATTCTGCCTGTTCCGGGCCTCATGGTCAGCAAGCGTGAAATGATACGCACGTGTATTTTGTTATTTTCTTCAATATATTCTTCTTACTACTTTTCTTAAACAAACTGATAAGTGTGTCTGCGTTTCATTTTCCTTCACAAATTCCACCTTTATGCCGTGTGGCATAAAAAAATAAGGAAGTGCTAAATAGGCAACTGATCCTCCGCATAGACCCGGTCATCGGTTCTATAGAGAAATAGTGTATATCAGTTTGAAAAAATACAGCTTGAAAAATAATGTTTCCATGACTGGAAATATTAAAATTTATCTAACAAGGTGATAAGATTCTTTGATGTGCATTCGATTCTTCCGGGAGACGATAAAAAGTATCCTACACGGATATGAGTCCATGGTCCTTCGCTTATGAGAAATAAGTCAGAAACTTCGAACACTTGGGGCGTGCATGCGTGATCTGTTTTTCAGAAGCAACTGTTATGAGTAAGCTGGTACATATTGTACATATTTGCGTTGGTCGACGATTCAAATTTGCGCAGACCACAATTCTTTTCCATTTTTTATTTATTTTTTGTACTACAGATATTCTCCATTTACGTATTCCGTTTATCTGAATGCATTACTTTCTACAACCTATGAAATTTGTATAAGTATTAGAATTAAAAATAATTCCTAAATAAAATAATAAACTATTAGGATGTAATACATTATTAAAGAAACAGAAAATAGAAACAAATTAAGTTATGGTAACAATTTGAAGAACAGAATCCATCAAAATAAAAGGAATACATAAACGAAAGGTATAATATGAAAAGTGAGTAAAACAGAGAACAAAAATTTCGAGCTACAAATATTAAATCTTTGACCAGTACGAAAGAGAATGTAGTACATATTCTAGTATCGCGCGCATTCATACAGGGTGTTTCGTAATATGTTTTTTGTCACAACAAGGGAGAAGCGTTCCCCTTACCTCAGCATGCCAATCGAGCGCCCAGAACTGTACTTCTGTGCATACATACCCGGCCAAAATTTAAAGTCAGATTTCTTGAAAACGAAGCGGGTCATGACAAAATTGAATTCTATATTTTTGACTTGTTTTTCATGTAGAATCCCTTTCTATCCGCTTGTACCACCGGTTACGCAATATCCTGTATATACATCAACACCATCACGCATGGCGCGTCTGAAACACACTTCAGGTACACACTCCCAAAGTGTACTGAGGTTTTGGCTTATTTCTCGGAAATGAATGATATATGGGTGATAGTCCAGTCACTGAACTCAAAGAGATGCCGTCTGGCACCCCGTGCTAAGGACACCCCCCCCCCTCACTCCCCGCACTATCTCACCAATTGTTATGGCTTTTGACCCACGAAGGGGCTGAAATACCAATTAAGAAGTGAGAAATCTTTTAAGGTCGGTGAGTTCGTTTTCGCGAGCAGCGATCGAGGAAAAATCAGTCACCACCATCTGACGATCGTGGATTTGTCAATTGGAGTTGTGTGGCCCTCGCAGAGTATGGTGGGGTAACGGGAACGCTGCTCGGCTCCGCCTGAATCTAGCCGTTTGGTTGTTATTTATTCTTAGCGTAATAGTTGTGTGCGTTACGAAGCTATGCGTAGACCAATACGAGATGAAGCTATCGAGAAAGAAACAATATTCTGACCAATACCTAAAGCTCCAAAATTTTTTCTGAGCTAACGCCATCAATTCTGATGTGTGTTTTGTATGCTGACAGCTCGGTTTGGCCTACACGCCAGAAGCTTGGCACTATCCCCACCACTTCTGGCTCACTCTTGTTCTGCAAAGGCGAGAGCGAGTCAGAAAACGTTGAGAAAAGGAGCACCGAGGCAGGCAAACTGTGTGGTGGAAGAATACCCCTCACGAAACTAACCGACCAATATATCTCATACCGACCTTAGTTCCGCATTTCTCATCACATCTCTGTGAAAACGACACCAAACTAACACTAAAAACGACGTAATTCGGAGTATTGTTTCGAGCTCGGAACCAGATCAGAACATGGATCGTGGAAATATAGGCACGCTTTTCAGTCACAAAGGAATTGCTGATATAAAGCCCCTTTGTAGTGTTATTGGTAATTGCACAAAAATCTCAGTTTATGTAATTTTGACACTAGTTAGTCCCTTTGGAGTTTCAACTCTATATACAATTGTTCATTGAAAGACGATCAAAATGTTTGAAAGACAGAATCTTAAGATGAAAATATTGGGAACATTATTAATAGAAATATAGGTTTAACTGCATCAGACATCACAGCAAAAATAAATTGTAGCTGCAAAAGTCCAGTCATTATAGCTACAGTAGAAAGAGTCTTGAAAGACAATGTTCATGGATATGGAACTGTAAGAAAACTGTTATCAAAATTAATTAACAAAACAAAGAGACGCCAAAATTTGACAATACCCGACTGAAAAGAGGTGTTACGGATGAATGAATTAGAAATTGACGTGCGTCGAATAAAAGGGATATGTTTGATTGAAGAAGCATAAATGACAAATTAATTAATGAGTGTATTGTACCTACAATAAAGCATGTAGAACGTTCAGTTATTGTGTGCGTCTAGTTTGATTGAATAATGGTGTATGGTTTGATAAAAAAAGATGATACTATAGTCTGGAAAAACTCTTTCGGTATAATTTTATTTTTATGTGAACAATGATCCTAAACATACTTCTAAAATACGTAATAAGTATATAGAATAGTTAGCAGGTGATAGTGTATAAAAAATCATGCAATGGTCTCCACCAGGCTTGGGAATTAAGTGAATTTCGCGGCCGACTTTCAGAGGCAACGTGTTCTTTCTCCCGCCGCGCGTCTTGGCCCCCGCGGCGGCCACGTAGCTTGGAGCGCCTTAGACCTGTACCAAAGAGAAAGTATACTAAGAGGCGACACTCCGAGCGGTATCTTTGAAGTTCTTCGTTGGCTGGTCCCTTTAAATTGATTGTATAGGCAGCTGAATATCTTCGTCTTACTATCGCCTCTTGTTAATCCCTCCTTTTTCCGACTAGCGAATGGACATTTAAATTGGTTGTGCATTTCCTCTCTCTCTAAAACTGGTTTCTTCGTCAGAGTGTCGCCGCTTAGTATACCTTCTCTTTGACCTCAACTCTCTTAAGAAATTATAGGATGAGTTAGATCGAAAAGTTTGAATTAAATGGCTAAAATCGTAGAAAAATCTGAATCAAATGGTAGATATAAATTAGTGCATTTACTAAAAATGTTGATATCTCAAAATTATGGATATATCAATAAATCGTTATTATATCAGAGGATCGTTTTTATGTACTAATTTACACAGTGTAGTAATATATATGAACTATTATTAAAAATCTACAAGTATCTGGATACTTATGAACAGTATTGTATGTTCATATTTTAGTTTGTAAATTCAGTAGCTAAAGTATTGTCATTCATTTATGAATGACCTAATATTATCGCCTCCTTATATGCCTGGCATTATACATATTTTATACATGGAAAAATGTTTATTTCTTTAGATTAAAATATATTGAAAGTTTAGACAATAAGATTTTCTTTACCTCGACAGGGATTTGTCTGAAACATGAAATACCATATATTGTGCGTTTTGGATCATTCAGACTAGGTAAATGAAAGTAAACTGCATCTTCATCGTAATTGTGAGACCCATCTGGTAAAGCTAGAGTTGGCAGATATTTCCAACCCAATGGACACTCGTTTGGAGCCTCATGTACCATAGGAGGAAATGAGTATTCTACCTAAGATTAAAAAAAATGCTATTCAAATATATTATACATTTGAAATTCGTTGTAACACTTTTGTATGATAGTACCGTTAATTAAGACTTATAATAAATAACTATAAAATATCAAATATACTACTCCATACTTTGTCATATGTAGTTATTATTTTTGATGTGACAGTTACATATACAGTTTATGTTTAATCTCCAAATCATTTTAGGAGGAACTTATTCGCGCATGTAGAATGAGCTCATTGGCTCCGAGGAAGCGTTTGTTTGGGGTATAGCCAATAGTAACTTGTTTCGGCACCAATGAGCGCCAACATGCGCAGAACCGGTCTAAACTCGTCGGTCGGCAAGTTCCTTCTAAAATGACTTGGAGTATAGTTATATGCTTGTAATGGACTAATTGATGTATATGGTCAGTTCACTTGATTTTGGCTGCTCCAACTTATATGCATAATGGATAGCGGCATATTTCACATGATTGACATTTGTTTGGGGAACATTTCTTTAACACTTTGTGAATATGATTTTGAACTGTATAAGTAACATCATAGGTTCTCGCCATAACCATGTTTATGAAATGCTATAAAAATATTCCTGAAACACATGTCAACCTTGTGAAGTCGGCCACCTGTCATCATGCATTTGCATTGAAATGACTGAAATCAAATGCGCTGAGTGTCCATATATATTTCAGATAATGACTAGAAATAAAAGAATAAATGTTATGACATTATCAAACATTTAATTTTTTAAGTCTAAGAACCTATATACGTCTGATACATTGAATATTTTATCATAAAGAATGAATAATGAAAGACATATACAAACGAAAGGGCAAATTACTAATTGGTTGAAGAAGAATAGGAAAATAACACTTACTTGACATCCTTTTTTATGATGAAATCCGACAACTATCACATGAAGTATTGGTCCAATAGATTCTGCCATATTTTCACAGTATACGTTAAGTAAAAGTTACATACGGCACATTATTCCGTTTGCGTATTAATTTACTTGCTTCATTTTAAACGAACGAAAACATTCTCTTTTAGGAGCAGTCAGGGAGCAGAATCTCCAGCAAAAGTTTTGGATCCGTATTTCAACGCCATCTAATTTATGAAAGATTGTGTTTAGAACTAAAATTCAATATGGCGACCCAAACCGGGAAAATTGAAATACGGTCAGAATCTGCGGACTGCAATATAGAATAAGAGATACATTTGTTGACATGTTAAGAATATTTGGATACGAAATTCAGGTGTTAAAGAAAAACATTTAATTAAATTTGCAATAATTGAATGTAATTAAATATTTTTCATTCACCTGAAGTTTCTTATCTAAACCTTCCGATTTTTTCTATTATTATTGGCATAATTGGACATTATTTTGCCAACAGTAATTGATAATGCCAACAAATATATCTCTTACTCTACATATTGTATAAGATACTTAATTGTAAAAAATACCAGTAGAGATAAGGATTATTGACTGGCTCAGATTTTTCTTTGAAAAATGTTCCTTGTATTCAATTCAACAGTTTGCTTAAACGCTATAGTGCTAAGTAGTTATATTAATTACTTATATCACATTGTTCATGTATATACATATATATTCCTTCGTTCGCGACCTTCATATACATGGTGTTCCTCTTCGTTTTCGAGACAATTGACTTTAAACTTCACGTAAATATGCGTGCATCGTAGGCGCTTGAGACGCACGTGGAAGTCAGGGGAATGTTATACAGGCAGTATACTGTTGACCGATACATCATAGCCAGATTTCACCGCAAGCAGGAACCGATGAGTTCTATATACAACATAAAGGATATTTTACTTATTATTATTGTAATTATCATAATTATTACCAGTATTACATCATGCATACCTGCGACACCCGTACCAGCCTGGTGCACTTTGCCTGAACCGTACTCAGTTCAACCATTGTTCACTCCTTATCACATTCTTACAGAAGCTGTGTCTCTATATTGCTGTTCGAAGTACAACTTGGCACTATGCATCGCCAATGTACTGTTGGTCCTCTCCGTCCTCTCCCTGCAGCTAACAAAAATCATTTTTCTGTCTCTTAATAGCATTTAACGAGTGCATTTCAAAATCATTTTTAATATTTTTTACAGTAAATTGAAAGTTTTTGATAATAGAGTTTATAACCTAAAAATATAAAAACATCACGAATATTCAAATAAACAAGTGTCTCAAATGTAACTCAGACCGTACATAAAACTATCTTACCTGTTACCCTCTTTGCAGTTGCTCCATTCTTCTGCACATTCATTGTAAGTTATTAAACAGTAAACACATATAAACACTAGCATTTCACTTATTTTCACTAATAAGACAGTATAAGGCTCAGCCGATCGTGTATGTACAGACACAAACACAACTATACCGCGACAGCAACGCCACCTAAATTATGAAAGCCTGCTGCTTCCGGTCTAAACGCTATTCCGGAAGTTCCTATCTTAGTTTCTGCCCCCTGGGAGCAGTCGAACCAGGGGGGCCAAGCTTCCCTCTTACGAAAGTTGAAGCTGTTACGTATTTTAGCGGGGGAAATTGGGATAAGGACGCAGGTTGGTGCCCGTGGAGCGCTGACACGCTCTGCTCGTCGGAGTGCGCGGGTATTTCGAAATAAAGCAAATAACACGGAACTATTTCAAGTTAAACTTCAAGCTGTATTTTGTCTATTCAAGAAGCTAGCTGTCGACAGAATGAATGTGGTGTACCAGGAAACGCGCCGAGCTCGTCGACGAAGTCGCTGCTAAGATCCTGTTGATCCCCCCTAGATCCTTGTAGTCCAATCAGCACCCTTGCATCCCTCAAGCTTCTTCAGTGGGTTGTCCTTCACCCTTCCTTCACGCTTCCTCCCACTCTTGTCTAGTGGTTGAGGTACACTCCCCCGTTTTACGTACAGTGGTACATAGGCTACGTACAGTACATACATATCTCGCAGGTAAGTAAGCGCAACCCTCGGGGTCAAGACGACGTCACTCGGAGAAAGTTTATGGCTTTATGACTTTCAGCCTTCGTCGACCGGAGTTTTTACCCTAACAGGACATCGACAGTTATTGAAAGGGAGGACAGAGTTTTAAGTGCTTTTACGAGGCGAGCCGTTGCCCGTTCGATGAAATTTGGCACGCAGATGTGCAAGGGAAAAAGTTAAGCTCTTTATTATCTTCGCTTGGTCTAACGGTAACTTGAAAGCTAATGAATGCAACCCCAGGTTTTCGTACGCCTTCTGAGTTCAGGCATCAGCTGCTAACATTACAAGGACACGTTCAAAAATAGCAAGGAAAAACCCCCGAGAAGCACAACGCGCTCTCTCATAAATTCTTCCTCGTCCTCCGTTTCAAATCACGCTCTCACGCACTCTACATATCGATTACATACGTTTCCGCGGCCTCATTCAAGCGATAGCGTAACACCTTCACCCTTATACAAAAGGTGTTTCCATGAAACAGCTTTTCAGTACATAATTAATAATAATAATTATAACTACGCCTCCTCTTCCCGCGCCAACCCCACGGTAAATGAGCTACTCGGTCCGCCCATTGTCCCGCAGGAAACGCGAGTTGAAGATTAATATACTTATCACAATTTTTTTTTTTTTTTTTTATATATATACGCACAAAACAAACCAAACATATTATAAATATAATATTATATTGCATTAACTATCCTAAACAGAAGTATCAGGTCTTATGCACGCTAATTTTAACTTATTGGTATGTACTATTTTATATTTGTTAATACCTATTATTAGTTCTACATTTAAATCATCAAATACTCGATTAATTTTATAAGGGCCCAACCAATTGCAATCAAACTTGGAAGTTTTCGGCTCCTTAAGTAGATAAACATCATCATCTACCTTAAATTCGCGAGGATTACGATTTCTGTCATAATACGTTTTGCTTTTCTCCTTAGCCTTATCGAGATTTTCCGCCGCTTTAGCCTGTGTGGTGGTAATTTTAGTAAACAACTCGTCTAAATAGTGTACAAAAGTTCGCGGTATCTGTTCTTTTCCAAATTCAGAAGGTATGACCGCCTTAATGCCAAAAACCAATTCATGTGGTGTAAACCCCGTAGCCTCATGTACAGAAGTATTGTATGAAAACATGCCAAATCTAATCCAATCATCCCAATCAGTTTTTGTGCAATAGTGTTTTAAATAATCCACAAAAACACGATGTGCCCTTTCCAGTGACCCCAAAGATTGTGGATGAAAAGCAGTGGAGGTTATTCTTTGAATTTTAAAAATTCTACAAAAATTCTTCATTACTTGACTAATGAAATTCCTTCCTTGGTCAGTATGAATGGTTCGTGGACAACCAAATCTGCTAATAAATTGTTCTGCTAGAGCAAGAGCTACGGTCACTGAATCTATGGTGGGTATCGGAATTGCATCGGAATATTTTGTTAAATTATCTTGTAATGTTAATAGATACTTATTACCCTTCTTTGTTACAGCTAAGGGCCCAACAACGTCCATTTGGATTTTTTCAAAGGCACGTTGTGGGGTATCAGTGATACGCATTGGTTGCCGGGTCCTCGTGGAATGAATTTTATTTCTCTGGCAAGTCAAACAAGATCTAACAAATTCGGTAATTTCTTTTCCCATCCCGGGCCAATAAAAATGTTCTCTGATATGCTTATAGAGTTTAGATACGCCCTTATGACCCCCGATAGCGGATTCATGACATTCCTGAATAATTTGAAGACGTCTTGGTTTTAAGGGAGTTACAATTTCACCAGTACACACCGTAATTATATACTGGGAGTCATTAAAAATCTGTTTAAGCAAATCCTCTACACAATTCCACTCAGAAATATTGAAGCTATCTAAATCCTTTGAAATGCTAAAAGCTTTAAGACTTAAAGAATCGGTAAGGGCCTTTAAAGATTTTAATGAGGATTCAACATGAATGAAATCCAAATTTTCCTGAGAACTATCCTTGCAGAATAATAAAAAGACATAATATTTATCATTTGGGAATGCCATAGCGTCACCAACATTAACCTGATATTGCTTTATCCGTTCCATTGAAAGTTTACTTTGATCCAAAAGATCCTTGCTGGTTTGTGATATAATATCATCATTAAGTGGCATAAAATGAACGAGATTACCTTTGCACATAAGAAGATGGTCTTTTACACTAAGGATAGTGGGAAGTGGAGAAGGATAAGTCATTCCCCTGTTTGTATTTACTTTGTTAACAAAGACTCTACTTTCATTAACTTTGTAACCTGTTGAACATAACTGATCTTTTCCAGATTCTAACGAGGTCATTTTATTGAGGATCCCTCGTGCAGTCTTGATCGCTTTACCATCAGGCTCTACGGCCTCCGCCACAATACCAGGCGCAACAACTTTAGGCTCAACGGCCTCTGCCACGACATCAGTCGCCACTATACTAGGGTCCCCACCCCTCTGCCACGAACCAAGATACTGCGAGCCCTGCGATGTTCCCTCAAGGGCCGAACAGAGCGCAGGCACCCTTGCCGAGCACGGGTTACTTCTCACGGGTCCTGAAGCGGGTTCTCGGGGTTGAGAATTACCGTATGTCAACAGGCAACCGAGTTGATGTATCGTGCTCGACTGAGGTGATCCTCTAAGACTTTCATCTCCCACAGGCAAGGATGATAATAATATATTTGAACTTATCCGTAAACCATTTATGACCTCATTACTCTCGGCTGCTGCTTTCCCGCGCGCTAGGAAAACAGATGCCACAATTCTCTCATTTTCAAAACATATGACTTCATCATCCACCCTGTCCACTTCGGAGTCTACAATTGATGCTTTATCTGCGCAGATAAGCACCCTTTCCAGGCCCCTCGAATCAGGATTGGAATCAGTGTCCATCAATACAGGTTTTGACTGGGAATCGGGGTTCAGACTTGAATCAACGGGATTTCGAGAAAGTGCATCAGCATTAGCATTGATTTTGCCAGGTTTGTACACTATGTTATAATTGTATTCATTCAATCTAATTCGCCATCTCATTATTTTGGATGTAGGATCCTTGGCGTTATGCAACCATACTAATGGACGGTGATCTGTGACTAAAGTGAACTGTTGTCCGTATAAATAAGGCCGGAAGTGCTCAACAGCATATAAAACGGCTAACAATTCCTTTTCAATGGTGGAATAATTAATCTCAGCGTCATTCAGAGTCCTAGAAGCATACGCTATAGGCAAATCCTTCCCAATCGACCCCTGACTCAAGATAGCTCCCACAGCAAAATTGGAGGCATCAGTGGTAACAACAAATGGTTGTGAAAAGTTTGGAAATTGTAATAAAGGCTCTAAACAAATAATGTCCCTTAAAGTTTCAAAAGCAACCTGAGTTCCTGAAGTCCAGCGAAAAGGAATATCCTGTTTTAAAATTTGTGTCAAAGGTTTCGCGATTTTTGCCATGTTTGGAATAAACCTCCTATAATAACCCACAAGTCCTAAAAATTGCTTTACATTTTTTTTGCTTTTGGTACCGGAAACTGTTTTAGTGCTCGAATCTTATTAGGATCGGGTTTTACTCCTTCTTTTGTGATAATGTGCCCCAAATACGATATTTCTTTCTGTAAGAAACGGCACTTCTCGGGCTGAAGGGTTAGACCTGAATTTTGCAAACGCGCCAAAAGAGACTTTAATTTACGGGCATGTTCCTCAAGCGATTCTGAATAAATGACAATATCGTCCATATACACAAACAGCTCTATTCCCTGTAATCCGGATAGTACCAAGTCCATCACTCTTTGAAACGTTGCTGGCGCGTTTTTGAGACCAAAGGGCATTCGATTAAATTCATAATGGCCATGGGGGGTAGAAAAAGCAGTTTTAGCCCTGGATGCAGCATCTATCGGTATCTGGTGAAATCCGGAAGCCAAATCCAGAGTACTAAAATATTTGGCTCCTCCTAATTGGTCTAATATCTCGGTAATATTAGGAAGAGGGTAGGCATCCCCTACAGTCTTCTCATTTAATTTCCTGTAATCAATGACCATTCGCCATCGTGGATTTCCAGAAGAATCTGACTTCTTTGGAACAATCCATACAGGAGAATTATACGGAGATGCAGAGGGCTGAATAATGTTGCTATTGAGTAAAGAATTTACTTGAGTTTCTATTTCCTTTTTGTGGATCTGAGGGAACCGATACTGCTTGGTATTTATGGGAATTTCATCAGTAGTAATAATTGCATGTTGAGTAACATTTGATGAACCTAACTTATCTGCCGAAAGGTGAAACTGATATGAAAACTCATTTACGATTTCCAGAATGCTGGTCCTCTCACTCTCACTCAAATGGTTCAAATCTAGCGCCTTAATTAATTGAGCAAGCCTCAGAGCACGGTCCCTAGATGACTCTACATCAGGATTTCCTGTCCGACATGATCGAGAAGCTGGAGGCTCAACTTCAAATTCTTCCAACTCAATCGAAGGTATGGTAAGAACAACATGATCGGCAGTAGTATTTATAGCGTATAATTTCGCCAAACCATTTTTTTGACTCACCAGAGCTTCACCCACAAAAATACCAGGACCCGCATCAATTCTCCTGACATAACCTGATGCATTATTACTATTAATTGGTACTGTAATCAAGACTTTACTTCGAGGAGGTAAATCATGAGATGATGACGCACAAGAAAGGGTTTCTCTTTTCCCAAATTCTAAGATATCCGGTAAAGTATCTTTAAATTTTAAGGTTATTTCTTGTTTTTTTAAAAAATGACAATCCTAAAATTCCAGTTTCTTTGATAGGGAAATCATTATCTACTACTTGGAAGTGAATAGGAATACCACGAATTAAAACCGTAACATCACCCTGGGTGCGAATCATTCCTGAACCAATTCCGGTAAGGTCGTAAACTATATTAGTATTGATTGGAAGATCTGGAATTAACCCTTCCCGTTTTACTAGATTTAATTGGGAACCAGTATCTATAAGAAAACTAGCTGCTTCTTGATGGAAATAATCTTGTTCAAGAGGAATAACCAGAGATTGTACGGAATTCATTACTTTGAGGTTGTAGCAGACACGATGGATCCGGCGCGTGCGATCAGGGGCTCGTTCTGCATTGGACCGGACTGCAGAGCCCCTTTTGAGTTTAAATTCTTTTGGTTTCCGGACGTTGTGTTACCCTGAGGTTGCGACCTCCTCCAGGTATTACGAGCATTTGTTCTATAACATTGAGATTCTGTATGACCCGTTTTCCTACAATGTTTACATCTAACTCTATCATAATTTGTTTGATTAAAGTTATTGTTTCGTGAAGGGCAATTTGTACGAAAATGACCAAATTCATTGCAATTAAAGCACTTACGCTCATCTGCGTTTACAGTAAATACCCCAAACTTACTTGCGGAAATTTTTGAATCTATAGGCTCGTTTTTATGTTGCAATTGATGCTCCATTTTAGAGGCTAGCTTAATAACAGTCGTTAAACTACTTATATTATCCTTAGCAATCAATAACATAATCGTATCATTACGTATTCCCCTTAAGAACCCAGCTATTGCTTCCTCCGTCAGTAAAACCTTAATACCTACAAGTTGTTCGGCATTAAATTTTTCCTGCGCAGCTTCTAATCCCTGATCTAAAATTTCATACACTCTAGTGCCGAACTCCTCAATAGTTTCATGTTCTGTCCGCCGTATAACCTTTAACTTATCTTGCGCATTTTTTATATCAAAACTTTGCTCATATGCAGCTTTTATTAAGTTAATAAATTCCTCTACGGTCCCGGGTTCATTCCCATCAACTATTCTACTATAATCGCGTTTCTGCATTCTATTACGGATTATGGCCAGTAAATAAACTTTGTCTTCGAATCTAACTAATGAATCGGCGAGTCTACACTGACTAATAAAATTAGTTACGGAACTCGGTTTACCATCAAAATGTGGAATAAAATTCGCAATTAAATCAAAGGACATGCGCAATGCTGCTTTAGGAGCCCCAGAAGATGACCCCGATGCATCTGCTGTCACCATCGTGCTACTGGATTGAATGGGTCTATTATCCGGAAGGGATACATCAAATCTCGGAAGAGGAATAGATTGTACCGGCACCAAGTGTGACTCATCGGTTTGAGATTCAGAAGTAGGTGTTGACACACCACTTGTTCCCACTAATAGCTCCTCTATCCCAGAAGTATTACCACCACGCAGACTAGCGTTACTCCTTTCCCCAACTACCCCGTATCTCTTTCTAAGTATCGGAGGCATTTTTGCGGATAATAACGAGTACCCTTAACGAATAACACTTAATATTAAAGCTAAGTGCTTATGGACGAGACTTACAATTAATACGAAAAATAACGAGTAATTCGAAAATAAAGTGACTTATAAGTAGTTACTCCATCCAGTACTTCAGCCCTTGTATAGATGTCCCAGCTATATCCAACGCTGACTTTGTCGATCCGATGTGCCTCGATGATGTAGTTGGCTTCAACCCCGTGAAGAATCGTTTGAGCGTCCAAGTCCTTCAAGTCCTCCTCTTAATTGTCCGTGAGGTCCCCGAAGTAACTCAGCAAATGATGCGGATAATGATCAAGTGCATGTGATTTCAGGGATTGTTCGCACGGCCACTGAAACCACTCTTCTCCGGCATTCACCCTGGCTCTCGGGAAAACCGCGCAAAACCCGAGAGAGAGAGGCTGCACTTAATAACTTTCAACCTTTGTGTCCATTTGCACGATCAACGAACTATTTAAAGAAAAGTTTATAATAGTTCTCGTTAAACTACTTAAATACGCACTCGCGAGCCGACAAAGTCACTCACAAAATTGTTCAAGAGTTTATAAAGTCGAACTTTAGCACTGAGTTGACTTCTAAATTTCCCACAATTTATTTAAAATATCCCACCGCTGTCACCAATTTTTGTTACGTATTTTAGCGGGGGAAATTGGGATAAGGACGCAGGTTGGTGCCCGTGGAGCGCTGACACGCTCTGCTCGTCGGAGTGCGCGGGTATTTCGAAATAAAGCAAATAACACGGAACTATTTCAAGTTAAACTTCAAGCTGTATTTTGTCTATTCAAGAAGCTAGCTGTCGACAGAATGAATGTGGTGTACCAGGAAACGCGCCGAGCTCGTCGACGAAGTCGCTGCTAAGATCCTGTTGATCCCCCCTAGATCCTTGTAGTCCAATCAGCACCCTTGCATCCCTCAAGCTTCTTCAGTGGGTTGTCCTTCACCCTTCCTTCACGCTTCCTCCCACTCTTGTCTAGTGGTTGAGGTACACTCCCCCGTTTTACGTACAGTGGTACATAGGCTACGTACAGTACATACATATCTCGCAGGTAAGTAAGCGCAACCCTCGGGGTCAAGACGACGTCACTCGGAGAAAGTTTATGGCTTTATGACTTTCAGCCTTCGTCGACCGGAGTTTTTACCCTAACAGGACATCGACAGTTATTGAAAGGGAGGACAGAGTTTTAAGTGCTTTTACGAGGCGAGCCGTTGCCCGTTCGATGAAATTTGGCACGCAGATGTGCAAGGGAAAAAGTTAAGCTCTTTATTATCTTCGCTTGGTCTAACGGTAACTTGAAAGCTAATGAATGCAACCCCAGGTTTTCGTACGCCTTCTGAGTTCAGGCATCAGCTGCTAACATTACAAGGACACGTTCAAAAATAGCAAGGAAAAACCCCCGAGAAGCACAACGCGCTCTCTCATAAATTCTTCCTCGTCCTCCGTTTCAAATCACGCTCTCACGCACTCTACATATCGATTACATACGTTTCCGCGGCCTCATTCAAGCGATAGCGTAACAAAGCAGAGTTTGTAGCGCCTCCTGCCTACTAGGTGCGTACTAAACTGTGAATGTGTGAATCGGGACGTATGCGTATGTGTATACGTGTAATGCACCGCTTACTTTAAACCTGTCCACGGTTCGTCGCGCCAGCGACACGTATGCAGCAGATAGAAGGATAAACATTGAAATTGAATATTTCTTCTTTTCATAGGAAAAGAAAATATATTCAATTTCTTTGTATATCCTTCTATCTGCTGCATACGCGTCACTAACGCGACGATCCATGGTCAGACGGCCTTAGAAAAGGTAAACCAGGGAAAGTGAGGACGCCATTTGAAGGATTTCTGGTCATTCCAAAATTTAATCTTTTAAATTTTATTTTAGAAATGACAGGGGTCCTTTGAATCACGTCCGTACTTCCTCCGATTTACCTTCTGAAAATATAAATATAATTAAAAGTAAAAGTATAATTAGATACATAAATATATGTTAAATGATATATAAATTCTTTATTAATTTTAAATAATATTAGTCATTACAATTATTACAATAACAATGATCATATTAAATTCAACAATAATATTATAAAATTTATACAACTCCTAAAATATTTTACTTTATTTCCCTCAGTAGTTTATCTCCCGATTTGCAACCTTTCACTTCGCACTTCTTAGGCCCGGACATAATCTGAAACTCAAATTGATGCAATTAATAAAAAGACACTTACAGTATCTCAAAGACGCTATATTACAAAAATTACTTATCTTATGTGATGACTGATCCACGTGGATTACACTTCCTCGTGTCTGCGCCAAACAATTAAAAATGATGACGGTCGTCATGGTAACATTTCACCAACGTCAAAAGGTTGTGTGCAGTGGTGGGTCGGTATTTTACGCCGCGTCGTAAATGCATTTACGACGTGTCGCAAATGTATGTATAATATGTCGTTTTTAAGCCCATTTTATACGTGTCATTTGTCGCAAATGTCGTAAATAGAAATATTCATTATTTTATGGTTTCAACAATTAAAGTGTTGGAAAAATATAGTTCTTTCTGACTCGCTTGTTGTTTGCATGCGAATACTATAGAATACTGTAGAATACGTCGATAATGTCGAAAACTACGTATAATCGCCGCGTTCATAACCCCAAAAAAGTATTCCAAAGCGTGGTCTTGGTCTTAATACTCTTAATTATTGTTTTGTAATTGTTTAGATAAAACTAGTAAAAAATGAATCGTGAAAGGTAAAGTAATTAGAAATAAATGTAGGATAAAAAATAAAATTTATTTGAATTGAAAATTATGTAAATAAAAATATCTGTTTCAGAAAAAATGAAATTGATAAATTGTAATCAAATTTCTTTTTTTGGTGCAATATTCCTTTCAGTGTGGCGGAATTAAGCCACTTTAAAGCTTTTGTGCATGCACTAAATAAGGACTATGTAGTTCCATCGAGAAAAACATTAAATACAATACATTTAAATGTACAATATGAACAATTATACGTATATGTATTACGGATACCAAACAGCGGAGGCGAAAGCCAAAATTCTAAGGGGAATAATCTCGATGCGGGTCAGAGGCGAAGCCTTAGACGAAGTACAGACGCGCTACGTAGTCTCCATACAAGACTTAGAGGATGTATTAACGTCAGTTTACCGACCCCCCCCCCCCCCCGTACGGCCTCAACTGTACAAAGGGATCTGTTATATAGTAGGCAGGGCCCCAAAGAAAGCGCGCATCAATACGGAAATCGCGTAGCAAAATTATTAAGAGAACTGATAGCGACCGGAATTCACAATGAGGATAGTCTGCTAGAGAAAAAAGCAAACGTGAAAATATACAAAAGACAGACACTGAGTATATTCGAGGACGGACTCCGCGACGACCTAAAAATCTTAGTAAAATCACGGAGACCCGCCGACCTACAAGAAGTAATCACGATAGCCATAGATGAAGAACGGACTATCATAAAACGACCAGCGACGCGCGAGACAAACTCCTCTTCAGACACACACCAGGCAGCACCACGGTACTGCGACAACTGTAAACGATCAGGGCACGACACTAAGGAGTGTTGGAAAAACAGAGATAAAGATAAGCAACATGGGAAAAAATTCTTTCCGGAAGACAGCCGACGAGTGCAAACGGTAGCAGTCAAGAAAAAGAGTGAGAAATCGACAGGGCGCGAATCAGAGGGTCAGCAACCGGCCTCGGAGGATAAACGACAGTCGCGGCACAGAAGCACTGATAGCGCACATTCCACACAAAGCAATCGTGACAGCTCCGAATCACCGGACCGCGACTCACCTAACCAAAAATTTGTGAGAACCTACCGCACGTTTAAAATAGGATCCCTCTCCCAAGACGGACATACCTCCGATAGAATAGAAGTAGAAATAAAAGAAAGCAAGAAAGAGGATAACATAATGTTAATAGATAACGGAGCAGAAGTATCTGTAATTGCCAAGAGAGCTCTTCCAGGAGACATAATAATGGGACAAAGCGATGTCCTACTTATTTCATTCTCGGGAGGAAAAACGGAAACATTAGGAAAAATAGATGCCACGTTTTACATGAGCGGGAAAGAAGTGATACATCCTTTGTACGTGGTAGAGGGAAACACCCTAACAAACGCAGACGGGATACTAGGAGTAGATTTCCTCAAGGAAAATAGATTAACCATATGTTATCCCAGGAAGAGCATACTAGTAGACGGAGAACCGTGGAAAACACTAAATACGAGTAGGAAACTAACAATACCCACGCGTACACCAAAATTAGCAATGATTCCGCCTGATAGTAAACGGGATAAATTAATAGGAACCCAGCTGCTGGTAGACGGCGTGTATTTAGAGGAAGGGCTACCGAGATCCGAAAGGGGACAACGCGTAACCGGCATTAGGAATATAACAGAAGAGGCCAAGAAAATAACCGCGCCGCGAATCCAATTAAGCAAAATAACGGGTCGCGAAATAATGCACTGCAACGATAGCGCCGCAGCTGTTCGCACCTTGACCGCGAAGGAATCACTGACAACGCGCATTACTCGAGTCGTAGGTCAGGTAGACCGCGAACACATGAGTAAGGAAGAAAAGAAAGAGTATGATAAAAAGGCATGCGAAATAGGATTTAAGAAAGGTGATAAAGTTTGGCTCTACGACGAATCCAGACGAGATCAAAAATGGGTAGGTCCCTACCTAATAATAGAAAAGAACTCGAAAGCGAATATAATGTTAAAAAGGGGAAGAAAAATCCTACGCGCACACGCGAATAGAATGAAACACTTTATCGAATAAAAAACGGTCGGAAATACAACAAATTTAGTATCACATTGTATCACAAAGAGTATTAAAATAAGTAAGACGACTAGATAATTTTAGAAAGATTGTATCAAAGCATTATCGAGATGTAAGCTGTCCGAATATAACAAGTGTGAATCGGAACAGTTCTATGCGAATACGCGAAAATCGTGACGGGCTAGGGCACAGGGAAATTTCCGATAATAATTGTAAAAATTTCCCCTAAGCACCCTTCCTTTAAGGGGGGGGGGGGGGGATGTTGTGCCCGGGCCGACACCCAAGCGTGTCGACACCGCGTACATTCCGATTGCCCCAATCGAGCGGCCGGAATTCGGCACAGCAGCGTAAGGGATCTCGGAAACGCACCGAGACCCGTCAGCACATGGCGAAACCTCTAAAAAGCAGGCAAAGGCGGAGACCCCGATGGTCCCCGCTTCGCCCCGATTACATTATAAGAACCACGTATGAACAACGAGAGAGCAGACTTGATAAAGCTTTGTTACGGGATCCATACCCGAACCTTACGAGACTCATGCCAAAGTAGGCATAGTGTCCTTGTCACCCAGATCGGGACAGAATAAACTTGTTAACCTTACGGTGAGTTCCAACTCTTTAACCTGCAACGATCTCCTACCTCCGGGTTCTTAACCGAATCCTCCCGTCCCGGCATAATCACCCGAACCTCCGGAGCCCGTGGACGACGATCGTGATGGACGCCCAGGAGCACCCCGAGATTCGCACCTAGAATCTCGACCCCCAGGCGCCTTGGCACAACAAACCAATGATGAAGGATACTCCGTTCGTTCCTTGGTGGACGACGGAGTAGGATACTCGAACGTGACCCAGATAGCTCACGACGTCTTTAAGACGTCCATTTTACGTCTGTTTTTGGTCTGAATGTCTTAGACCATATTAAGACATCTTTAAGACGTCTGCGCGGAGACATTTCTAAGACGTCCGTCTACAGACTAGAGCTGTTTCGAGACTCGAAACAACCGAGCCGAGCCGAGACTCGAATGGTTTCGGGTAACCCGAATGTTTCGAGTAGCTCGATTTCTTCGAGCCGCTCGAATGTGTTCCGGGTAGCTCGATTTTTTCGAGCCGTTCGAATGTGTTTCGGGTAGCTCGATTATTTCGAGCCGCTTTAATCTGTTTCGTTTAGCACGATTTTTTCAAGCAGCTCGTATGTGTGCTAGCTTGGTATAGCGTTTTGTAGGCGCCGAGTATAAATTAAGTTAGATGTATAATATGAGATGTCTAGATGTGAAAACCATATCAAGTTAACCCTAAGTTCTCGCAGGAAAGAAGTCGGCTCAACATCAGAGAGAATTTGAACTTAACCTTGAATAAGTTTGAAAATATCCTGAATGTGATTAAATTTTTCAAAGAGATAAATTCGCTTGATCTATTGTAATGGAGCACTAGGTAGCTCTATGTATGGTCGAATTATGTTATGATTTATATTTTACACCTTCTGGGAAACCAGATTCAATCCAATTACTGCTCTCGGGGATATAATAAAGTGAACACTTATATTATATATAGAAAACTTTACTAAAGTTTATTTCGTATGCAAGAACAAAAGTGACGAAAGTGAAAACATATATGAGAATATATTATTATTATTATTATTATTATTATTATTATAATATAAACGGGACAAAATTAAAAGATTCAATGTCATAGTATAATATATTGTATTATATACAGTAACATTCACGCAAACGCTAAACTATATACAATGTATATAAAAACGCTATACCAAGCTAGCACACATACGAGCTGCTTGAAAAAATCGTGCTAAACGAAACAGATTCAAGCGGCTCGAAATAATCGAGCTACCCGACACACATTCGAGCGGCTCGAAAAAATCGAGCTACCCGGAACACATTCGAGCGGCTCGAAAAAATCGAGCTACTCGAAACATTCGGGTTACCCGAAACCGTTCGAGTCTCGGCTCGGCTCGAAAAACCGAGTCCCGCTCGGTTCGAACTTCAAGCTACTCGAATGTTTCGAGTCTCGAAACAGCTCTTCTACAGACGTCTTTAAGACGTCCTTAAAGCATCTGTACCAGGACGTCTTTTAAATGCCTGAGTTAAGACGTCTTCAAGACGTCTGTACCAGAACGTCTTTTAAACGACTGAGTGAAGACGTCTTTAAGGTGTATGTAACAGGACGTCTTTTAAACAACTGAGTTAAGACGTCCTTAAGGCGTCTGTACCAGGACGTCTTTTCAACGACTGAGTTAAGACGTCCTTAAAGTGTCTGTACTAGGACGTCTTTTAAACGACTGTGTTAAAACGTCCTTAAGGTGTCTGTACTGGGACATCGTTTAAACGACTGTGTTAAGACGTCTTCAAGACGTCTGTGCGGAGCTATTTCTAGGACGTCTGTCTACAGACATCTTTAAGACGTCTGTACCAGGACGTCTTTGAAACGACTGTGTTAAGACGTCTTAAAGATGTCTGTGTCAAGACGCTATTTCTAGGACGTCTGTCTTCTGACATCTTTAAGACATCTTTAAGGCGTCTGTACCAGGACGTCTTTGAAACGACTGTGTTAAGACGTCTTAAAGATGTCTGTGTCAAGACGTCTTTGAAACGACTGTGTTGAGACGCCTTTAAAACGTCTGAGTGGGTACGTCTTTTAGACGACTGTGTTGAGACGCCTTTAAGACGTCTGTGTGGAGACGTCTTTTAGACGACTGTGTTAAGACGCCTTTAAGACGTCTGTCCTGAGATGTTTCTAACACGTCTATCCCAGTAAGTGTTTAGGACATCATTAAAAGATATTAATTCTAATAAAGACGAATCAAGTCGCGCTTAATATCTCTTGAAAGAGGCCTAATCTAGACCTTACGAAGACCAAGACATCTTTGACGCGTCGTGAATGTTTGAAAAGGACGTCTTTAAGACGTCTTCACGACCAATTAAAGATGTCTATAAGACGTCTCTACAAGGCGTTTAAAAGACGTCTTAAAGACGTACGGTTTTCTGACTAACGATGTTCAAAAATGTCTATAGACGTCTTTAAAACGTCTTGCAAATTTGAAATAGACGTCTACGCGACCTTTAAAAGACGTCTACAGGGCGTTTATAACATGTCTCAGAGACGTCTTACAAAACGTCTTACATACTGTTCAAAAGACGTCTTAAGGATGTACGGTTTCCTGACTCAGGACATTAAAAAATGTCTATAGACGTCTTTTCGACGTCTTTCAGAAAATGGCAGACGTCTTTAAGACGTCTTGAATGTCTGAAACAGATGTCTTAAAGACGGCTCATAGACGTCGAGTGCTATCTGGGGAGTGAGTGATGCGTATGACCGTCGAGGTTATATTATAGTGATGCCGGGGGACAGTTTATCGGAGAGTCTCCGGAATGGCGAGGATAACCCCTCGCGGTGCTTTATAATGATTTCAGGAACAACGTAATTCGGAGCATAATCAAGGAAATTAGATGTAAAATTGATTTATATTGATTTATATAATGAACTAATATATAAACCCAACCACTAAACTGTAATGCGTGTGAGCGTCGAGGTTATATTATAGCAATGCCGGGGGAACAGTTTAGCAGAGAGTCTCCAGAATGGCGAGGATTACCCCCCGTGGTGCCTCACGATGACTTCCAGGACTTCGATACGATAGAATAAAGAATGTTGTTTTTATGTAACAGGTATCAAGGGGACAATTTTGGGATGGTGGTAAAGAAAAATATATGCCCTTCTCGCTTTTTAACGTTTTGTAGTACCAATTTAATTAAAAATTTAAAACCGAAATTGAAAAATATTCCCATTTTTAGTATAAACTTAACAAAGATCAATTTTGAAATTTCGCATTTTTTTCTCAAAAGTCCAGTTGCTCCAGGATCACCCTGTTACATGCGTGATGGCCCATATACCATGCGTAAGAATGCAAGTAGTTGCAATTGCGGGGCAATCGGCAGGCCACGATTATTTATTTTCGCCAGTCCTTCAATAATTCTCGGTAAAATACCATGTAATACAGAGTCCTTATTAAATCGAAATCGCCTTTTAAATTCATCTTCATCGTAATATTCAAATGGATTTTGCACATCCCGGATATACCTTCTAACGACTCTATTGTCCGCTATATAATCATCTTCGTCAATATCGCTAATATCAATATTAATGTCGATATAGTCTACAAAATCCATTTTTCGCGTCCTTTATGCAGGTAATGGCGGAAGTATTTGATAGTTTATACTTTCAACGCGTTGCCGGGGAATAGAATCTCTGGAGTGGAGGGGGACTATCACGTCACGGTACATGGGTGATGGAATCATCACGCACACATACGGCCACTGCCGTAGATGTTCCCCCTCTACTCCGGACATTCTTCTGGGGGAATCTCAAGACGGTCTCAAGACATGTAAAACGTCGTCTTGAAAATATTGTTGGTAGCAGTGGTACCGTTATGTTTTCCCCTAGACGGAAAGCTATATAAGTCTGTGAGGTGGGGAGCACGCCTCTCTTCTGTGTCTTGTGTAAGAAGAAAAGGAATGTAACCAAGCACATGCAATCAAAAGTATTATAATAATTAAAAGATATTACTCTTCAGTATAACTAAAAAAGTGTTCAGATACAAATCCTATTGTCAATACCAACAAATATAACCTCGCTTTACCGTCTATTTTGACACATGTGACGTCATACAAGGATTTACTTATTTGAAAAAGATTTTCCTCAAGCAAATGCTCAAGTCACGACCTCAAGACGCAATTATGAATCTAGGCGGCATCTTGAGCAAATGCTTGAGATGGTCTTGAGAACATGTGACGTCATACAAGGATTTACTTATTTGAACAAGATTTTCCTCAAGCAAATGCTCAAGACATGACCTCAAGACGCAACTATGAATCTAGGCGGCATCTTAAGTAAATGCTTGAGATGGTCTTGATCTCAAGACGCGACTGTGAATACCGCCCTTAAAGGCAACTTTATCAGGTCCAGGTTCGGAAAAAAATTGATGGTGACGAGAGGAATCGAACCTAGGACTTTCTGTTCACGAAGCAATCGTTATTCGCACCTACTCAACATACAGTAGAGCGTCAATTATCCGAACCTCGATTAACCGAACCGTCGATAATCCGAACCAGTTCTACATCATCGCTATCCCCACCACTTCTTCGAACCAGTGTAGCGCTACCGATTGATTGATTGACTTTTGTGTGATATAAATTAACGCAGTAGTACTTTTGTATTTAATAAGTAATTTTGGGTGTAATTCCTATAGTTATAAACTGTGTAAAGTACATATATGCTTCATTCTCCGAATTGTTCGATTATCCGAGCAATTCGAATTTCCGAACCACCTCAGTCCCAAGCAGTTTGGATAATTGACGCTCTACTGTACTTCCTTATAAACACTTCCAAATTCTAGTTACATATATATTGTATTAATTGTTTATAAAAAACACGCATTACAGCGAAATATTTTACAGAATATTATTATTGTTGAAAGGAATCGTTCTCAGGCTTTGATCGCATGTGTGTATGTGTGAGACGACGCGAACGACCACGCAGGCTAACTGCGCATGAGCAACCCTGCGAAGTAGAGTGCTTGGAGTGGGAGCGAACGCTCACTCTCTCTGCGTGTAGTCTTGATGTGAGGAAGGTGTGTTTCCGACCACAGTAATAAACTCTTATATTCTTTTCGAAGTGCTGTACTTCGATTACCCTCGAATTTCACATCCCATCAGGTTATGGGCCCAGGCTACGCCGTGTGTGAGTCCAAAAAAGGGTTTGCCTGATTTTTTTTTCTCGAAAAGTATAAAGTTGCCGGTTCGGTGTTTCGTGCGCACGTGTACGAACGAGATTCAAGGTCAACGGACTATCTGCGCAGTTATCCGAATAATGGCGACAGAAATCTTCGGGAGAGGTATTACCAAGTTTAACGGTCAGGGTTTCACCACGTGGAAGTTCGAAATGACTCAACTACTTATGGCCTATGGACTAGAGGATCTCATCGACGGGTCAAGGGTAAGATCAGGAGGTGAAAGAACGGCAGAGGCCGTTAAGAGTTGGGTGAAGGACAATGCGAAGGCGATGAGTCTGATATCTTCTTCTCTGGAGAAAAGAGTCCTGGAAGGACTAATCAACAGCACTTCAGCAGAAGAAATGTGGCGGACGCTGCGGGGAATTTATGAACAGAAGTCTGCAGCAAGTAAGCTGCTACTAATGCAGAAATACCACGAACACCGGATGAGCCCGAGTGACTCGGTAGTTGAGCACGTGACGAATATTCAAAATCTTGCAAGCCAGCTGAAGGATGCTGGACAGCAAGTGGACGACTTGGATATTATGGCTAAAATACTTGGCTCGCTGCCGCCAAAATATAGTGCATTAGCAACAGCGTGGGATAGCGTACCCACCCAAGATCAGAAGCTAGGCATTTTGCTAGAAAGACTCATCAAGGAAGAAAAGAAAATGGACGCCGGAGAGGACGCAACAACTGCGTTCGCCGCCATGAGCCTCAACAAACAAAGGAGGTATGGCGCCCCATCAAGATCCGGTATGAACGATGCTCACAAGGGACAAAAAGAAGCTGGCCCCGAGAAAAGGACATCGGTCGAGTGCTTCTACTGTAAGAAGAAGGGACATATAGCCCGTCAATGCAGGAAGAAGGCCAGAGACAAGGGTCTGAAGAAGGAAGAAGAAAAGCTCAGTTCTGTGAATGCCTTCATAGTGATAGATGACGCTCCAAGAGCGAGAGATCAAGAAAACGGCACGCCAACTGGCGGTGAAGTCCAGAAGTTACTAGACAGCGATCAAAAAAATGTCTGGATCACCGACAGTGGAGCCTCTCGTCACATTACTTACCGACGGGAGTGGTTTACCAACTTTAAATCGAGTTTCGGTGAAACAGTATCGCTAGGGGACGACGAGTAATGTGAGGTTAGTGGCGAAGGGACAGTGCTAATACACAAGCTAGTGAAAGGTAGCTGGCTACCCGGAAGAATTGAGAACGTACTCTACGTACCCAAGCTCAGGAAAAACCTTTTCTCAGTCGGAGTCTGCACAAACAAAGGCTACGAGGTTATATTCAAAAAGAACAGAGTCACTCTCACACGAGGAAGTGAAGTTCAAGCTGTCGGGCACAAACAGGACAATGACGTATACCGAATGTTCTTCAAGGTGTGCGAAACCAGTGAATACGTTGCGGCAAACGTGTCCACAACAAGTTTGCGAAAATGGCATGAAAGACTGGGGCACATCAACAAACAAATGGTGAAAAATGTGATAGACGATGGAATTGTCCTGGGTGCGAAAATCTCCGACAAAGAGGATTTCTTTTGCGGGGCGTGTCAAATGGGGAAGCTACACAAATTGAAGTTTGATAAGCAGAGAGAAGCCGAACAAAAATGGGAACCTGGTGAGTACATTCACTCTGACGTGTGTGGACCGTTCTCCGAGACATCCGTCGGTGGATCTCGTTATTTCCTGTTGTTCATCGACGAGGCATCAAATTACAGAACAGTATACTTTCTCAAACACAAGTCCGATGTTTTTGAAAAATTCAAGGAATTTGAGAGAATGGTTGCAAACAAGTTTGGCAAAAATTTAAAAGTGCTCAAGTCTGACAACGGAAAGGAATATCTGAACACTCTCATGGATAATTATCTCAAAACCAGAGGCATAAGGAGAGAATGCACCGCCCCGTATACTCCCGAGCAAAATGAGAAAGCTGAGCGAGAGAATCGGACAATAGTTGAGTCCGCACGAACCATGATCCATGCAAAAGGTATAACTCTCAGACTGTGGGCTGAAGCTATCAACGCTGCCGTCTATATATTAAATAGAACTCTAGTGACAAAAGGAAGGACACAGACCCCGTATGAGGTCTGGTGGAAGAAGAAGCCCAATATGGCGCACACCAGAATTTTTGGTACAGAGGCATATGCCTACATCGATCAGCAGCATCGAACAAAACTCGACAAGAAGGCGACTAAGTTGATCTTCGTGGGGTACAAGGCAGAGTCTACAAACTACCGATTATATGATCCAGAAACTGACAAGGTGAAGGTCTCGAGACACGTGAGCTTCAACGAGAATCTCATCCCAGCAGTGAACGAGAGCCCTGGTCTGCACCTACCGAAGGATGACAGTCAACCCTTGAATGCCAACAACGACGGCGCCGTAGAAGAAACTGAGGAGGTAACCAGTGGAGAGGACGATGAAGTCGTGGAGGAACAGGTGCTCATCGAACCACAACCACCGCCCCCTCAACGACAGCTGAGAGACCGTGATTCCATACGGCTCCCAAAGAGGTATGAAGCAAATCTTACACAATATAATGTACCTGAGACGTTCCAGGAAGCCGTGAGCGGACCAGAATCCACAGAGTGGATTGAGGCGATAGAGAAGGAGTTACAAGCCCACCAGAGGAACAACACGTGGACGATAGTGAAGAAAACTGCAAACCAGCATCCGATAGACTCCAAATGGGTCTTCAAGGCTACTCGAGATGCCGATGATGTCGTACAAAAACGAAAAGCGAGGTTATGTGCTCGTGGTTTCAATCAGCAGTACGGAGTGGACTACTCAGAGACTTTCGCTCCGGTGGTGAGGTATGACTCACTTCGAATTCTGCTGGCTATAGTGACGCACCTGGACTGGGAGATGGCTCAATTCGACGTCATGACTGCGTTTCTCTATGGAGAACTCGAGGAGGACATCTTTATGAAAATACCGGAAGGAGTGGAGGTGTCAGGGACAAGAAGCAGCAGTGTGTGTAAACTGAACAAGTCACTATATGGCTTGAAACAAGCACCACGGTGCTGGAATAAGAAATTTCGTAGTTTCCTTGAGAAGTTTAACTTCAGTGAAAGTGCAGCAGATAAATGCATTTATACGGGTGTCATAAATAAAAAGTGCGTCTACCTTGCCCTGTTTGTCGACGATGGGCTAATTGCGTGTGAATCGAATGAAGTCATAAGTGTGATTCTAGACAGTCTCAAGAAATCATTCGAAATTCGAGTCAGTAGTGTAAGTGTGTATGTTGGAATGCAAATTGAGAGAAACCGAGTGAGAAAGTCGATGTTTATTCATCAAAGTTTGTACACGAAACAAATGATAATAAAGTTTGGTATGGGTGATGCTGCAAGTGTAAGTGTGCCCTCGGATCCACACTCGACGCTGAGTAAGGTGGAATCCGAAAATCAGATCCTCGAAAAAGTGCCATATCGCGAGGCAGTAGGAGTTCTGACATTCTTGGCTTTGGTGTCGCGTCCTGACATCGCATTTGCAGTAAATCAAGTCAGCAGATACTGCAATAAACATAACCAGAGTCACTGGTTAGCCGTTAAGCGAATTTTCAAGTACCTGATTGGAACCATGGACCATGGACTGTTGTATGAGAGTGGTGCAAGACAGTTAGACTTTAGTTTAAAAGGCTATTCAGATGCTGATTTTGCTGGTGATATGGATACGTGGAGATCCACCACCGGGTATGTTTTTCTGATCAATAAATCGTTAGTAACCTGGTCGTCACAACGGCAAAAATTAGTTACACTTAGCACGACAGAATCTGAATACGTTGCCGCAGCCGAGGCGTCGAAGGAAACAGTATGGCTCCGACAATTGTTAAAAAATTTAGAATTCGAGCCACATAATCCGACTGTGATAAACGTAGACAATCAAAGTGCAATTCGTTTAGCATTTAACCCGGAGTTCCACAAACGAACAAAACATATAGACGTTAAGTATCACTTTATAAGAGAGAGGATTGAGACTGGTCAAATAACGATAAACTATGTACCTACGAGTGAGCAACTGGCTGATTTGTTTACTAAAGCACTGGCGAAGAACCAGTTCAATAAACTAAGGTTAGATCTAAGCATTTGCGATAGAAAGCATGAAAACGGAGGAAGTGTTGAAAGGAATCGTTCTCAGGCTTTGATCGCATGTGTGTATGTGTGAGACGACGCGAACGACCACGCAGGCTAACTGCGCATGAGCAACCCTGCGAAGTAGAGTGCTTGGAGTGGGAGCGAACGCTCACTCTCTCTGCGTGTAGTCTTGATGTGAGGAAGGTGTGTTTCCGACCGCAGTAAGAAACTCTTATATTCTTTTCGAAGTGCTGTACTTCGATTACCCTCGAATTTCACATCCCATCAATTATTAAATGTCTTTATTGGACCATAACAATTACGATATAACAATAATTGTGAACAGGCGAGGTTCAGCATAAGTGCTGTTCTACAACCTAACCTAATCATCATTCGACCTCTAGACTCATTTCACACACTGTCATATAATTGTATTAAAGAAAAATTGACGAAACAAATGTACGATAATGTAGACGATCTTTATTGATGCGGTAATTACTTCGAAAAAAATACAATCTTAGATTCACTCGAGATGGACGCGCGGACGCGTCCTTTTCAAAAGCTGGTCCTTCTCTGACGCTTGCTCACGCGAGCCTGCTTGCCCCTCCTCGTTCCGCGCCCGTCAACCGTTTTCGCATTATCGAGCTTCGGATCCATCGATGGCGTTGCATCGATGCATATTTTCCACAATAATTGCTTTACTATATGTTTAATATTCCATACAAATGGTGCAAAAATTTGCGAATCTTTGCGCCGGTCCTGCCTTAAGATTGCTTTTTCCGGACGCCATTCGGATGGATTTTTACCGACGTCTTTAAGATGTATTTTGACAGACATCTTTAAAATGTCTTTTGACAGACATCTTTAAGATGCCTTTTGACAGACATCTTTAAGATGCCTTTTGACAGACATCTTTCAGATGTCTTTTGACAGACATCTTCAAGATGTCTTTTGACAGACATTTTCAAGATGTTTTTGACAAACATCTTCAAGATGTCTTTTGACAGACATCTTCAAGATGTCTTTTGACAGACATCTTTAAGATGTCTTATGAGCATGTTGAAGACGTCTTATGAGCATGTTGAAGACGTCTTAAAGACGTCTTGTGGATGTCTTAAAGACATCTTAAAGGCGTCTTTCACACGTCCGTACGACGTCTTAAAGATGTCTTTGTCACGAATCAGGACATTCAGACGTTCAGACGTAAAACAGACTTAAAATGGACGTCTATAAGACGTCGTGTGCTGTCTGGGTAATAATAGCAATGATAAAAAAAAATATATACGTGTCGAATTGAGAAACTCCTTTTTTTGTCTGTTAATAAAAATAACTATAGTTAAATTATAAATAAATAAATGTAGTAAATAGAAATGAATTTTTAATAATTTCGATTCCGTTTTGACAACCCTTTGTTTCATCAAATTTTGTACGCGAAAGCGACATATTAAGTTAACTAACACATAATAATCCATGTTGGAACCTTTTGTTCTCATAGAACACCTTTTGTGTAAGGGGGAGGTGTTGCGAGTTGCGATCCTCGCTCTAGCGGCGTTTAACGTAAGTTCTTATAACGCGAAGTTTGAACAGGAAAGAGTTAAGGATGAACTTTGCAGTATTAGAAATTTGTCCTCGCCCCTTTCTTAACGCTCGAAAATAATGTATTTATAAAAGAGAACGTACGAAGAAGCCTGTTTCTTCGACTCGCTTTTGATCTCCGACGTTGTTAGAGTCTTGACGTGTTGCAATAAATTCAGCTTTTACCAATTCTAAAATATTTTCAGTCCGTTTCTAATTCCTAAATAGTATTAAATCATTTGACAATTAAATTAGTTCAGTTTAATAAGCTTTATTGAGTTCTGAGTTATTCGTTACAAGACATTTCGTTCATTTTACTTCACACGTTCACGAGCTGAGTCTTTCAGGGCTCCACGGACACCGAACGACATAGAAATTCCCTCAAACCATCAGAATTCCCAGCCGGCCCCGCAACAGGGGTGAGTGAAGGAAATGTATCAAATTATATGTGTTTGATAATAAGTATAGTAATAAGTAATAAGTATAGTATAAGTCAGGGTTGACTAACTGGCGACTCACGAGTTGCCGAGGGCTCCTCCACCTTGCGGCCACACTGACGATTGCAGTCGAATTCGTCCGTCCCTACACAGACATAAATACATTCGATTGCTACGGCCGGCCAGGCCATACGTTTACATATAATTATAATTAATGCGACAATACGAACTGATATATACTTATAACCCAAAGTGATAACGGCGCATTAATTCGGTCAGTTAAACAAGTTTTTTTTTAAAAAAAGCTAATTTGCAATTATTAGGATATAAATTCCTCCGACGTTTCGGTCTGTGTTTAGACCTTTTTCAAGGAAGATACAATAAATACTGCTTTCGCTTATTAATAAGTCACACGTTTGCTAAGTACGTGCAACCCGCGAGTCGGTTGGAACGTGACTGAAGTAAACAGTATAAATCTTGGGAACTTTTAAAGGTGAAAACAAACTGTAGCTAAACCGGAGTCAAAAGTAAGAACCGTTGAATATTACGAACAGATTTTAAAACTAAAACGGAAATGACATTTTAGGCCCGGTTCAGACGAGCGGTTTGCGGCAGTTTGCCGCCGCGGCAATCTGCCGCAGCAAGACGCGCGTCAAATTTTTCGAGCAGTTCACACGAGCGGTTTTGCAACGCCACGATTTGCGTTCTGCGCTTTCATTTTGCATTTAACTATGGAGCTGACACGTAACCAACAGAGGGAAAGAATTCATTTTCTTTTTGCAAGTTATTTAATATTATATCGATGTACTAGGAAAAAAAGATATTGGGTACATCCCTTCATTAGTGCAAGACTTCTCAAAGGAGCATTTAGTTCCATGTTTATAGATTTGAGAGAGAATGAGAGCAAATTTTTTAATTATTTCCGTATGAGCATAACATCTTTTGATGAATTAAGTGCAAAAATTTCTGAAAGTTTGAAGTCTCAAAACACTGTCATGAGACTTGCTATTCCGCCACTTGAAATGATTGCTGTTACATTGAGGTAAGAAGGACATTTATTTGTTAAAAATAGTGTAATACAATTTTCAAGAGTGTTTTAAGAAAAGTTCTGTGACAAAATTCCAAACAACGAATTGTAAATGATTTATAGAAGAGATGATGAAATTAGCAATTAAACGAAAAAAACAAAATAAACTAACCAACAAACAATGACATTGTACTAGTAAACAATAAAACAATAAATAATTTATTAACAACTTTATAACTTATAAATGATAAATACTTTCGGATGCTGTTAATGTAGTTGATGATGATGTTGGATAATGTTCATTCATATTGTATGTTGTGGATTGATACTGTGGATAAGTTCCAAATTGTTGATAAGAACGTTCATAAAAATTACTATTTGTAGGATGAAGGGGTTGTTGATGGTAACTAAGAGAAGGCATGTTTTTTTTTCGAATTTGGTTTAGGATGTGTAAAACTTCAGTCCTAAATTCTATTTTTTGATCTGTGCTAAAATCTTTTAAAATGGGAATTAATGATTGAAAAAATGCCGTATCATCGTTATTATCGTTTGGAATTTCGGAATTACGCATATATTTTAGCATCGCTTCTTCTATACATCTTTTACGTTTTGTCGATGATTTTGGAATTTGAATTTCTTCATTTGATGCACGGTCTTCTTGAATTTGAATGATTGGGTTCGAAATTTCTATTTGTTCTTCGTTCTCATTTTCTTCCGTTATACTATTTTCTGTTGTTACTGAACTTTGTGCTGAATTTAAAAATGTTAATTGCTGTGCATAAATATATTTTCTCCCTTTGGCAGCACTCCCAGATTTTAATTGTTTTTTAACATTTTTCGCGTAATTATCTTTCAAGTTTTTCCATTTTTTCATTAAAAGTGAACCTGGAACAAAATTTAAAGTTTTTGTATAGGTACTTAGGAAGTGGATGCAACCTAATTGACTTGCACTATTCATTCAGAATTGGACGATCAACGTTATGTTTGATCACAAGAAAGGTCTGCTCAACAATTTGGACAATTATGAAAGAGGAATGTATACCAAAATTTAATGAATATAATATGTGGCTTGAAGCAGCCAAACATTTTGAACACCGTACAAATTTTCCTAACTGTTTAGGAGCCCTTGATGGAAAACATATACGTATTACGAAACCTACGATGAGTGGCTCTACGTACTACAATTACAAAAATTTCTTTTCAATAGTTCTGTTTGCTATAGCTGATGCCAACTATAGGTTTCTCTATGTCGATATTGGTTCTCCAGGCAAGGAAGGGGACAGTACCATATTTGAAAATTCTATATTTTATAAGAAATTAGAGAATAATTCTTTATGTATTCCTCCTGGAAAACCATTACCCGGAACAAATGGTCCAACTATGCCCTATATGTTTGTTGGAGATGAAGCTTTTTCGCTATCCAATCATATATTAAGGCCTTACAGTGGAAAATTTTTGTCCCATGAGAAAAGAATTTTCAATTATCGACTCAGTCGTGCTAGAAGATATGTAGAGTCCACGTTTGGCATTTTGTCGAATAAATGGCGTATTTTTCATAAAGCAATGAATGTTAAGTTACAGTTTGCAATAGATATTGTTAAATGTTGTTGTGTACTACACAACTTTGTTCGAGACCGTGATGGTTACCAGGAAGAAGATACTTATTCCATTGAAGGTTTCTATGAATTAGAACATGAGCCAGTAATTGTGCAAGGAGGTCGACAATTAAACCAAATCCGACAAGAATTCACAAACTATTTTGTAAGTGATATTGGGAAAGTATCATGGCAAGATAATATGGTTTAATTGTTTAGTATAATCTTATTATTAAAATTGTAATGTGTTCATGTGTTAAAATAATTATTTAATGTAGTTCTCCGTATGTATAATAATATTACAGTATGTATAATATAAAAAATATGTGGAATTTATAATTACCAAAATTTGTTTTATCTTTTGCGGACAAATTTTCAAAATCTGGATTTATTGCGGTGCACACTTGTACCCACGCATCCTCCTTCTTATTTTTGTTGTGGTATTCTTCGGTACTAGAATCCCATATGACTCGATATTTTTTTATTTCGTTGATAAATATTTCCACATCTATTTCGGACATTTTCTTGCGTTAAATAAACGCAACACGCTCGTGTGAATTGCTTGTATATAAAACAATGTACTGCTTCGCCGCTTTGCGGCAGCGTTCAGTTGCGGCGAAGCGGGACGTGCGTTCGTCAAAACGAACGCAAACATGCCGCCTAGTAGCCGCTCAAATTTGCGTCCCGTGTGAACTGCTTCATATAAATCTATGATCTGCTAAAACGCGCGCGGCAGATTGCCGCGGCGGCAAACTGCCGCAAACCGCTCGTCTGAACCGGGCCTTAAACCTCACAAACACACAATCAAAATACCACTGATTGAGTTCATGTGGTAAAAGCCCACACTCTTGGGTTTATGAAATATAATTACATAATGTTATTGTATTATGTATTAATGATTCAATCATATAAACAGAAGTAAACAACTCTATTAGAAGAATTTGCATCATGAACCTTATTGTTTCAATAAAGTTGCGTAATAATTTTGTATTTGAGGTGTTTCATACCTAAGATTTACGCTAGGTTGTTTAATCATATGCAAAGTCTCTAACAGAATTCTGCGACTCCAATTGGTCTCTTTATCAACAATTTTAACATTGTCGAAGTCAAATCTATGATCAAATTCAAAAGAGTGCTTCGTTAGGGCAGTGTGTTGGAGGGGAGATAGAAAAATATTCTTTTTATGTTCATAAATCCGTCTTTCTAAAAGTCTAGATGTCTGTCCCATGCAAGGGATTGAGTAGATGACATTAGAATTCTTTAACATAGGTATTTTATCTTTAATTAACGGAAACAAATTTTTAGTATAAATTGGAAGTTTAAATATAGTGTGTATCCCAATCTTTCTAAAAATTCTTTTAATGTCATTAGAAATATTATTAATAAATGGTATGACTACAGTATTCCTCCAACTAATTGGTCCAATCATTTTGGCTTTCTCCTCTTTACGTTTTTTAATTTACATCGGATGATAAATCTCAAAAATGCGGTCTCGGATGATTGTTGAGACCATTTCAATGGGATAACCATTACGCTTCAACGTGTCTTTAATGAGGAGTAAGTTAGCTGGTCGAAATTCAGGGTCAGAGAGCAAAATGGCACGGTCTATTAATCCTTTTATTAATCCTACTTTATGTTGCATGGGGTGAGCCGAGAAAAAGTTTATATATCTACCAGACCAACTCGGTTTGTGATACCAATTGGTGATAAGTTTATTATTTGATCTAATAATTACTGTATCGAGAAAGCTTAGACAAGAATCTTTTTCAACTTCATAAGTGAATTGTAGTCTATTATGAAAACCATTAAATGTATCAAGCAATACTGGCAAATCTTCTAATTTAATGCATATAATAATATCATCCACATATCTTTTATAAAAATTAAGTTGAAACGGTACCGTCGAGAGAGAGATTGTCTCTAACCTTTCCTTTCCTTTGGTGATGGTGATGGTGATTCCAAAGATTTGCCAGTATTGCTTGATACATTTAATGGTTTTCATAATAGACTACAATTCACTTATGAAGTTGAAAAAGATTCTTGTCTAAGCTTTCTCGATACAGTAATTATTAGATCAAATAATAAACTTATCACCAATTGGTATCACAAACCGAGTTGGTCTGGTAGATATATAAACTTTTTCTCGGTTCACCCCATGCAACATAAAGTAGGATTAATAAAAGGATTAATAGACCGTGCCATTTTGCTCTCTGACCCTGAATTTCGACCAGCTAACTTACTCCTCATTAAAGACACGTTGAAGCGTAATGGTTATCCCATTGAAATGGTCTCAACAATCATCCGAGACCGCATTTTTGAGATTTATCATCCGATGTTAATTAAAAAACGTAAAGAGGAGAAAGCCAAAAAGATTGGACCAATTAGTTGGAGGAATACTGTAGTCATACCATTTATTAATAATATTTCTAATGACATTAAATGAATTTTTAGAAAGATTGGGATACACATGTAGTGGCGGAAAACCGTCCGAGTATGGGTGAAACGGGCGTATGGGTTTGAATGCGTGGTGGGGAACGGCGACGGAGTGGCAACGTGGGCCACGCGAGACGTCAGAGACTAAGAACGAACGACGCGCGTACGACACGCGGAACGACGAGCACGCGACGCTGATTTCTTTATGTTTACCTTTTTCATTGTACATTTATATTTTTAACGTAAATACATATTTTCATATATATATTGACTGTATCCCGATCCTACACACACTATATTTAAACTTCCAATTTATACTAAAAATTTGTTTCCGTTAATTAAAGATAAAATACCTATGTTAAAGAATTCTAATGTCATCTACTCAATCCCTTGCATGGGTTGTAATCAAGTTTATATTGGACAGACATCTAGACTTTTAGATAGACGGATTTATGAACATAAAAAGAATATTTTTCTATCTCCCCTCCAACACACTGCCCTAACGAAGCACTCTTTTGAATTTGATCATAGATTTGACTTCGACAATGTTAAAATTGTTGATAAAGAGACCAATTGGAGTCGCAGAATTCTGTTAGAGACTTTGCATATGATTAAACAACCTAGCGTAAATCTTAGGTATGAAACACCTCAAATACAAAATTATTACGCAACTTTATTGAAACAATAAGGTTCATGATGCAAATTCTTCTAATAGAGTTGTTTACTTCTGTTTATATGATTGAATCATTAATACATAATACAATAACATTATGTAATTATATTTCATAAACCTAAGAGTGTGGGCTTTTACCACATGAACTCAATCAGTGGTATTTTGATTGTATGTTTGTGAGGTTTAAAATGTCAGTTCCGTTTAGTTTTAAAATCTGTTCGTAATATTCAACGGTTCTTACTTTTGACTCCGGTTTAGCTACAGTTTGTTTTCACCTTTAAAAGTTCCCAAGATTTATACTGTTTACTTCAGTCACGTTCCAACCGACTCGCGGGTTGCACGTACTTAGCAAACGTGTGACTTATTAATAAGCGAAAGCAGTATTTATTGTATCTTCCTTGAAAAAGGTCTAAACACAGACCGAAACGTCGGAGGAATTTATATCCTAATAATTGCAAATTAGCTTTTTTTTAAAAAAAAACTTGTTTAACTGACCGAATTAATGCGCCGTTATCACTTTGTGTTATTTCTACAATTACGGTCGATATCTTAAATACGATATATACATACTTTTACTCGTCTCCGGGAATGTGAACGTGCCATTGAGGCCGCGTCATATTATTGACAAGGGATGGTATATCCACATTAATTTTTGTTATGGCTAACCTGAACAGCGAAGATAATGAATGGTCCGCTAATCTTGACCGATATTTACTTTTTATATTTTTCATAACGGAAAACGCAGTTTCGCATCTGTATGTAGAACCAAACATTGATGAACGAACGGATTTGCTTGCAAATTACACAATGCAACTCGATAATACAAATCTTGGTCTTCGCTGTTAAGAATATATCAGTTCGTATTGTCGTTTTAATTATAATTATATGTAAACGTATGGCCGTGGCCGGCCGTAGCAATCGAATGTATTTATGTCTGTGTAGGGACAGACGAATTCGACTGCTATCGTCAGCGTGGCCGCAAGGCGCAGGACAGGGGGACCAAGCCGTCATTCATTGGCCGAAGTTCCCGTTTAGTTAGCACCTTATCGGTAGGAGGCGCTAGGTACATCACACACACATACCTAGGTGTATCTGTGAGCACGACACACAACCTTTCGACGTTGGTGAAATGTTACCATCAGTTACCATGACGACCGTCGCCATTTTTACTTGTTTCAAATTGGCGCGGACACTAACGGAGTCTAACGCATAAGATAAGTAATTTTTGTAATATAGCGTCTGTGAGATATTGTAAGTTTTTTTATTAATTACAATAATTTGAGTTGTAGATTATGTCCGGGCCTAAGAAGTGCGAAGTGAAAGGTTGCGAATCGGGAAATACCCTATTTATTAGGACATTTCCCGATATCCTTAAAGACCGAGAGAGGTGCTTAAAATGGATTGCTGCTTGCGGCAATCCATTGTTAATGCACCAATCTCTTTGCAACAAGAAGATCTGTGATGCCCACTTCTTAGGCATCTACAAATTACAAAGCCAACTTTGTAAGACTGCTGTTCCAACGCTTCAACTTCCAGGTATGTTTAATATATAGAGTGTACGTTTCTTAAAACGTGCTGAAAATATTGTAAGGGGTGATTCTAGAGGTAAAAATAAGACAAAAATTAAGAATAACGATTTCGCGTTTGGGCCTTCATTTTGCAGTAATAATGGTTTAAACTTAAATTTCTATCTCCTGAACTAATAGTCGGAGGACACTGCGCTTTTATAGTTACATTATCGACTAGCAATAGAACAAAAAAGTATTCATACATTTTTCTGTATCTCTTTGGGTTTCACATTTATAAAGTTTATAGTATTTGAGATTCATTCCTTAACGACATCTTGGATTTTAAAAGCTTTATAAATGTGAAACCCGAAGAGATACAGAAAAATGTATGAATACTTTTTTGTTCTATTGCTAGTCGACAATGTAACTACAAAAGCCCAGAGTCCTCCGACTACTAGTTTAGGAGACAGAAATTTAAATTTAACCCATTATTACTGCAAAAACGCGAAATCGTTATTCTTGATTTTCGTCTTATTTTGACCTCTAGAATCATTTGCATAGTGTACATATAATTTACTTTACTAAAAACTGTTTTAATATTTTGTAGCACCAATTGATGTAAGCTGCTTGGTACAGCATGCAGTTGACCATCAGGAGGTACTGGAAGTAAGGGAACCGTTGGATGTACATATTGGTAAGGAAATACAAATATATATTTATTATAAAATTTAGAATGCATGTGTTTGTTTTTTTAAACTTAGAATTTAACTAGTTTATACAATATGAATATTTGTAATTTGCGTTACAGATAATAATAATAATGGACCCTGTGGAGGGATTGGCCGCCTGGAGGTTCAGCAAGCAGCTGAACGTATGGAGGTCCATACTGGTAAGAAAATACAAAAATTCGATACTGTCTCCCTTGTTTCAACTGTTAGAATAACAGATATTTTTAAATAATAATGAATAGTAGCGTAGTAGTACAAATTGAATTTTTTCTATCTTTATGCCATTCCGATCAGCAAATTATTAATTTTCGTACAAAGCATCTGTAATGGCCGATTTCTTCGCCTCTGGATAAAAGTTATCTGGCGGATAGGTACAGTAAAGTATGATTAACTTGCGTTACCCTAGGTTAGTTATATCGCAAAAATGTCAATATTAAGCTGCTATTTCAAAGTGAAAATTGTATAGATATAAATATCAAGTAATAAATGGTCATTCTTTAAACATTCACCAGTTTAATTCTGCAACAGCAGCTTAATATTAATATTTTTCCGATGTAACTAGCCTAGGAGAACGCGAGTCAATCACACTCTACTGTAACTATCCGCCAGATAACTTTTATCTAGAGGCGAAGAAATCGGCCGTAAAAGTCTCTCTTACCCCATAACTTCGATAAGTCGAAACCTCTATAACTCGAAGATTTTAGTTCTTCCCTTCAGATTCGAGTTAACGAATTAATCATTTGCAATACATTTTACAGATACTGGATCTGCTGTTGCTGGTACCTCTGGACAATCATTGCGGACAAGGAAAGGTACTGTGACGTTTTATATTAAAAACTATTCTTAAGGTTGTTTTATCCAAAATCCAGTTCCTCTAAAAACTCCCTTAACCTCTAGAGGGCCGTGATTTTTTCATTAAAATTGTAAATTTTATTTTCTTAAAATTTATGCATATATACCACCAAAATGACCGGCAAAGTATCCAAATTCTTAGGTGGCCACTATAGTGGCCAGCCCGGCCCTCTAAAGGTTAAACTTCTGTTATTTGCACTATTTATTAGTATTCCCCAATTCCTCCTTTCAATATATATTCTTTATGCTGAGCATGTGCTAACAGCTTGTTTTTTATTATAACCCGGAGCATGGGGTGTTGATAAAACCACCTTAAATTTTATACAGTTTTCTGGGTGCTGGAAATTCAGTTTTTTTTGCATGCATAAATTGTTTTATTTCTTACTATTTAGCATCTGTGCTGACATTGTTCAGAGCAAATAGGACGTCCAGCCTGTCTCCAGATGAGGTGCGGCAGTACAACGTAATTGTCTCCTTGATGAAAACAAGGAGACAAATGCGTAAACGCCATGTAGAATGTAAGGAACGTTTGCAACATGCCGAAATGTTGCTAAAACGTGGCTTTGCGGAACGCATTGAAAGTCTGTCATCAACTGTGCGAGACTTTTTAGCATTACAAGTCCGTAACATGGGACGACCTAAGTTCAGTAGAAATTACACTTTAGATGATAAAATATTTGGGCTTTCATTGCTGAAGCAAAGTCCCAAGGTTTATCGATACCTTTCCAATATTTTCCTCTTACCTAGTACAGAGACCTTAAGAAAATTGGTCACTAAAATCATTGTATCTCCCGGTATTAGTAAGTCTGTCTTCCACAGCATCGAAAATATACTCGACAATTTCGAGGATTCGCGGTATAGATATTGCATTTTATTATTTGACGAAATGAAGCTTAGTCCCCGGCTTCATTATAATGTCAAATCCGATATTGTAGAGGGACTAGTAGATTTCGGGTTTTCGCGTAATAGAGACATTGCAGACCATGTGCAGGTCTTTATGTTAAGAGGAATGTTTGGAGATAAACCTTGGAAGCAAACAGTGTCGTACTCCTTTTGTAGGGGCACCGCTTCATGGGAGTCGATAGCGCGTACATTTAAGGCCATAGTACGGGAATGCACTCTTATACGCTTAAGAGTTGTTGCTTCGGTTTGTGATCAAGGGTCAACAAATGTACACGCGATTAAGCAATTACTTTTCGACACGAAAAGAGATTGCAAGTCGGCTGAAGAGGGGCTCATCATCATAGATCAGGGTTGTCTAACTGACGACTCACGAGATGCCGGGGGCTCCTCCGCCTTGCGGCCACGCTGACGATCGCAGTAAAATTCGTCCGTCCCTACACAGACATAAATACATTCGATTGCTACGGCCGGCCACGGCCATACGTTGGCCGTGTATTACATATAATTATAATTAATACGACAATACGAACTGATATATCCTTAACAGCGAAGACCAAGAAATGTATTATCGAGTTGCATTGTGTAATTTGCAAGCAGATCCGTTCGTTCATCAATGTTTGGTTCTACATACAGATGCGAAAGTGCGTTTTCCGTTATGACAAAAATAAAAAGTAAATATCGGTCAAGATTAGCGGACCATTCATTATCATCGCTGTTAAGGATACCCATAACAAAAATTGATGTGGATATACCATCCCTTGTCAATAATATGACGCGGCCTCAATGGCACGTTCACATTCACAGAGACGAGTAAAAGTAAGTATATATCAATTCGTATTGTCGTATTAATTATAATTATATGTAAACGTATGGCCGTAGCCGGCCGTAGCAATCGAATGTATTTATGTCTGTGTAGGGACGGACGAATTCGATTGCGATCGTCAGCGTGGCCGCAAGGCGGAGGAGCCCCCGGCATCTCGTGAGTCGTCAGTTAGACAACCCTGTCATAGATGAACAAAAGATCGTACCACTGTTTGATCCGCCTCATTTGTTAAAATGTATTAGAAATAATTTGTTAACGAAGGATCTTCGTTATACTCTGGACGGTGTAGAAAGAACAGCAAAATGGTCCCACTTCGAGGATACTTATTTCATTGATCGGTGTAGAGGTGATTTTAAAACTTTAGTTAATATTACGGAACAGCATGTCGTTCCAAGTAAAATTAAGAAGATGCGTGTCAAATATTGTACACAAGTCTTCTCGCGTAAAGTAGCATCTCTTATGGAACTTATGAGCACTACTGAGGCGGAAAGTGCTTGTAAATCCAGAAAGATGTCAGCTTCGGGAATAGATACGGCGATATTGTTTCTAAATTTAAATTCACTTTTCGACAGTGTCAATAGTAGGACCATTTTGGACAACGAAAGCAACGCCACAGATATTTGGAATAAGTGTATAAACTTATTCCAAAGTATGCGATTTATCAAACGCAACGCGAGAGATAAAGAGCATCCTGCGGTGTTGCAGAATTGGATACATACCCTGAAAGGGTTCAAAATTCTTAAATCGTATTTGCTGGATCTTGGGTTTGTAGGATTCAGAACCAGAGATTTTAACCAAGATCCTTTGGAAAATTTTTTCTCGCTGGTACGACAACATGGTGGAAGAAATACAAATCCGACTTGTTCAGTATTTACCGAATACTACAAGTCATTACTCATAAATTCATTGTTTTCCAACTCAGGAAGACAAAACTGCGAGGCAGATTGTAGTGAAAATTTGTTAAATGTTAAAGAGATTTTCGAATTTTCCTCTCGTAATCCAAATTCTCACTTTTCTAACAATGCAGTACCAGTAGTAGCTGTAGAATCAGTAGAGTCAATTTTGCGAAATTATGATGCTACTACTGTCAATTTAGATTACTTAGAACCCTTTATTCAAGCTTGTGCTACGTGTTGCCAAGCTTTTTTAACACAAAAAGAATTAATAGGACAATTTATGCGAGAGGTTTATGTTTTAACTAAACACTGTTTTGATAAATTCGCGGAACATTGCAATTTAAAACTTTTAATTCAAACTTGTTTAAGCCTTTCAGTTGATGTCAACCTGAGCGATTGCCCTTTAGGGCATCTGAAAGTGTATTTGACCGACAACTATGTCGATCATGTATTAAAAAAATGTATTTCTTCCACCAATATGCTACTAAATTGTTCCGAAGAACCTATGATTCCAATGTCTGGTTTGTCATTATGTGCTTTGACGTATGGCAAATCACATAGGAAACAAAGGTTCTAATTGTGCTTTTATTGGATTGGCGAATAAGTTCGTACCGTTTTATGTTTTCTTTTATCCTGGAACGATTTGTTTGCTGTTTGGCAAAGTGTTTATATGCATTCGAAAGACCCTTTCTGTTCTACAAAACTGATAATCGTTGTTTTGAATAATTTATTTTTTTATTATTTTTCAAGCTTAGTAATGGAATTTCCAGGAGGCAAAAATCAACATTTTCGCGCAATTGACTTGCCTATGACACCTTCTCCGTACACGTCGCAAATCTCCCGAGCGGCTGCGGCAGCTTTTTGACTTCGATGAAAGCGAAGAAAAGCAGATGTCGAAAATGTTGATTTTTGCCTCCTGGAAATTCCATTTCTAAGCTTGAAAAATAATAAAAAATTAAATTATTCAAAACAACGATTATCACAGTTTTGTAGAGCAGAAAGAGCTCTTTCGAATGTATATAAACACTTTGCCAAACAGAAAACAAATCATTCTAGGATAAAAGAAAACATAAAACGCTACGAACTTATTCGCCAACTCAATATATATCCGAATCTACTTTTAAGTCTTTTTGCATGTATGCGATTGCAGTATGAGTGTGTAATGCGTTTTTTATTATGTATATATGTTTGGCTGTCGGACTGTTGCATGAGTGTGTAATGCGGTTTTTATTATGTATATATGTTTGGCTGTCGGACTGTTGCATGAGTGTGTAATGCGTTTTTTATTATGTATATATGTTTGGCTGTTGGACTGTTGCATGAGTGTGTAATGCGTTTTTTATTATGTATATATGTTTGGCTGTCGGACTGTTGCATGAGTGTGTAATGCGTTTTTTATTATGTATATATGTTTGGCTGTCGGACTGTTGCATGAGTGTTTCACTTTTTATATTGCATGAGTGTTTGACTTTTTATATTGCATGTAGGAGTGGAAATGAGTGGTTGGTATGCGCATGGGGTTAGCGGTTTTAGTCGGTATAAATCCGACACTGCCTAGTAGTGCGGATCCTACTAGGCGTCTTTTGAAGATTCCCGCTGTTTTCCCTCGTAAAAACAACCCAAAGAAAAAAATAATTTTGTAAACAATTTAATTATTTTGCAGATTCTATTGATGTCAACGAATTGAAGCAATTTGGGAAATAAAGTAAAATATTTTAGGAGTTGTATAAATTTTGTAATATTATTGTTGAATTTAATATGATCATTGTTATTGTAATAATTGTAATACCTAATATTATTTAAAATTAATAAAGAATTTGTATATCATTTAACATGTATTTATGTATCTAATTATACTTTTACTTTTAATTATATTTATATTTTCAGAAGGTAAATCGGAGGAAGTACGGACGTGATTCAAAGGACCCCTGTCATTTCTAAAATAAAATTTAAAAGATTAAATTTTGGAATGACCAGAAATCCTTCAAATGGCGTCCTCATTTTCCCTGGTTTACCTTTTCTAAGGCCGTCTGACCATGGATCGTCGCATCAGTGACGCGTATGCAGCAAATAGAAGGATATACAAAGAAATTGCATATATTTTATTTTACTATGAAAAGAAGAAATATTCAATTTCAATGTTTATCCTTCTATCTGCTGCATACGTGTCGCTGGCGCGACGATCCGTGGACAGGTTTTAAAGTAAGCGGTGCATTACACGTATACACGTACACATACGTCCCGATTCACACCAATTCACACATTCACAGTTTAGTACGCACCTTATCGGTAGGAGGCGCTACGAACTCTGCTTCAACTTTCGTAAGAGGGAAGCTTGGCCCCCCTGGCGCAGGAGCCCTCGGCAACTCGTGAGTCGCCAGTTAGTCAACCCTGACTTATACTATACTTATTACTTATTACTATACTTATTATCAAACACATATAATTTGATACATTTCCTTCACTCACCCCTGTTGCGGGGCCGGCTGGGAATTCTGATGGTTTGAGGGAATTTCTATGTCGTTCGGTGTCCGTGGAGCCCTGAAAGACTCAACTCGTGAACGTGTGAAGTAAAATGAACGAAATGTCTTGTAACAAATAACTCAGAACTCAATAAAGCTTATTAAACTGAACTAATTTAATTGTCAAATGATTTAATACTATTTAGGAATAAGAAATGGACTGAAGATATTTTAGAATTGGTAAAAGCTGAATTTATTGCAACGCGTCAAGACTCTAACAACGTCGGAGATCAAAAGCGAGTCGAAGAAACAGGCTTCTTCGTACGTTCTCTTTTATAAATACATTGTTTTCGTTCGGTCGAAAGGGGCGAGGACAAATTTCTAATATTGCAAAGTTCATCCTTAACTCTTTCCTGTTCAAACTTCGCGTTACAAGAACTTGCGTTAAACGCCGCTAGAGCGAGGATCGCAACTCGCAACACCTCCCCCCTTATACAAAAGGTGTTCTCCTATGAGAACAAAAGGTTCCAACATGGATTATCGCGTCGTCCCAAGCAATCTCAATAACTATTTAAAATTTTCTCGTTTAATAAAGGATAAATTTAGAATGTAGATAAATTTGAAATGTAGATAAATTTGGAATGTAGATAAATTTAAAATGTATACTTGTTACTGGGAACTGAAATCGTATACTGTCAAAATGTAAATTGCCTGTAACGTGCCAAGTAATCTGCTGGGCTCTTTGACTTTCCTTTCTATGGGAATCCGAGCGGACCGAGTAGCTTGGCTACTCCCACACAGCACACAACCGTCCTCAAAACGTCCCGAGGACGTTCGTCCCAGTCATACCGGACGTCCCAGGAACGTCTCGAATTTCTCACGAACGGTTTACATACGTCCTCTGAACGACGAATGTTCCCAGTCAGCCACGTCCGTCTTTGCAGATTTTGCTCAACGCCTGAATAAAAATGTTTGTGATAGAAAAACTACAGATTTGATACAGGATTTGTTATATTCGATAATGAAAGCAGACTGAGAACAGAAAGCTGACAGATTGTGCTGCCTTAACCTGCGAGCAGATTGGCGGCAGGGTCTGCTGATACAATTTAATTGCAGAAATCGATCAGATTCAGTGTAACGCGATCTGACGGCAGATAGGCAGTAGAAACCGAGCAGATCCTGTTGACATAGCCTGCGAGCAGTTTGGCGGCAGAAAGTAAGGAGAGACTGCTGATGCAATTTAATGGCAGGAATCGAGTAGATCTTGCGCATCGCGATCTGACGGCAGATAAACAGCAGGAATTGGGCAGATTCTGCTGACATAGTTCACAACGCCACCCCGCCAGGCGGCAGATGGGGCGAGCGCTTCTCGCTTGCGAAATAGCACCGTGGCGGGAATAAGTGGCCGAGGGCTCGATCATTCAGGGCTCTCGAGTACCACTCGCATTTGCCGGCATTTCGCTGCGGAGTATATATTTGGTATACCCGTCTCTAAGGGCGGTATTATCCGTCGTTGCTTAAGACTAAGATCGTCTTAAGCATCCGGCATCCTTCACTAATCTACTAGACTAGTAGAGGATGTCGCATGCTAAAAACTAAAAAACGATTGATGATAATTCTGCCCCAAGATTACTGAATGAATAGTAGTTATCATTAATTATTTTATATTTGGAAGAACTGTCTTTAAAAGTTTAAATAATTATTTTGAGCCTCCCTGGCATTCAATTGACCAACAACCTGCTAAGTAAAATATTAAAAATGTTATAATACCCGTTTAAATACATGGTTTTCCAACTTTTCTTTCTTCCATAAAATATGCTAGGAATCAGATCTTTTAAGTCGATCTTATAAACGTGTTCTATGTGTTATTTACGCTTAAGACTTTCGCACTGTTTTTAAATCTATACTATTATATAAAATTGCTTACTATCTCCGCATTAAATTATAGTTTTTGCGGTCAGATTCTGACATCAGGATCTGCTTGATTTCTGCCGCCAATCTGCGGGCGGTTCTTGTCAGCAGGATCTGATCAAAACCTGACATAAATCTGCAGAACCATAGTTTAATGCGAACATAGTAGGCACCGAATCTGACGTCAGGATCTGCTCGGTATCTGCCGCCAATCGGCCGCCAGATCGCGCAGCGCTGGATCTGCTCGATTTCTGCTCCCAATCTGTGGTCAGACCACGGCAGCAGGATCTGCTCGGTATCTGCCGTCAATCTGATGTCAGATCCTGACATCAGGCAATGACCACAGAACCATAGTTAAATGCGGACATAGTAGGTCCCAAATCTGACGTCAGGATCTCCTCGAATCTGCTGCCAATCTGCTGGCATACTGCGGTCAGTTTGTTTACTGGGTTACCAAAACAGTGGTCCCAGGTACGTCTCGCACACAACACACACCCGTCCTAAAAGCGTCCCAGGTACGTCCGCCCCAGTTGTTCGGGACGTCCCGAATTTCCCACGAACGGCTTATGTACGTCCCCTGAACGACGAATATTACAAAACAAGTGGTCCCGGGTACGTCTTTTAAGCGCATGGATTGGGACTGATACAGGCGTTCAAAAGACCCCGCATCACCCCGTCGTGTAACGGAAAAGCGCGCTTCGACAGAGTTTCCACCGACTTTCCACCACCACCCGGAATTAGACGGAAAGATGGACGTCGATTCGCAGGCGCGGGGGACATCCGCGGGCAGCCTATCCCTTGAATCCGGCTCATCCCTCATCCTGATTGGCCAAAGGACTGGGAGGACACGCAGGGATGGAAGGGGCAACACGTTCGAGGAGGGAAGGAGCAACGACGGAGGACTCCGAGAAGACAGAACGATTTTGACTCTCGATTGAAAAAGTCCCAACCTGTTCTCAATATTTAACGATCTCTTAAAACTATTAAGAAAATATATTGAAGTTTTGCCAGTGAACAATTTTATTTTATTTAAAACTCCCACACATTTCGCGAGCAGAGTGCTCCAGCACTCCACGGGCACCAACCCCCGTTCTGTTCTTAAAATCACCGCCAAAATACGCAACAAAATTGGTGACAGCTGTGGGATATTTTGAAAATAAATACGTTAATTTCACAAACATTCTGAGTGATAAACTTTGTCGGCTCGTGAGTGTGTGATATACATATACAGTCTGCACTTGTAGAACTGTGATTTTCGTAGACTTGTGAATTGACATTGATAAGCAGCAGTTTATAATTGTGTAACCAACGTGAAAGTGCAACATCTCCCCCTCAGGTTTTTGCACGGTTTCCCTAAGGGCAAGGGTGGATGCCGGAGACGGGTGGCTTCAGCGGCCGTGCTCGCTAACCCTGAAATCACAAGCACCTGTTGGTATTGGAGTACATATATTGTTGACAATTACGAGTTCCTATCCATACTTCCGACGGACGAAAGGAAGAATCTACCTGAGAAGCCAAGGAGCCAGCGCATTCGGTGGATCAGGAAAATCATCTTCCAGGGAAAAGACCAGTGAGGGATTACCTGAAAGTTTTGATAGTAAGAGTTTATAATTATGAAAAACTATATCTTACGTGATAAGCATAAATGCCGCCGTATAAGACCGGATTTGTAAAGGCTAGACGTTATAGAAGGGCTGACTCGAGTGGAAGTAGCGCGTCCGAGATAGGAAATTTAGCGATAGAGTTACCCGCACCGCAGTCTTCTTCAACTGCGTTACAGTCGAATGACTTGAGCGTAATACCTTCGCGAACTCCTATTCGCAGATACAATTACTCTCTCGTCGATGATGAATCAATTCCTTCAGATGATTCAAGTGCCGAGAAAATTACGGAGTTACCTTCTGATTCCTCAGAGACTATATTTATGTCATTGACTTTCGCCACTTCTTTGGTTCCCCGCTTTGATGCAAAGTCCTGTTCAATAACTAAGTTTATTAATCAGTGTAGACTCGCGGATTCACGAATTAAACCCGGAAATAGGATTAACTTACTCGCTTTGGTCCACAATAAAATTGAAGGGGATGCAGATCAGCTCATATCTAACAGCAATGACTTGACTACGTTGGACGAATTGATCGACTTGTTAAAATCCTCTTTTTCCCGGTCTTTTGATGTTGATCGCGTTCAAGACGAGTTGAAGAATCTACGTCAAAAGAATAGTGAGAGCATTGATAGTTACGGGGCTAGAGTGAAGGAGATTTTAAATAGGGGTACGGAAGCAGCTAACGAGAAATTTGATATGGAATAGCTATAGATGGAGCTATAGAGGGAAATTGAATATGAGAAACAGACCCCTTATTCGAAAACCGTAGTTAGTAATACGAAAGTATGTGCGGTCAATGTGGATGATCGCAAGTGTTATAGCTGTAACCAGCCGGGTCATTTGCGTAGAAATTGCCCTAAAAATAGAAATACTTGGCTTAAATTACTATCTCACCAAGACATCAGGTGTAATCATTGCAAGAAAACGGGACACACGGAAGACCGGTGCTTTAGAAAGAATATACCTCGTAGGTCTAACATATCGCAATCTTCAATGGCAGCAGCTTCCGGGAATTCGCAATATTTAAACTCGCAGGGGGTCCTACAAACAAGCGCAGTGCGGAACCAACCCCTAATTGCGCGCGTCGAAACCATGGAACCCTCTATCAATTTGACGCAATAGGTATTAACCGATCGCCTGTGATCCAGTTGGAGGAAAATCTGTTTTGCAGCGGGTTTGCTAGCTTCCTCGTTGACACCGGTTCTCATCTAAATCTGATCAAACAGGAGGGTTTAGTTTCGAATTTAGCAGTTAATATCATGATTTATCATCTTACCGGAATTTGTCCAGGAATGATTTGCACTCATGGTGAAGTCATTATCACCATTCGCAATATTCCGATTTACTTCCAAGTTGTGAGTAATGATTTTCCTATTAAACAGACAGGAATTCTGGGAATTTCGTTCCTCGAAAAACAGGTGGTAACTCTTACATTCAGGGATAAGTTACCCAATAGTTTGCAATTTGGAAAAGGGAAATCTTCTTCTATTTTTTCATGTTTTGATTTGGTTTCACGCACTAAGACTTTAATTTCCGTCCCTGTCAAGAATAGTAACACATCATGTTATATGCGGAAAATAGATGTTGGACCGGGTATTTACGTAGGTGAGGTTTTAGCGAGCCAGGAAAATGGATTCGCAAGGATTTATGCAATTACCACCACAACCGAGAATGTTACTCTTACCATACCTTCTGTAGAATTGGAAGAATTCGATATCAAACACCCTGCTCCCCGTTCATATCGACCGGGAGATTCTAACCTCAATCATTCAAGTGCACATGCACAAAGGTTTGTTCAATTTGTTAAGGCCCTGAATTTGGAAAGCCTTAATGAGGCGGAAAGAGTCAGTATCCTGGAAATAGTTAATGAGTTTCCTTATCAATTTTACCTTCCGGCAGATAAGTTAGGTTCTTCAAATATTGCTCAGCACACCATAGTAACTACTGACGAAGTACCGATAAATACCAAACAATATAGGTTTCCTCCAGTCCATAAAAATGAAATTAAGGAACAGGTACATACCTTACTCAAAGATGATATAATTCAGCCTTCAGCCTCACCATATAATTCTCCCGTTTGGATCGTTTCCAAAAAACCCGACTCTTCTGGAAAACTCCGTTGGCGCATGGTTATAGATTGTCGGAGGTTAAATGAAAAAACTGTTGGAGACGCTTATCCCCTTCCTAATATTACAGATATATTAGATCAATTGGGGGGGGGGGGGGCAAAATATATTAGTACTTTGGACTTGGCTTCCGGCTTTCATCAAATTTTAGTTGACCCTGCTTCTAAATCTAAAACTGCTTTTTCCACTCCCAATGGTCATTATGAATTTAACAGAATGCCATTCAGCCTAAAAACTGCACCTGCCACCTTTCAACGAGTTATGGATTTGGTATTAACCGGCTTGCAAGGAAGCGAACTCTTCGTGTATATGGACGACATAGTCGTCTATGCTGATTTTCTCGAGGAACATGCGCGAAAATTAAAAATCCTTCTGGCGCGTTTACAGAACTCCGAATTGACCCTTCAGCCAGGCAAATGCCATTTTCTTCAGCGGGAGATAATATACTTGGGACATATATTAACTAGTAGGGGAGTGAAGCCGGATCCCGGAAAGATCAAAGCGGTAAAACAGTTTCCTATGCCGAAAACGAAGAAAAATATTAAACAGTTCTTAGGTCTCGTAGGATATTATAGGAGGTTTATTCAAGACATGACTAAGATTGCGAAATCGTTAACGACACTTCTAAAGAAAATAGTCCCTTTTGCTGGAGTGACGAGGTTCAGGCTTTTTTTTTGAAAAGCTGAGGGATATCATTTGTTCGGAGCCATTACTACAGTTCCCAAATTTTTCGCAACCATTTCTGGTTACCACCGATGCCTCTGACTACGTTGTAAGAGCTGTTCTAAGTCAGGGTCCTATTGGGAAAGATCTTCCAATAGCGTATGCTTCCCGGACTTTGAACAGTGCCGAGACCAATTATTCCACTATAGAGAAGGAACTATTAGCTGTTTTGTTTGCTGTGCAACATTTTCGGCCTTGTATGGACATCAGTTCACCTTAGTTACAGGCCATCGTCCATTAGTTTGGTTAAATAATACTTCTAAAATTATAAGATGGAGAATTAAATTAAATGAGTACCATTACAACATTGTGTACAAGCCTGGTCGAGTAGACTCCAATGCAGATGCACTGTCGCGCAATCCAATTATACCTAGTCATGCTTCCGATTCTCAATTGAATCCTTCACGGCCAAATGAAATTCATAATTCCTGTTCGAGGCGTCTGGAAGAGGTACTTGTCTGCGCAGACGAGTTATCAATTGCAGATTTCTAAGTGGACAGGAAGGATGCCGCATTTCACGAGTACAATAATGAAGTAATGGTGGCTTCTGTCTTCCTGGCGCGCGGGAAGGCAGAGGTTAGGCAGAATGAGGTCATAGGTGAATTATTGAGAAATTCTAATGTTAACAAAGATAATACAGATTGTGAGGGATCGCTCCAGCTGGACACTATGGATCAGCTTCCATTCGGATATTTGTTGGACGGTGAGACTGAACCCCCGGCAGCCGCTTCAGATTCCGTTGGAAGTGGTCCATGTCCAGTGAAGGTGCCTGCGCTCTGTCCGGCACCCTGAGGAGACAACACAGGGCCTGCGGTATCTTGAATTGTGGCAAAGACGTGGGGTGTCTGTTAGTTTCCCAGCTTATGCTGTGGTAGAGGCTTTGATGTCGGATATTTTCTCGACTAATGTCGTGGCAGAGGCTGACGAGCCTAATGATTTCTCGACTTATGTTGTGGCAGAGGCTGTTGGGCCTGGTAAAATAGCGACCAAGACCGCGCGGAGGACCCTCAGTAGAATGACCTCAATAGATTCTAATAGAAATGAACCAGAACTTGACGATAATGATTGTGATAATATACATGATAATATACAAAACGGAAATAGAATATTGGTTACTGGTATTTTACATGGACAGACGACACACCTCTCTCAATTTCCTACTATCCTTAACACCAAAGATTACCTTTTCATGCACAGAGATAATATCTTTCTACCTCTTGATTGTAGCATAGATTCTCACGTAAGCAGGGATTTGCTAATAAGAAATAGGTTCTCCATTGACCAAATAAGAAGGTATTGTCTCAATGCTGGAGAAGCTATGACTCTTCCCGGGGATAAATATTCCATTTTTCATCTACAGTGGCTCTTAAAAATATTCGGACACCCTTTAAAATCGCATAACTTTTTTAAAATTAATCCAAACGACTTGAGTTTTTTTGAGAAGCTAGAAGGATTAGTTTGCTAAATGATATGACTCGTCGTTTTGAAAAAAATGCACTTGGTCGGAGTAGCAAAAAAAAAATAGTAAAGGGCGTTTTTTAAACTTTTTTTTGTGAACCCTTAATGAAAATTCAAAAAACCTGTTTGTAGATTTAAGTAAGTTATATACGTGTCTAAAATTTCATCAAAATCGGTTAACGTTGCTCTGAGCTACACACGTTTCAAGATCGCAGAATAAGGTCGAAAATAGCGAAATTCCCGAAAATCAGCGATTTTCGACCTTATTCTGCGATCTTGAAACGTGTGTAGCTCAGAGCAACGTTAACCGATTTTGATGAAATTTTAGACACGTATATAACTTACTTAAATCTACAAACAGGTTTTTTGAATTTTCATTAAGGGTTCACAAAAAAAAAGTTTAAAAAACGCCCTTTACTATTTTTTTTTTGCTACTCCGACCAAGTGCATTTTTTTCAAAACGACGAATCATATCATTTAGCAAACTAATCCCTCTAGCTTCTCAAAAAAACTCAAGTCGTTTGGATTAATTTTAAAAAAGTTATGCGATTTTAAAGGGTGACCGAATATTTTTAAGAGCCACTGTATTTGTTAAAAGTACTTCTCAGGAAAATCCAGACTGCACCCATATTGTCTCTTCGTTGAAATCTCTCAAACAGCTCATGAGTTCCTTAGGCATTAATACCATCAGTATATCAAGGGATCATAACCATCTTGAACCCATCGAGTGGGAATTCATAGAGGATATTCTACGGCAGATTTTTAATGATCTCCAGTATATCATTACTGTATGTACCGGGGAGATTGAAATTCCACCTAAACCAAGACGATCTGAAATTGTTAAGGAATATCATGAATCTGTGATAGGAGGTCATTAAGGCATGGCTAAGTTATATAGTCGTATTCGGGAAAATTTTTATTGGCCATGGTTGGGAAAGGAAATTAAGGAATTCGTACGTACCTGCCTGATTTGTCAAAGGAACAAAATTCACTTAGCAAAGACTCGACAGCCAATGCGAATTACTGATACTCCAAAAATAGCTTTCGAAAAGGTGCAGATAGATATAGTTGATCCATTACCAATAACCAAAAAGGTCCATCGATACCTCTTAACACTTCAAGATAATTTAACTAAATATTCGGATGCCGTTCCTTTATCTCATATTGATTCTGTATCCGTAGCAATCAGTCTGACTGAACAGTTTATTAACAGGTTTGGTTGTCCTAGAGTTATTCATACGGATCAGGGTAGTAATTTCGTTAGCAAAGTGATAAACAGTTTTTGCAGGATCTTTAAAATTCGTAGGATTACCTCCACCGCATTTCATCCGCAGTCATTGGGGTCCATAGAACGTGCCCACCGTGATTTTGTCGATTATTTAAAGCATTATTGCACAAAATCAGATTGGGACGATTGGATCAGATTCGGGATATTCTCTTATAACACCTCTGTGCATGAAGTCACTGGTTTCACCCCCCATGAGCTTGTTTTCGGTGTAAAGGCCATAATTCCCACTGAATTTGCGAAACAGGAAGTTCCACGAACTTTCATCGAATATTTAGATCAACTTTTCATGAAGCTCACTACCACTCAGGCTACAGTGGCAGTTAACCTTGAAAAAGCAAAAGAAAAGAGTAAGCAGTATTATGATAAGAATGTTAATCCTCGTCAATTCTGTGTAAACGATCATGCATACTTACTTAAGGAACCCAAAACATCCAAATTCGACTCAAGTTGGATGGGTCCTTATAAGATTATACAAATGTATGATGATTTAACGATAGAAATAGCGATATCAACGAATAAATCTAAGATAGTTCATGCGAACAAACTTAAACTAGCATGCATAAGACCAGATATTACTGATATAGAAGAATAATGTTAATATTATGTGTGATCATTTTATATCAAATAAGGATTATAGCGTTTTTGGATGAAGTATTTAGACAAGTTTAGTTAGGGTGTTACATTACCATCGGATATTAGCTATGCGTTACATTATAATCGATTTAATATTACCTAGTAATAGAATAATATCTTACTATTGTGAAATGTTGCAATATAACTATCATTCTTCAACTCGTGCTTGCTGCGGGACAATGGGGACCGAGTAGCTCGTTTACCGCAGGGCTGGCGCGCGGAGAGGAGACGTAGTTATAATCCTATGTACAATACATATTCATTCAATTTTTACATACTTAAGTTAATACTGATGTATTGTTTTCTTTTTCAAAAAGTTATTTCCATTGGAAACACCTTTTCTATATGGAGAGAGGTGTTGCGTGATTACGCGAACGTAGCCACGAAACTGTATATAACACAGTACAACAGCCATCTGGACTTGGAACATTCAATAGCCGTTTCTTATAGGTTTTCGTGCCCTGAAAACGAATCCGCAAACCGTTTGTCGCCATCACCCTTAGTTTTTGAGAAAATCGATTTTGAAAAAAACTGCAAATTTTCAACTTTGAACATATTTTCTGTCGAAACGGTAATAGTTATTCGATTGTTCGTTGCGTCAAATTATTCTATGAACCTTCCCGAATACAACGATGTAAGTGATTATTGCGTTATGATCATTTAAATATGTTTAAACAACGATCAAAGGGAAAAGGACACCCGAAATGCACCAATTTTTGCGGATATCTTTCAATTTATTTCCAAAACTAAGGGTCTGAGACGAAATCTGACCATCCCACGCGATGCAGCAGACATTGTTCCATCGGAAAGCGTCGGCAGAAGTGGTAAGTCTCGTTTCGTTTTCAATACAGAAACGAAATAGTTTGGCAAAACGCGCGGAGCCGACAGTGGTAGTCAACGGCGCGGCGGCACGCGCGGCGGCCAGCGTAGGTAGGTAACCCTGCCGCTCACGGTAAGCCTCTCACAGTGCTACAATATTGTATTTGTTATTTGTAAACTATTTAATTAAAAATTATTAACTATTGTATAATAAACTATGTAGGGTAAACCAACCAGTAATTGACCGCATACCAGTGAATGACCATTAGGCAAAGAAATGTCAATTATAAATTTGAAATATTTATATGTTTATAAATGGAGTGCAGTTGCACTTTTAATATCCCATATTTTTAGTTACGCGTATTAAACAAACATTAATAAGTACAATTCTTATTAACAGTATGCGGTCATTTACTGGGCTTCTCATTCAACAACTGGGTCATTCACTGGTTAGTTTATCCTAATAAATTTTCTGTAATTTCAAACTTTGATTTTTTGAATATGCAAGGTTTCGGCGCTATGTGTGTACAATTTGCCGGTTTGGAGTTCGGTAGCGACCGACAAGCGAGCGGGCAACTATCTTGTAAACAGACTTATTAAAGCGTGTGAAAGATTGGGTTGCAATATGTCCCTCAAAATGCATTTTTTGCATTCCCATCTTGATTTTTTCCCGGAAAACCTTGGTGATGTGAGTGATGAGCACAGGGAACGATTTCACCAAGACGTGTCCGTGATGGAAAAACGTTACTACGGAAAAAGTAGCATCGCAATGTTGGCAGACTACTGTTGGCAACTCCAAATGAGTAGTAAAATAACCCATAAACGTCAGGCAAGAAGACAACACTTCTAGGTATGTAATTAATTTCAGTCTTCTTACTTTTATTAGAAAATAGTTTATAAATAACAAATATAATACTGGAGAACGGTAATATAGTCACGTGCGATATGCACTTCTGTTACACTGACGTGTTTAATATAATAGTGTAAAAAAATCAGTCGTATAGTATGACATTCACACGAACAATTCTCTTGTATTTTTAATACATTGGGAACTGATGTGGGTACCTAACTGTACACACATAGCGCCGACACCTTGCACATTCAAAAAATCAAAGTTTGAAATTACAAAAAATTTATTAGGTACATAGTTTATTATGCAATAGTTAATAATTTTTTATTAAATAGTTTATAAATAACAAATACAATATTGTAGCACTGTGAGAGGCTTACCGTGAGCGGCTGGGTTACCTACCAACGCTGGCCGCCGCGCCGTTGACTACCACTGTCGGCTCCGCGCGTTTTGCCAAACTATTTCGTTTCTGTATTGAAAACGAAACGAGACTTACCACTTTTGCCGACGCTTTCCGAAGGAACAGTGTCTGCTGCATCGCGTGGGATGGTCAGATTTCGTCTCAGACCCTTAGTTTTGGAAATAAATTGAAAGATATCCGCAAAAATTGGTGCATTTCGGGTGTCCTTTTCCCTTTGATCGTTGTTTGAACATATTTAAATGTTCATAACCCAATAATCACTTACATCGTTGTATTCGGGAAAGTTCATAGAATAATTTGACGCAACGAACAATCGAATAACTATTGCCGTTTCGACAGAAAATATGTTCAAAGTTGAAAATTTGCAGTTTTTTTCAAAATCGATTTTCTCAAAAACTAAGGGTGATGGCAACAAACGGGTTGCGGATTCGTTTTCAGGGCACGAAAACCTATAAGAAACGCCTATTGAATGTTACAAGTCCGAGAAAAAGTCAAATTTTGTTGTACTGTGTAATCGATGAGTAAATCAAGAGCGAAATTTGAAAGCCGATGCGAGTGGCATACGTGGGAAAGATCTTGGACAGAGCTCGAAGACAGGGAGAGGACATCAATTAACAGACCCCGAAACGAATCGCGAGTTTCTTCTAACCCATACAGCACACTTCGTTGCAGCTGTATTGCAGGAACGTTGCTGCAATATTGAGTTGTTGCAGGTTTCATTGCAAAATTGTAGGAACGTTCCTGCAATATTGCCGTGCATTATTGGAGTGGCAATGATCCTACAATATTGCAGCAATATTGCAAGAACGTTGCCGTGCAATGTTCCATTGGCAACGATCCTACAATATTGCAACAATATTTGCGAGACCGTTGCCGTGCAATGTTCCATTGGCAACGATTCTTCAATATTACTGCAATATTGCGCGCTCATTGACGTGCAATGTTCCAGTGGACAACGATCCTACAATACTTCGGCAATATTGCGCGCACATCGACGTGCAACGTTCCACTGGCAACGATCGTACAATATTTCGGCAATATTGAGCGCACATCGATGTGCAATGTTTCAGTGGCAACGACCCAGCAAAATTGCCTACATATTGCCGTGCAATACTGTAGTGGAAATATTGTAGAAACAGTATAGCAATATTCTGAAGCAACTATGACTTTGACGAAATTTGAAATATGACGTCGAGTATTTATCTGGATATGCTAGAATTTCTCGTTGACCGTTGAAGATATGAAAAAAGTGTTATTGTGAGAGTCGTTTGTACATGAATTTAAATTATAGAAGAGATTTGAAAATGAATTTAATTTGTTTAGATAGAGTAGTGTCACGTCCTGAATTGCCGGAACATTCAGGACTAGAAGGGAGTTCTTGCCCCGTCGCCTCCGACGCACCGTAAACCCTAAGGCCGGCCCGGTAACGCCACTATGGAGTAACTATGCGGGGCGGGTGGATCGGTGTTGGAGGATCGAGGAGGAAAAGAAGAGGTGTGTTTCGTCTTGGGACCGCCAGCCAGACTCATCAGTAGGGCTATAGCTGACGGCCCCTGCCCTAGACACACACGGGGACACAGAGGATATGATTTGGAACTTGTATATATACGAATGATATTGGGAGTTAGGACTAGCGGGAAAGATTTGAGACCTCTGGTGGCGCTCGTCGACACTAAGTCGCGATACCGTGGTGGGGCCAGGACGTCACAGTAGATACTATATATTTTAATGTGTGAAATTATTATTATTATTATTATTATTATTAAACGTCTTTATTGCGCACACACACGTATATACAATCAAGCAAGAGAAAAGAGAGATGAAAAGACAAATGCAAAGCCCACACAGCACACAACATCCCGAGGACGTCTGTTTTAGGTCCGTTCTAGGACTGTAGGTCTGAATGTCCCGATTGGTAACAAAACGTCCCCGGGACGTCTGTGGACGGCTCTGGGACGTCTATAGACGGTTTCGGGACGTTTTTGGGACATTGTGTAACTACAGTAGCGCCATCTGCACAATGTCCTAAGGACGTCTTGGGGATGCGTTTCAAGACGTCGTATGTTAGGTTAGGTTTTTTAGCGCCATCCGATTTTTAGTGCCATCTATAGAACGTCGTCTATACTATTAGGTGCATTTCAGTCTCAAAGAGTTTTTCAGCGAAAGTGTATTAACGACTCCTAATTTGAAGACTGGACATAGCGCCCTCTGCTTATGGACAGCGTCCAGTTCAAGAACTAGTCTAAAATGAATTCAAATGTGAAAAGATATGTTTTAGAGCGCGAGTTTGAAACAGGTAGCAGGTATAGAGGTGTAAGAATTTCTTTCCGAAAATCTATGCGGGGAGTGAGGAGTCATATGGACCCGAATATGGTACATCCTGAGGGTTTGTATATATATGTAGGGTCTAAATTAGGCTAAATGCATTGGGACGGTGTTGAAGACGGTTATCGATACGATTAAAATAAAATGAATTTTTATAAAAATGTATTTCCATTTATTTCGTTACAGTACACTGCAAATTATATCACCCACTGCATTACACTATGTGTGTTTACAAATATTGAAAAACTACAATACTATAATATTATTATTCTATTTGTTATAAATTATAAATTAAATTATTATATTTCTATAATCAAATTGCTCGTGCGCGCATGCGCGAAATGACTATAGAATGCACTTACAATAAGTAGTGAATACACCTGTAGTTGGTTGGAATATACAAAGCAGAGTATAGAACGTGTACACAGAATCCACAGATCGCATACGCACTTAAAATATATGTACATTGTACAATACATGAAATATATAAATATAACATATGTTAGTGTACTTAATACACATATCGGATTTTACAAAAATATACAGTAGTGATAGAGTAGTAGATACACCACACAGTGGCAGACAAACGTATACATATACACTTTTTAAATTCGCATAACTTTTTACAAAAAGTGAACTAAACGAGTTCTTTTTTTTTAGAAGTTAGAAAGATCGGTTTGCTATAATAGTTATATCGTGTATTCGCCGTTTTGAAAAATTGGAATTTTCGAAATAACCAGAAAAAAAAGATTTTTCAAACTTTTTCATGCGCGCTTATAATGAAAATTTAAAAAATGTCCTTTCTAGATTCAAGTAAGATATACGCATACTGAAAATTTCATCTAAATCGGTTAACGTTGCTCTGAGCTACAAACGCTTAAAGATCGCAGAATGAGGTCGAAATCGATGGTATATTCCGAGGTCAGGGATTTTGAAATTCTGTCATGTCATCAAGGGGTCATATTCTGGTTAGCGCGCCGATAAATTAAGCGAATTTCAGGAATTTATTGCGAATTATAGTAATGTTATAAAACTTTTTTCTATTGATTAAACTACACTTCTACGGCAAATAAAAAATATAAAAGTAATCAAATTATTGCTTTTAAAATGGTTTCTGAAGGCGATTTTGATGACATGTTTAAAAATTCATGCTTCGCTCGTGCAGGTGATTTCAGCAGTTGGACTTATCTGAAACCAAAAGTACAAACAGATTCTTGATCAATATGACTATGTCGCTATGGTCCGAACTAGAATAAATGATTTATCCATAAAATTAACAAAACGGCGGGCAAAATACAAGAATAAATGTATTTCGGCTGTGTTTTATGTGCTATTTTCGATTTTAAAAGTAGGTTAGACTCAACAGAAATACTTAGTTGTAGTCCCGGCCAGAGGCATAGGTGTCCAGAACCCATACAGCACACTCTCGTTGCAGCATAGTTGCAGTATAGTTGCGGTGCAAGATTGCAACGATTCACGCAACGTTGCCGCAACTATGCAGCAATAATTCTATGTCCGCCTGCTGCAACGTTACACAGCAACTTTGAGGCAACTTTGCACGGCAACTTTGAGGCAACGAAAAACTGTTAAAAAAAAATAAAAAAAGTTATTGGTTACGACAGATTTGAACTCCGGCCCGCCCGCATGACAATCTGACGCGCTACCGTTGTGGCCACGAAACTTTCTTGGATGTAGAGTACTGTAGATGGTATATATATTGATTACTCTGTACGTTAAAAACTTTTATACTACATGAGTACTACGACCCCCATATATTGTCGTTCCAAAAGCACTGTGCGCCTTGCTCGCCTTCACGGAAACATCAGTTTGGCACGTGCCACCAGTAAAGTAGATTCTGACTTATGCTTGGAACTGATTAAATGGTTGCCTTCTCCGACATATATTTTATATTTTAGTTCATTATACTGGATGTCCGCGGGAACAGTAAACACCTGGATATTTCCTACTAACGTATTGGAGATATAAAAGAAATTGTTTACATGAAATTGCGTGGTTGGAGGGGGCAAATTTTCTACGGAACTCTTTTTTTAACAGATCACTTGATAGTGCGTTTCAAGACGAATTCAATAAAGTATAATGTATACACTTTATTTCAGCCGGTTTTGGAGATATTATGTTTTAAAATTTGCTAACGCCGCAAAGTTGTGGCAAAGTTGCGACAAAGTTGCGGCAAAGCTGCGGCAAAGTTGCTGCATAGTTGCGGCATAATTGCGGCAAAGTTGCTGCATAGTTGCGGCATAATTGCGGCAAAGTTGCTGCATAGTTGCGGCATAATTGCGGCAAAGTTGCAGTGCATTATTGCAACGCAACTATGCAGCAACTATGCAGAAACAATTCTATGTCCGCCCCGTGCAATGTTGCACGGCAACGTCGCAGCAACCATACATCGACATTGCACTGCAACCATGCAACATCGCAAGGTTACTGCAACCATCCTGCAACTTTGCCGCAACGAAGTGTGCTGTATGGGAATAAGCAGTTCAATTTATAAAGCAATCGGTTCGATAGATTTTGAGATTTTACCTGCACCATGAGAAAAAATGACGTTCCGAGAAAAACGCGTTCAAAGTTTTCATCTATGGGGGTCGAGCCTCTGCGCTCCCTACAAAATGCCTATGTAGATGCTAAAATAATTGGAATTTTTCAATGAAAATTTAACAGTACATTCTTGAGGATATATACTTTCGAAAAATGTTTGAAAAAATCGATTTTTTCAAACCGTCTAACCAGAATGACCCCTTAACACCCATCGTCGTGGTTAGTCTAGTATATATAGCTAATGTTAAACGTGTTCTGTGGCTTGGAAAATACTTATAGCACTTATTGTCATTTTCTTATTTCCGCTACGCAATCTGGTGGCAAAAATTAAAGCACTCAAATCGGGTTAGCTGTCACATGTAATTGGCAATATTGTGAATTTCGACTGTTTGATGATCGATTTTGTAATATTTAACAGACTATTTAATGACAAAAACATTATTGCACTATTTCAATACTTGTGTGAGACCAGTCCTGTAACTCGATTGACCCGATTGCAGAGCTTACAACCGGAGATAGCGCTCTCACAGAATTTACCAATACACATATGCGCTTTACCATGGATATACTTTGTTGATCGTAGCAGAATGTTGCTCCAGCTTTGATGTCTGGGGAATGCAGCGTCTTCCCTATCAATGTTGCGCTTCTTCCAGGCTCGTGAACGATGCTTTACTGCGGGATGTTTACCGCACTTCATTGGGAGAGGTGGCGAGGATCCGCATTCATCGACAGTCAGGCCGCACTGCTACTCCTTTTTTTTTTTTTTTTTTACGTGGGGAAAATGCGTTACGCACACCCGGCGAGATGTTGTGTGCCGGGTAGTGTGGGACTCCTTGCAGGTGTCGGTCCCGCAAGTTTACCCACTAAAAACCACCACGACCCCCCTCAATCATCTAAATTCTAAATTTTGAAAAGGTATGAACATTGAATCAACAAGAAAACCTCGAAATCTGAATGTTGTTGTCATCATAAAGACATCACAAAGACATAATTTACATATACTAGAAACATTAGACAAGTATTTTATTTGTAAGTCGGAAGAGTGGAGTGAAGTAGAGGGAAAATTTTAACATTATCTGCAGTTTCGAATTTCACACATTTATGCACTATTTCCGCTACACTGAAAATTTGACGAGGACCGATGTTGTTGGATGGCGTTTGAAAAATTCCTAATTCGGAGGAGTTACAGGGTTCGTCATAAAAATCTATCAATTGTAAAAATTTTCGGCCTATTATTTTATGCTGGTTTTCATGTACGATAATATTTTCTACAATAACAATGCTGCCATCATTGAGACGGCAGCAATTGTTAGGGTGCCGGTTCTGTAAAATAAAATTACTGAAACTAATACGTTTAAATTGCTTCGCGTTATTAATACTGTCTATTATTGGACCACGAGAATGTTCCTTTTGGAAAATCGGATATACGGGGGAACTATTTAATGCTTCTATACTAAAATAAGATTTTTCTAATTGCCGTTTCACAAGCTGTTGCAAGGGTTTCTCACTCTTCCTAATACATTTTTTAATACTTTGCAAAAAGTTTTCAAACGGAAAGCAACTAAAATTATCAAGAGGTCCGTGATTTCTTACATCATCTACCAAGTGTAGCAGATTATGAACATTATGTGATACGTGTTCTGAGTGTTGAGAGGCCGAGGGTTTCTAAGGAGCGAGGCGTGGATATTCAATAACTATATACACTCAGTTAGACGAAAATAAACGTTTAGCTTTAATCCTTAGAGCTTGGATTATAACGTACAAATGTGTGAAAAACATAAAAGGCGCAATTTAACCAAGAATGTAACTGAGCTTCTAACGCGACTATTTCGCATGGCCGTTCCAGCACGTTCTGCGGAAGTCAACTTTGCCAGGAAGTGCGTAAGCATAATTTATTCCGCCGGCCAGCGTTCGACCAATCAACTCCTCTGGCTTATACGGCAGAGGGGTACAACGAATCATATTAGTTCTTATGAATCCCATTTCCAACACTTCCCTTTGATTCGGGGTTCCTCCTCAGTCTTTACATTTCTCTCAGCTGAAACATAATGCTAAAACATAATACTGTCTACCAGTTGTTTAAATTTAACCTTATTCAGAGCTTTGGTAAAAACATCCGCTAATTGGTTTTCCGTCGGACAATATTTGATTTTTACCTCCTCTGACTTTATTCTTTCAGTAATAAACTTATACCTAACATCTATATGTTTGCTTCTTTTATTTATTATTCCTTTTTGTATGAGCTTAATTGTACTTTGATTGTCGATGTTAAGCTCTGTTTTTACCTTTTTACCCGTTAGTTCAGTTATTAAACCTTTCAAGTACAATAATTCCTTGCAGCATTCAGCAGCGGCAATGAATTCTGCCTCAGTGCTCGACAGGGCGACAATTGGTTGTCTTCGTGAGCACCATGATATGGGGCCCCCACAAAATTGAATTAAATACCCTGTAGTGCTTCGTCTTGTGTCTTCATCTCCCGCATAGTCCGAGTCGCAGTATGCTTGCAACAGCTGTTCATCCTGCTCTCGTTTGTAGGCAATCCCTCGATTTCTAGTTCCATTTAGGTACCTCAATGTCCTTTTTACATTAGCGATGTCGATCGACTTAGTCTTCTCTACGAATCGACTTTCAAATCCAATCGCGAATGATATATCTGGTCTTGTTCTGTATGCAGCGTACAGTATGCACCCAACTGCTTCTCTGTAGGGAAATTTGATTTCCAAATCTGTATTTTCTTCTTCTTTTCGTGACTTTTCGATTGGGGTTTTAAATGGTTTGGAGTCGCTCATCCCAAATTTTTTTAACACTTCTTCAATGTACTTTCCTTGCTTCAATTCGATTTGATCCTTCGTTTCGTTGACTTCTATTCCTATAAACGTTTTCAGGTTTCCGTTGATTTTTACTTCAAATTCTCTTGTTAGTGAGTTGAGTAATTTCCTCATTTCTGTTTTGTCCGAGCCAATTATTATTCCATCGTCCACGTATAGTGCGAGAATAATTGATCCGCTTTCATTTTTAAACATGCACCTCTCAGATTGTGTTTCTCGTAGACCATTGTCTTTCAAGAACTTCGTAAATTTCATGTTCCATTCCATTGGTGCCTGTTTTAGTCCATACAGACTTTTGTTAAGTTTGCACGCTTGATTCTTCTGTTCATACCCTTTTGGCATTTTCATGTATATTTCTTCACTTAATTCTCCATATAAAAAGGCCGTTTTGACGTCAAAGCCTATGATGTTGGAGTTTCTTGAAGCGGCTAGAGCGAGCAGCACTCGCAAGGAATTTATATTCACCACCGGGCTGTACGTTTCCGTGTAGTCTATTCCATATTCTTGTTCGCATCCGCACACTACAAGTCTCGCCTTGTACGTCCCATCGTTTTTTACTTTGAATACCCATTTATTATTCAAGAGTTTAGCTCCATTCGTTTTATTCATGTCTACTACCGTCCAAGTATTATTCTTGGTTAACGAGTCCTTTTCTTCTCGTATGGCTTCTGCCCATTTGGATTTTTCTTCACCAGTGAGTGCTTCTTCATACGTTAGATACACGAAATCATTCAGACGACTTGGTCGTCTCGTTTCTCGTCTTGGCCTTGTGGGTGTGTCCACTTCTTCCGTGGTTGTGTCTTCGTTACTCGCTGGTTGTTCCACATTTTCGTCTGGGGCATTGTCCGTGACTTCCACTTCCGGTTGTAGATCGTCTTCCTCGTCATCAATCTGGTTCGGATCTTCGTCCGTCTCGCTGTCTTCTGAAAAGTCCAGTTTTATTTCCATTTCTTTTCGTTCAACTCTAGATTTTTCATTTTCAATTATAACATCCCTCGAGAGAACTATTTTTCTTTTCTTCGCATCCCACAGACGATAGCAGTTCAACCCGTAACCGATAAAGACGTAATCGTTTGTTCTATCATCGAGTTTTTTTGTATAAGTTAGACATTTCGCGTAGGCTTTTGCCCCAAACATTTGAATTCCAGACAGATCTGGTTTCCTCTGGAACCACATTTCAGCTGGCGTGATGCTCATGCCCGCTGTAGGACTTCTATTTGTTAAGTACGTGGCGACGTAGAGAGCTTCACCCCACATTTCCTTGTCGAGTCTGGAATCGAATAGCAGGGCTCTCACTTTCTCTAATAGCGTCCTATTTAGCCTCTCTGCTTTCCCATTGAGCTGAGGGGTGTAGGGGGTTGTGAAGTCAATCACCGTACCTCTCTTCTTTGCCCAGGTTTTTAGTTCCGTGTTATTATATTCTAAACCATTATCACATCGAATTTTGGATACCTTCGAATTCCATTTAGTTTCAGCTTCTGCAATATATTCTTTAAGTTTTGTGGGAACTTCATGCTTCCCTTTAATTAGTGCTACAGCCGTATAGTGCGTGAAGTCGTCCAGGAAAGTAACGAAATATTTGTTGCCGTCCCAGGTCGGACATTGTATAGGCCCACAAACGTCAGTATGGATCAGCTCTATTGGTCTCTGAGCCTTTCCTCGTTCAGACCCAAAACTGGTCCTCGTTTGCTTTGCCCTTATACATACGTCGCATATTCTTCTTTCTTTACCAAATTTATCACATGCGATATTCAGCCCGTCGACCATTTTTGACAGGCTTTTTATGTTTTCGAAGCTCAGGTGTCCTAGTTTTTTGTGTATTAGTTCTAAATTTTGTGTGTTCTCACTCACCATTGCCTCGGGAATGTTACTGGTTTCAACGGTATATATTCCACTCTGTTGCTTGAAGCCTTCTAATACGACTTTGTTGTCTTTGTAGACTTGCACTTTACCTTTTTTAAATCTTACTTCTAGGTTTTTGTCTGTCATTGCGCTTACAGACATTAAATTTCTACTTAAATCTGGAACATATAATACATCATTAAGAATACAGTTATTCGTTTCTACCTCACCAGATAGTTTAGCTTCCATCTGTTTGCCATGTTTATTAGCTGTTCCTATTCTTTGGCAAATGGTTCGAGTTTTGTTTAACAGCTGTGGGTCGTTGACCATGTGTGCCGTTGCCCCAGAGTCGATAATGAAATTAACTCCCGGGTTTTTTTGAACTAGGAACGACAGCTTTCCTTTGTTATCTTTGTTTGTTTTATTTTTGTTGAAATAGCAGTCAGCTTCTAAGTGGTTAGTCTTTTTACATATCTTACACCTATTAGCCTTTGTTTCTCCTTGACTAGTTCCTTTTTGATCTGTGTCGTCTGTGCCCATTGTTTTTTTGTTGCCTACTTTACAATTTCTTGCGATGTGACCTATCTTCCTGCATTTGAAGCACGTTATAGTAGCTTTAAACGCCACATTTTCATGTTCTATTTTTGTTTCACCATTTATGCGGACCTCTTCGCACAATAATCTTGATATTAGATTATCTAATGTTCTTTCGCTGGGTGTGGCAGATTCCCAGGCACTACTAAAATACCTATATTCATCTGGCAAGGTATTTAATATCTTCGACATGACCATCGCCTCGTCCACGCCAGCTTTCATATTATTAAGCTTAAAGGCAATATTCTGAATTTTACTCACGTGTGCTGAAAGGCCATCTTTTTTATTATATTTTAACCCAAAGAACTCTTGTAGAACGGTGCACTTCTGCTGATCTTGGGTTTTTTCGTATACTGCACACAGTTTTTTGTACATTTCACAGGCTGTGCCACATGTCGTCACATGCAGCTTTGCTTCCTTCGCTATAGACATCAGAATAATTCTCTGGGCTTTGGCGTCACTTCGATGCCATTCTTTCTTCTGCTCCGCGCTCATTGTTTCCTTTAATTCGTCAGATCCATCTACTAGTCCATAGAGATTTTCGGATTTCATTATTATTAGCACATGGAATCTCCACATATCGAAGTCTTCGGCCTTCGCCAATTTCTCGATGGTTTTTATATCATCGTTTAACGATTGAGCCATTTCCCCTTTTTTTTTTTTTAATACTTATTACTTACTTCAATCCTTTTCCACCGTGCTTTTGTGCAAATCTTTAGAAACCCTACCACGTGGCTACCTGCTCTGGGCCCATAACCTGTTGAGAGGCCGAGGGTTTCTAAGGAGCGAGGCGTGGATATTCAATAACTATATACACTCAGTTAGACGAAAATAAACGTTTAGCTTTAATCCTTAGAGCTTGGATTATAACGTACAAATGTGTGAAAAACATAAAAGGCGCAATTTAACCAAAAATGTAACTGAGCTTCTAACGCGACTATTTCGCATGGCCGTTCCAGCACGTTCTGCGGAAGTCAACTTTGCCAGGAAGTGCGTAAGCATAATTTATTCCGCCGGCCAGCGTTCGACCAATCAACTCCTCTGGCTTATACGGCAGAGGGGTACAACGAATCATATTAGTTCTTATGAATCCCATTTCCAACACTGAGCCATATAACGATTCGAAAGTTTCAACAAAATACTTTAATAATTTTACTGCGTAATTGAGGTGAATAAAATATTTCCTGTGCGATAAAATGAGAAATGCAGTGTGGAGTGTAAGAAAATTTGAATATCTATCATCATCTATATTGTTTAATAAAACTACTGGCCCGGTGTACAATAAAAATTGACGCAATTCAGTTGCTTTCCACCGTTTTAAAATACCCAAGCTTCGAGGTTTTCTCATAAATTCTTTTGGCATGCTAGGAGATATTTGTATTACCGTAAACTGGGGTGACTTTGCCCACTTTTGAACTTCAAATAACTTTTTTAGCACTCCTAGTGCATTAAATTGATTTTTGCAAAATACTCTTATACGGTAGATGGCGTATAGATTTCAATAGGCTTTTAAAAAAAATTCTTTACTTAAACGTACGCTTTTAAAATGGCAAAAACATGGTGGGCGAAGTTACCCGCTCAGTTGGGGTGTCTTTGCCCACGTCAAATTTTTCAGTGAAAACATGCCTAAAACTCATTATTGAGTTGTGATTGAGCAATCGTTCTTATTCTAATGGATACATAAGACTAGTATTATCAAATTATATGTTTTTAAACAAAAATTCATTTAAAAAGGGCCGAAATGTCGTCGCTGAATGTAGTCACCCGACGCCGAAAACACGCTTTTTCCGTTCCCGGGTCGTCGCTAAGATTCGTCTCGTCGTAATTAAGTATGTTCGCTTTCGGGACAACTTCCAACGTTTTCTCTAAGTGGTCAAAATATTTTACAACCGTCTTGACACCAACAGCCGCTCTCGCACGAGAAATATTTTGACATCTTCTTCCGGTCAGGGCCGTTTTGTGTCTTCTCATGAAGCCCATGTACCATTCCTGGCCGGGTGTATTGTTTACGAATTTAACAATATTTTTCTGGGCCCTGTCCAAATAGTCTTTAACGATTAAACGAATATCTATGACGCAAAGCGGTATCCCCCATTCAACGCAGGTTACAATAAGGTGGAAAATTTTGGCTTCCTCCGACGCCGAAAGACATGCCCTAGTAGAAATTTGTCTCGTTTTTCCCTATTTCTGGTGAGGTAATAGCCAGACTTGGATAGGGAAAAACTAGAAAGGAAAAACTAACCAAATTCCGCCTAAAACCCAGTCTGTAAAACTGGAATAGTTGTAACTCGACTCTGGCTAACTATGTAGTTCACATCCAGTTTTTCCCTTTTAATTCCTGGCTAGTTATAACCTGACTCAAGCTGTCAAGTTCATATCTAGTTTTCCTTATTGAATTTTAGTTTAGGTTTTCGCCACCAGAAACTTGTAAGGAAATGTGTGGAACAATTAGTTGAAAAAAAAACAATCAAATCTATATTTAAAGATATCGCCGCAAGTCAAGCATATTTATTGAATAAAGCATGGAATCTAATGAGCGGAAAAAAATTAAATATTAAACGAGTGCGTAGGTGTAGGAAAAGAAAGGAAGTGTTAAATGCTAAATATCACGGTAAGTTCTAAATACGTTACTTCATATATCAAGATGTTCGTACGTGACAAAATACTAGTTTTATTACTTCTTTATAGCACCATAACCTCATTTTTCATAATTATCTTTGTATAAACACACGTAAACATTAAAAAATCTAGTTATTGTTAAAAATTCTTAAAATATGTTAAAGTTTAAAGTAACTCATAAATTATACAAAATATCTTGACAAAATAAAATATTTTTTGGTTAAATGTAAAAAAACAATGAGAAATCATTTCATTTGATTATTCGAGTATCTGTGTTTATATTTTTTAGGAGATTCAAACTGTACCTGAGTTCTCAGCATTCTGCGAGCTTTTATTAACAAATGAGGAATTCTCCAAGGATTTTGTGATTTGAAAAACCATTAAATATCAGACTGTTATAGATAAAAAAATACTGTCAGAAAATATTATGTATTACAAACTATTTCAGAATTCATCGATGTGCTCGTTATTTTCAAAGCAGCATTCTGTGACGAAGAATTTGACAACAATATTCAAAGAATATCTGCACAGGGATTTGGCGACCCAATTCACCGCAGTGAAGAAGAGCAGCAATAAGCAGCTCATATTAAAAGATACCGTTTTCGTGACAAGTGTACAAAGTATAATTAATTTATTACTGAACATTTGAATAAGTTTTATGTTTCGATACATTGATGAAGAAAAAATTTTAGATTTCATCGATGGGCAAAGGAGTTTAGTAAATGAAAGGCTTCAAATGAAGGAATATGAAAGGGCTTTAAGTGATGTATTGCCGAACGCTAAAGATTGGAGTGGAGGAAGAAGTCAGCAAAAGAAGAAGGAAATGTTACCAATGTTAAATTAATTCTTACCAAATAATTTTTTAGAATAAATATTTTTCTGTCAATTTAACAGTTATTTGTAATATTTTTTTCAAAATTCGACAATAAACGTTCGCTAGTTTTAAGCTAGTTTTCCCTACTAGTTTAAAGCTAGTTTTCCCTACTAGTTTTAAGCTAGTTTTCCCTACTACTTTTAAGCTAGTTTTCCCAACTAGTTTTAAGCTAGTTTTCCCTGCTAGTTTTAAACTAGTTTTCCCTACCAGTTTTTCCACACTATCACCTGGGAGGGAAAAGCATTACATGACTAGTAGGGAACTAGTAGGGATTCCTAGTAGGGCGCTAGTTGCACCAAGGGATAAACTAACTAGTGCCCCACTTTTTCCCCAGTTGTATTTCTACTAGGGTGTCTGTGCCCCCATTTTTTGACGAATAAACCCCTGAACTTATTGTCGAGGATTTTCCGGGGAATCTTATGAACTTCGGCGGCTTTTCTCCCCGACAAACCTTCTTCCGCCATTTCTTTTAACGCCAGCTCTAATTTTTGGTAGGAATAATTTCGGTATGACCGACTTCCAAGCTTAGGTTTATAAACTCTCGGCATCTCCTACAAAAAAAAAGATAAAATATGTGGATCATATCAAATATTTAGCATTGTGTAACAATTTTGTACGAGATTGTAAGGTTTGTTTTCTCTCAACAGCACAAAGTTCGGAGATCACAAAATTCACTTGGAAAAAAATTTTGTTTGTGTAATTTTTTACTCTGACTGAAAAATTACAATATGATTGAATTCGCTATTGTTGTTTTCGTTTGACCTTGGAGAAATTATTGCTATCGATTACAAAACACCATATGTTTTAATTACTTCAGAATAAAATAAAATAAAGTTTTTCCGAAAAGTGGGCAATGTCACCCCGGCGGGCAAAGTCACCCCAGTTTACGGTAAGGCTAGAGATATTTTGCACTGAGATTGTAGTGATATTCTGGTCTTGGGTTTGCCACAACACCACAGAGAGAGCAACTTTTTCACTACACCCAGACAAATCAAATGCATGTAATCTAACGGAAACGAATTGATCATATGGATGCCAGGAATTCTTTCTATAATCGACGTTCCAGTATGGTGATGTGGGTCAGATTTGGATCTGAAATCATCATCAGTCCTTAAACGCAGATTATTTGTCCCAGCACGTTCTCTTAGCTATATTCTTACCTACTATATGGCATTTCGTGCAAGAAGAATAGCCGGCATGGCCTTTTGTGTATTTAAGGAAGGACTTGGCAGGTACATCGCATATAAATGATTTTATTTTTAAGTGATAAAGATGGCCGTTAATAGAAATTCCGGTACTAATTAAATCTATGGCTTCTTTTGCAAAATCTTCTAGAAAAACGTTGGCATGATTGATGAGAATTTTCGAATCTGGCGAAATTTTCAATTTCTTCCATATTCTCAACGAATCCTACATCACTCTGAGTGATATTAACAGAAGGTTGAGAATTAATGCCAGGTGAAATGGCATTTGTAGTGGTATTGAGATCGGAAGATGTTGATTGAGAAACTGACTGTGAACAACTAGTGCCAGGTGGGAGTGAATATGGAAAAGTAGCATCTGATGATGTTGTAGCTCGGATTTCCTGAAGGGAATTATTTAGAGATCTCTTGGCACGCATATAGAACTTCTTCGATAATTTTATTTTGCCAGTCATTATTGCGGTAAAGAAGGAGATAGATAGAACAGACTATATAATTGGGAAAAGAATAGCGTAATGGAAGAGTGTTTGGGAATGGTATAGTTCCACACGCCGCCACACTCACTCTCACGGCAGCACCTACTGGGCAGCGGAACGAACGGCTGATCGACGATCGATGACAATCGATCGCTCGATACTCACCATCGAACGCACAGCCAATCACCGCTTAACACGCAAGCCCCTCCGCCAATCAGAAAGCAGCGACGCTGCTCTCTGAGAAACCGAGAAGAAGCGCGAGCGGAAGTCAGCTATATTCGCACTCTTGTGTGGATTCTCGCCGCTACCGGACTCTCTTGTACGCGTCGCGTGTATTTTTGCGTTCTTGTGCGAAATTCACAAACATTCTGTATTGAACTCAATCACAGTAGATTACACTCATCCTTTAAACACTCACACTCACAATCACAACACTCAGTCCCCAATTAATACAATTGTAGTGGACGCCACGTGGTGAACCACCTCGTGGTCTTAATCATTTTCCACTCACTCAATTGACAGTGCTGTGGATCAGTAATATCCCTGTGCTAAATTCACTCAATTACACTCACACTCAACGACTCAACGCTTTATTTTAAATAAATCACGACAAGTGTTTTCACGCGAAACAGTGCTATTCGTTTTCCATCTTAACCAGTCTAAGAATCCTATTCAATCATCTCACTCGCATACATTTATTTTGGTCCTTCGAGCCGGATCTTAGACTGGTAGTGCAGTGTTGTGATCACTCAGTGCTACACTTCAGCAATCATGGCAGGTGACGAGCCACCGAAGGCGAGCAAGTCTCAGACGACGTCACGGACAACCTCGCCCAACCCGCCTACACTCACGCTGCCCTCGGAGACTTCAGGGAACAGCACTGTCGGGGACAGGAGGGAGACAAGATCCTCGTCTCCAGGAGGTATTCCATCGGAGCTTCTGTACAAGGCAGAAACTCAATTCTCCCGGATGGAGTCGCTGAAAGCTCTGAAAAACCGGCTTCCAACGTGTGCTCGCAATGTCACCATGGAAGATTTAAAAATCTTCTCCACTCATCTGGAGGATTTAAACAAGGCCTTCCAGAAAGACCATGCGTACTTCGAGATGGCATGGCCCGGGGCTCACCGAGACCATGAGTACTTCAATAAGAAGACGCTCTTCAAGGAGACGGAGCTCTGCTTCGACATTCGATTACAAATTGGAAAAATGAAGCAGGAGCTAGCACCATTCCAGCCTTACCTGTCACCTGAAGCAGCGAGATCAGCGCCACCAACAGGGAAACTCCCTGAGCTGGCGATACCCACCTTCGCAGGTGACTACCTCAAGTGGCCTGCGTACAGCGAACTCTTCGCCTCAATCATCGGCACCAGCAAGCTGCTGACCGACATAGAAAAGCTGCAGTACCTGCGCACCAGCTTGTCAGGCGAACCAGCCCAGAAGGTAGAAGCTCTACCTCTGAAAGGTGCCTCATTCAAACCTGCATGGGAGCTTCTCAAGGAGACGTACTCCAATAAGAGGATGCTAATCCAAGCTCAACTGGACAAACTGTTCACCACCAAGGCAGTGGTTGGAAAGAACACTGCTGCACTCAAGCAGCTGATCTCAACTGTCGAGACCGTGGAAACGGCTCTCAATTCACTCGGTGTCAAGAAGACCCTGGGGCACTGCATGCTTACTCACCATGTGGTTCGTCAGCTCGACCGAAATACAAGGGAGGCCTGGGAAACCTCCATTGGGTCAACAACAGAATACCCCTCTCTCCAGCAGGTGAAGGAGTTTGTATCGAACAAAGTGAGGGCACTGGAAAGGTCGGAAACTCCGTCTTCCCAAAGTGCCTCCACCAGCACTCCAACAAAAAATGCCTCAAAACTCATTGCTCAGCGAGCCGCAGTCAATCAGGCATCCCAATCATCAACCAAGAGGGTATTTCAGTGTGACTGCTGTGGGGCGGACCACTTTGTGATTGTGTGCCCAAAGTTCAAGGCAATGTCGGTGCAGGAGCGGAGAAAGGTTGTAGCCAACAATCTGTTGTGCTTCAATTGTTGCGGGCGTCACTCATCCGCAAACTGCAAATCCCCACACCGCTGCAAACTGTGTGGTATTCAACACCACACGATGCTCCACATACCGGAACAGAAGTCCACTCAACCTCAAACTGAGGAGACAAGGCATGTCTCTCAAAAGCCCCACTGAAGTCTTGGGGCAGTCGTCAAACCGGAACAATCACACACTCAACTCGCTTCTGCACCCGCATTGCCTGCTCACTCATCGCAGCCTCACTCATCATGCAGCCAACTCACGCTCTTAGCAACTGCGCAAGCTCACCTTCTAACACCTACGTCAACTCATCAGGTTCGCATGCTTATCGACTCTGGCTCTGAGCTTACCTTCGTTAAGGAGGACCTCATTACGCAACTCAACCTCAAACGCACTCACTCTTCCATCTCAATCATTGGCATTGGAGGAAGGAAGTCATCACAGACGCGAGGAATTGTCTCATTAACTCTGCAATCCAACTACCGACCTTTAACAATATCTCTTAAAGCCCATGTTCTCAGATCAGTGACGTCAAGGATACCCTCTGAAGAGGTACCCAATCACAATTGGCCACATCTCGCAGCACTCACTTTGGCAGATCCTGACTTTCTCAAACCTCTATCTGTCGACATTATCATTGGGGCTGACACATATGGACAAATCATAAGGCCAAACATCATCAGGGGCTCTCCACTCATGCCGATAGCTCAACTCTCTGTCTTTGGATGGCTTGTGCTTGGACCAATTACTTCTCCCACTACACTCACTCAGTCATCTCACCATGCATCACTTATACAAGAGGACGAATCGCCGGTACGTGATCTATTGGAGAAGTTTTGGATTCAGGAGGAGCTTCCGAAAGAAACTCAATCAAAACTCACCTCTGAAGAGCAAGAGTGCGAAGATCACTTCAAATCAACACACTCGAGGGATGCAACAGGAAGATACATCGTGCGCATCCCTCTTAAATCACCATCCAGCTTGTTGGGCAACTCGTATCAAGCAGCGCGTGCATGCTTGAAACGCACACTCAACAAATTCAACAAAAACGATGAGTATCGTGAACTCTATCAAGCATTCATGTCAGAATATGAAAACCTCAATCACATGGTAAGAGCACCATCAATTTCATCTGATAATAATTCAATCTTTTATCTTCCTCATCATGGAGTACTCAGGCCCGACAGCAAAACCACAAAACTACGAGTTGTCTTCAACGGCTCATGTGCAACGACATCTGGGCATTCACTCAATGCCCTCATGCTCACCGGGCAGAATCTCTTACTCAACATCTCAGACGTGCTGTTGTGGATTCGACAACATAATTTCATCTTTGCTACAGACATAACTAAAATGTACAGGCAAATCCGAGTCCACGAAGACGATCAAGATCTTCAACGCATTCTGTGGGTAGATGAGGAAGGAAAGGAAACACCATTCAAACTCACGACAGTCACATACGGCACCAAGGCTGCACCATTTCTGGCTGTCCGAGCACTGCTGCAGCTAACTGAGGACGAAGGGCATCGCTTCCCTTTAGCTGTACCCTCAATCACTCGTGCACGATATGTCGATGACATCTTTGGCGGCGCAGACACAGGTGAGCAACTCATCAACATTGCACAACACCTTAAAGACCTGTGTCATGCGGGAGGTTTTCCACTCGCTAAGTGCCACTCTACATATCCTGCATTACTCGAGGCGATTTCTCCCAACTCACGAGCTGACAGCTCAACAATCTCACTCGACGACTGCCATACCAGAATTCTCGGATTGCAATGGAACAGCCTCCAAGATAACTTCACATTTGCATCAAAACAAATTTCCACCTCAACCCCAACGAAACGATTCATTCTCTCAGAGGTCTCTCAAATATTTGATCCACTCGGTTTCCTCTCACCAGTCATAATTCGTGCAAAAATGCTTTTGCAAGAGCTGTGGCTGTACAAACTCAGTTGGGACGATCCACTGCCACATCAAATCATATCTCGTTGGAACACCATCAGAGAAGAACTCACAAGCCTGGCCAGGCTCTCAATTCCTAGGTGGTTCAACACCTACTCCAACTCTACCGTGGAACTCCACGGATTCTCTGATGCTTCACAACTCGCCATGGCAGCGGTAATATACATTACCGTGACTTCACCGTCCACAAATCTAAAAGTGTCGACACTCGTGTGCTCTAAAACTAAGGTAGCACCACTCAAGAAACTCACAATCCCGAAACTCGAACTCACAGCCGCATTAATACTGGCAAAGCTTGCCAAGTATGTTCAAGCAACTCTTCAACTCAACATTACATCCACTCATTTGTGGACGGACTCTCAAGTGACACTCATATGGATCAATGCTCAAGCCTCACGCTGGAAGGAGTACGTCAGGAATCGTGTTACTCAAATTCAAGAACTCACCCCTCAAGCAAATTGGAGACACGTTCCAGGTACCTCGAACCCAGCTGATTGTGCATCACGAGGCCTTTCAACTTCACAGCTTGAACGTCATCAGCTATGGTGGACGGGACCACCATGGCTTACTCAACCCAGTGACTCATGGCCATCACAATCAACTGTACTGGACAACTCAACTGAATTAGAAGCTCGTCCAGGAACTTCGACCTTACTCAACATTCAAGAGATCAAATACCACTGGGATCTTATATACAAATTCTCAACTCTTAACAAACTCTTTCGTATTACCTCAGCTTGTTTCAGATTCATTTCCAGGCTAAGGAAATTGCCTGTCTCATTACCACTCACTTCACTAACACCAAAGGATTTGGAAATGGCCCGCATCTTTTGGATAAAGGCCACGCAGGCACTCTACTACAAGCACGAATTCAAGGTCATCAGCTCAAATTCAACGCTGCCCTCGTCTCACGTCTTCAGTCAACTCATCGCCTTCATCGACGAACAAGGAGTCATACGAGTGGGGGGCAGACTTCGTAACGCTCATATCACTTACGAAGGTAAACACCCTGCAATCTTGCCTCGTCACTCACGTCTGTCCGATCTGATTATAGACCACTCACACAAACACACTCTTCATGGAGGAACTCAACTTACTCTCGCTCATGTCAGACAGACCTACTGGATCATCGGAGGTCGAGCTCCAGTAAAATCTCATATTCTGCGGTGTGTGGTGTGTGCTCGACAAAGGGGGATCCGTGCCCATCAGCTGATGGGTCAACTACCTCTTTCTAGAGTCACACCCTCACTACCATTCACTAACACTGGAATTGATTATGCTGGTCCAATCACACTCAAGACATGGAAAGGGCGAGGAGCAAAAACACAAAAGGGTTGGATTTGCGTTTTTGTGTGTATGACGACGTCAGCTGTCCATCTCGAACTGGTGACAGACTACTCATCAGAAGGATTCATTGCAACATATAGGCGTTTCACGTCCAGACGAGGAATTCCACACAACATCTATTCAGATTGTGGAACCAACTTCGTCGGTGCGGACACAACACTCAAGAGTATGTTCACTCAAGGCTCAAAACAAAATCAACAACTGGCTTCTCTGTTTGTCAACGACAACACAACATGGTGCTTCAATCCACCAGCGGCACCTCATATGGGAGGAAAGTGGGAAGCGGTTGTTAAATCCATTAAGTACCATCTGCGACGGACAGTTCATGAGACTATTCTCACATATGAGGAGTTTAGCACTCTTCTCACACAAATTGAAGCCACGCTCAACTCAAGACCACTCGAGCCTCTCAGTGATGACCCTGAGGACCTTTCAACACTCACCCCAGCTCATTTCCTCATCGGAAAACCGTTAACAACCTTGCCTGAACCGTCTCTGCAACACTCATCACTCGCCCCATCAGCGAGATGGCAACACATCCAGAAGAAGATGCAACAATTCTGGTCTCAATGGTCCACTCATTATCTGCAGCGTCTGCAAGCCATCTCAAAGTGGCATCATCCATCCAATGACATCAAGGTCGGGTCATTGGTACTCATCACCGATGAACGGTTTCCCCCAAGCAAGTGGCCACTTGCTCGGGTACTCACTCTGCATCCTGGAAAGGACGGACTCACGAGGGTCGTGACCATCAAGACGGCGACCACCACTCTAATCAGGCCAATCGCAAAGTTGGCAGTTCTGCCTGTTTCAGGTTAACCTCATCAACTCTGTTGCTGACGGCGGGAGAATGTTTGGGAATGGTATAGTTCCACACGCCGCCACACTCACTCTCACGGCAGCACCTACTGGGCAGCGGAACGAACGGCTGATCGACGATCGATGACAATCGATCGCTCGATACTCACCATCGAACGCACAGCCAATCACCGCTTAACACGCAAGCCCCTCCGCCAATCAGAAAGCAGCGACGCTGCTCTCTGAGAAACCGAGAACAAGCGCGAGCGGAAGTCAGCTATATTCGCACTCTTGTGTGGATTCTCGCCGCTACCGGACTCTCTTGTACGCGTCGCGTGTATTTTTGCGTTCTTGTGCGAAATTCGCAAACATTCTGTATTGAACTCAATCACAGTAGATTACACTCATCCTTTAAACACTCACACTCACAATCACAACACTCAGTCCCCAATTAATACAATTGTAGTGGACGCCACGTGGTGAACCACCTCGTGGTCTTAATCATTTTCCACTCACTCAATTGACAGTGCTGTGGATCAGTAATATCCCTGTGCTAAATTCACTCAATTACACTCACACTCAACGACTCAACGCTTTATTTTAAATAAATCACGACAAGTGTTTTCACGCGAAACAGTGCTATTCTTTTTCCATCTTAACCAGTCTAAGAATCCTATTCAATCATCTCACTCGCATACAAAGAGAATGGATATAGAACTTAGGTGTAATAAAACCGGCACTTGTATAACTTGGAATGTTACAGAAACACAACACTTTGTAAAAGTAAATGTACGTCGTTTAAAATGTCACCCTTTACCTTCGACGGTTCAGCAGTAACTACTGTGACGCGTGCAGTGATGCCAGAATCGTGGGTTTCCGCCCACGGGCGCTACCCCCACTCCATGGCCAAACGTACCCCCGCACCAATCAATCTAAAGGTCCGCGCACACATATCCGTACCGTATCCGTACGGTATCCGTTCCGTGTTCGTACGGTGTCCGCTCAGTATTACTGATTTCACTGACAACTAAGGGGCCTGCTCAAGCCCAGCCTGCAGTCCCAATTCAGCCGTTTACGCAGGCCTGCAGTGCCTGCTGTACAGTTCTTTTCGTCAGTCGGGTGATACCTGCCGAACTGGAAACACCGCTTTGTGTTCGGAGTGAATTTTAGTTATGGCGCGCAACAACAAAGCAGTACTGGCAGCACTTGCTATACTTTTAGACGAGGAGGAAGAAAATGCAGCAAGTATTGAAAGTGATTCGACATTAAATGAAAAGAGGCTGTGGATTCATAAAGCGTGGTCCACAAGGGATATTGAAGGAGAGTTTGCTACTCTTTATAAAGAATTGCTCGATGACACGACAAAATTCTATGAGTATTTCCGGATGACTCCGTATACGTTCGACACCTTATTTAAAAAACTAGAAGGCGTGTTGAAGAAGGAAGATACGCGGTGGAGAAAAGCAATTACAGCCAGAGAACGGTTGGCAGTTTGTATAAGGTATGTTGAAATAATAATTTTATTGTATTATATGATGATAAGTATGGGAGGGTTGCCTATATCGTACCACTTGAGACATGTTACGTTATATTTCATATTTGGTACTAATTTGAACGCAAATGACTATTGGATATTGTAGCTTGATCTTTTAGGCACCTACTACTATATGTTTAACCGTTTGTTCAGAACAAATTAATTTGTTATTAATCTTTTTGTCACATACTGCAAAAGGTACGATTTAGGCAACCGGTCTCTAAAAATAGTGTCAAATAACAAATAGGGAAGAAAATATTCAAAATAAAGTAATGATTATTATATAGTTACATACACATATGTATATGGATCATACACAGGCCGCAATAATCTATGAATATAATATTTGTACATAATAATCTATATAACATACGAGTTGTCAAATCCTACTGGTACGATTGTAGTGGTACGATTTAGGAAACATGATCAATTTATTTATAAATATCAATTTAAACTTTATAATGAATGTAATATGTACTTAAAATGAATGTAAATTATTCTACATTAAACCCTCTTTTAGAAAAATACAATAATGCAGCAGAAAATTTCATTGTTTGATTATTATCAGCTAAAATAAACTTGTAAAAAGTTACATCAGTCATACATGATTTTTTTAAATGTTTATAGCACGCACAAAATAGGGTATAGGCTCGAAAGGTTTTGTCTCTATTTCTTATTTGGCATTTACTTGATATTTTTATTGTCCAATGTCGTTTAGATTCATTAATTACTGAGAAATTGATGAGGTACGATTTAGGTGACCAGTACGATATTGGCAACTCTCCCCTAGGTACTATTCTATTCTGTTATCGTATATAATTTATATGTACATTCTGCATTAGATACTAACTAAACACTACTTATACAATATGAGTGACAATTATTTACAATGGCTTAAGGGTACCTTCCTATCAAATCACTCCAAAAATAGGTAATTGTTATGATTTTATTTAAAAAAAAAAAAGTAAACGTCACAGTGTTAACAAAATTTTAGGGTTTATTTGTACATAACTCAAGATAATAAAATCTTTTTATACATATTATATTTAATACTGCTGTCTGTTGGTGGATGTGACTTTTCTGATAATACAAACAAAAATTCCGCGTCCGCGGAATGTATAACCCCTTGTAAAATCATCTGAAATCCACAAACCAATAAAATTGTTAAACTTTATAAGATTGTTCATGGAATCATCTATGGTCATAGCAAAATATTGTAATCCCATGTTTTGGCAGATGTTTGAACTACAAACTTCGAAAAACGGATAATTTTACGGACGGAAATGTTTATAAAAAGAAGATTGGTCGAAACGTTATGATCGTAGATGATTCCATGAAAAATATTATAAACTTTAACAATTTTCTTGGTTTGTTGATTTCAGATAATTCCATAAGGCGTTATAAATTCCGCAGATGCGAAATTCTTTTTTTTTTTTTGCATCACCAGGACAGTCACATCTACCAACAGACAGCAGTATTAGCTAAAATATGAAAACAAAATTATTATCTTGAATGATATGCAAATGCAGCCTAACATTTTGTTAACACTGTGACGTTTACTCTTTTCTTAAAATAAAATCATAACAATTACCTATTTTTAGAGTGATTTGATGGGAGGGTACCCTTAAAATCCTGATTCTACTGTAAAAGCTACCTTATTGTGGTTCAGTATTATCCATTAACACGCTATTTGGAGGGAGGCTGACAGTATTGTTTGGCGATTCTCTTGAATTTACATTGAAAGAACCGCCCGAACCGTTTTCCGGAAAACAATAATCGGTGCCGTCTGTTTGCGCCAAATATTGCAATTCATATTGTTGTACAAGATTAAACATTTCTGTTCTTAAATGATTTTGTGGAGTTAGCGGGAGAGATTTTATTATATGTGACAGACTCTGTAAAAATGAGTCCACCGGATGAATCTCCTCAAGTTGCTTCTCTACTAAATAGCGCAACACTTGCGAGGCAGCCGTTTGTGTTGGCTGCGTTGGCTCCGCGCTTCCTCTTTTCCTTTTGGACGGAGGTTGATGGTATTCCTCGCGGTCTACAGTTTCTATTTCTGGTGCTGGTGCTGGTACTGGTGCTGGTGCTAGTGCTGGTACTGGTGCTGGTGCTGGTGTTGGTGCTGGTGTTGGTGCTGGTGCTGGTGCTGGTACTGGTACTGGTGCTGGTACTGGTGCTGGTACTGGTACTGGTGCTGGTGCTGGAGTTGTTGCTGGTAGTAATACCTCCATTGATATTGGATGGTATGTGTTACGGCATGACTCTGCAACTACCCGTGTGGCGTGCTCATTAGAACTTTCGCCCGTATGGTTATGTGCTTCCTGCTGCACGTGATTAATTGAATCATCTTCAATATTTCCCCTGGTGTTTCGCTCCGTGAAAAATTTTTTTATAAAGGACATTTCCGCAGAATATTTATATTGGCTGACTTTTTTGGCGGCCTGCCCGCTTCTTCCTTCATTCTTCCTCAGCGTTTTACAATAATTGTCCCTTATATTATTCCACCTATCTTTGCACGCTGACGCTGAAAACAAACAAATACATGTTAATGAAATAAGAATTTTTGTATTGTCCTATATTATTATCTCATTTCTTTTATTTCAGGTATCTAGCAACCGGCGATGGAATGAAAACTATATCGTTCAGTTATCGCCTCGGGCAAAGCACGGTGCGTTCGATAATTCACCAAACGTGTAAAGCAATTGTAGAGGCACTGCTTGGGGAGACAATGCCTACCCCAACAGCAGATAAATGGAAAAGTATTGCGGAAGATTTTGATAATCTTTGGAATTTCCCCAACTGTGTCGGAGCAATAGATGGGAAGCACGTTGTGATGCAGGCGCCCGCAAACAGCGGATCACAGTACTTTAATTACAAAAAAACATTTTCCATTGTGCTGTTAGCACTTGTCGATGCGAATTCGAACTTTATTGCAGTCGATGTGGGATCGTTTGGAAAAAACAGCGACGGGGGAATTTTCAGCCATTCCAACTTGGGAAAGCGGTTAGAACGGGGAACAATGAATTTACCCCCTGACAGATTCTTGCCTGGGACAAATAAAAAAGCCCCATTTGTCGTCGTGGGAGACGAAGCGTTTCCCTTGAAGAAATATTTGATGAGACCCTATCCAGGGAAACAATTGGACACTGTAGAGAAACGTATATTTAATTACCGCCTGTGCCGTGCCAGGCGATTAGTTGAAAACGCGTTCGGCATATTAGGGCAAAAGTTTAGAATATACAATCGACGCATACACGTCACCGCTGATCATTTGGACATGATAGTGCTGTCGACCTGCATTTTGCACAATTTCATCAGGACGATTGAAAGTGATACCGCGAATATAGACCCATCAACGTCGCAGGGCAATACAGAAAATGCACCTTGCAACAACTTGCCCCCACAGGGGGGTAATTCCACAAGGGAAGCATTTCGCGTGCGGGAATGCTTTAAGGATTATTTTAATTGCGAAGGAGCGGTTTCATGGCAAAATGATAGAGTTTAATTATTAGTTTGATTATATTGTTAATTAATTATTACTTTTGTATTTATAAATACACAGTATGTCAGGACCCTTCGGACACGCGCTATTATTATTTTTCTAACTACTGGAAAAGCGAAAAACTGTTCCATACGAAAGTTGTTTAATTTGATGGAGGAAACTTAATAGAATATTAGGATTTGCGTTTAAGCACATAAGAACGCAAATTTAATCATTACATCATTACATATTTAATAATTAGGATTTGCGTTCTTATGTGCTTAAACGTAAATCCTAAATTTCTATTAAGTTTTCTTCATCAAATCGAACAACTTTCGTATGGAAACGTTTTTCGCTTTTCTAATAGTTAAGAAAATAATAATAACGCGTGTCCGAAAGAACCTGACATACTGTGTATGGCGTGAATGAAATGCGAATATGAGTTGCGATTGAGTGAAACGGGTTGAATGTGATTTGTTGCAAATACTTGTGAATGGAGTGCGCGTACGTGTGTGTTTGAAATAGTTTTATAATTTTGTACAGTTTTATGTTATTCTTTTGTAAAATATAAGATATATGTGGCTTACCTTCTTCGTTTAATTGATCTCCTATATATTTCCAAATCTTCGTCTTCAAATCGGCGTCCTTGTGTTTGATGTGTGATGCATCGTATAGAACAGGATGTATCCGCACCAATTCAATTAATTGCTCGGTATTGATTTCCAACTTACTAAAAAGGCGAGAATATTACTGAAGATAATTTGGATGAATGTTTAAATATATACAATGTCACACACTTCAACTTACGTTTTTGGCATTATGAAGCAAGCTAAACTGTACTCTGAAACTGCACTGTTGAAACTGCACGAAATGTCGCGGTCAAATTCAGCGGAAAAACTGTCCTTGTAGGTGTGATAGATTCTCCACGAAGGTTCTTTCACGACTATCGGGGGTGGGGGGTTGGGGAAGGGGCACACTCATACTATTCGCGTGGGGTAAATTTGACTTCGCTAATTGTCAAAAGATGGCTCTCTCACAATACAGAATGTTCGCATTATTACTCGGCAGCGTTTTCCTCGTGAATGTTAGAGGAGACCGGGACAAGTTAATTTTAATGGTTGGTGGCGGAGGTAACTTGAAAAAATAAGGATTTTTGGAGAATTATTTTTACGCAGTTTTGTAAGATTTCAGAGATGGGCAAAAAATTATTCGGCATGTGTCGAATAAAATTGACCCGGGTTAACTTTATTCGTCGAATAAAAAAATAACTACATTTATCAAATATTGTAAACTTGAAGTAACTTTTATTTGATCCGTTATTTAAATAATTTTTTATTAAGTTAATGCCCAACTCTGTCTACTTAATTCTTATGAATTTCTATGTTAATTTTTAAAATTGTCTCAATAAAATTCTTTAATGATTAAATTTCTACTAATTTTTTGCCTATTAAAAACTGCCCGCCACGTCAGTAATTCTATAAATATTATTTATAAATTTTTGGCGCGCGCAGATAAAAAAAGGTTCGTATTCATTTTGTGGTTATAGCCCAGAATTTTATTATTTAGACTTTAGAGCACGTAACTACTTAAATGTTGTCTTAGCACTTTTATTTTAATTAACCGTCATTAGAAACCGTTTGAATTTTTGCTTCTTTGTCGCAAACAATTCAGTACACATTGGCTTATTATAATGTGTATGCATTTTAGTGATTTGATAATTAGTTTTTCGTTTGCTGAGATAAAACGCAAAAATTCAACCTCGGGGTAAATTATAACATGTTACTATACTTACTCCGCTCCAAATGATGATAAAGCAAGCTATTTGCTGACACACCGGAAAAAGATGCTCTAAACGAAAAACAGAAGAATCGAAAATCCAAAAAAATAGAAAAAAAGACCGTGTATTTTACAGTACACAATACAGAAGTGAAACTTGCGCAAAATCTACATATGTACGCACCGTGTAAGAAATAGGTTAAAAATCCGAATACGTTACGTATACGGTATACTATTAATCACTCAGAAATGTAATGAGGAACGCAGCGAATTCACTCGATTAACAGAAGAAAACTTTTTGGGTGTTAAAACAAAGGAGTGGGTGCAGCGCAGGGCTGTTAGGGAATTCCCCACCGCAGTGGAGGGGGAACACGTACATTGTCGTCGATGGTTGCTAGGGGTGTGCGGATCGTCCCGAGGCTCGGGTTCCCGGCCCTCGGGACGGGTCGGAAAATTTCGGGCGAGATCGGGCGGGGTCTCGATACTTTCGTATTGCTCGAGATCCCGAAGTTTTCGGGATCCCGAGACTCGTTTCGGGCTACAAGCATGACCGCCGTGAGCGGGCAATTTGATTTCAGGTCGGCTCGGCAAAACTCGGACGCGATCGGCTCGAAAGCCAGCTATTACGAGGGGACCGAGACGGAAGGGGCTATGCTTGTAGCCCGAAGATCCGACAGATCGGGATCCCGAGACTGTCGGTGTGTAGGTGTTCCCCCTCTACTACGCGTCGGTTCCCCCTCCACTACGGCGGGGACGTTTCGTTGCACGTTCAGCGGCATGAGGCCAATTCACTCTACCGCGCGTAAGGAAGTTTCACTTCAAAAAGTATAAAGGAAGAAGTAAAGAAAGCGAAGAAGAAGATAATTTTGATAAGATCAGATGAATAAGAAATGATTGTTAGGAGTGTGCGGATCAGTGATGCCAGAACCGTGGGTTTTCGCCCACGGACCCTACCACCACTCCACGACCAAGCGTACCCCCTCCTAGCGCCAGTACCGCACCACACAAGCATACCCGTCCCTCCATCCGTGTGCCGCGTTGCCTGGCCGGCGCTCTCCGCCAAAAATTCATTTCACCGAAATCGTAGAGCTTGGGTCGCAAACAGAAAGTCCGAGGTTCAAATTCCGGTGCGCATATTCTACTTTTTTCATTAATTGTTCTCTAACTTCTCTTTTTATATTTTCAGTAGAACAAAAACTTGAAAACTGTTAATTTACCAAGCATTTTCGCAGCTGGCTAATGTGCGATGTTTGGTCTTCTGCCTTTTTTTGTACATAAACAGAAATAATCCGGGGTGCGAGTGGTAAAGCGATCATAAAAGCGGACCGCGCGGCTCGCTTACCTGGGCCGGGAAATTCCCAATAGCTCTTTGCCACGTGAATTTGAAAGAAAGCATCCTAAAATTCTCGAAACTCGGGCATCACTGCTGTCCAGCGGCAGAGTTGGGCATTATCTAGTTAAGGAAATTATTTAAATCATAAATCGAATAAAATATACTATATCTTTATCCGTTATTCGAAGTTCGAATAACCTTTTTCGTATAACTTTTGAACTATAAGAGATATCGGAATGCAATTTGCCCCGAAAAATGAGATAAAATTATTCCCTCTTAATGATGGATAATTTAACATATTTTACGTTTACTTAATTTTTCTTTTATCAATTTTTTAACCATAATTGTTTAAAAAGCTTTTGCAAACTATTTATTTGATAATGTATTTAACGCTGTTTTTAAAATTCCTGGTGTTGATAAACAATAGGCTCGTTGTTTCTGTATCATTACTTTCATAAATTGAGAAATTAAATTTTTATTCAATTATGTGTTAGTTCTGCAGACCTCAGAATTTATTGTTCTGGTTTTATTTTTTATGATTTTATCCTTAATGCGGTGCATACCTAGATCAGACGTAAGGGGTAACTAATGGGACGTGTCTTTGATTGTAGCAGCGTTTGAATTTTTTTTCTAGAACTTTTGTATTTGAATGTTTTAGCTACTCAATGCCACGCCTATACCGGCTTCCGTTAATGTCATTTTTTGGAACGATGCGCCATTATTGTGGCTTTTCCAAGCAGGTGGCGAAAACTCTCTCCGTACAAGGGTATAGCGCCGCGGTAAACCCTGTCGTAGCTAAAATTGTTCAAATTGAGACGAGTACGAGATCAGTTGACATTATTTTCAAATCTCATTAGAGTAATCTGGGGTGCGAGTGGTAAACCGATCATAAAAGCGGAGCGCGCGGCTCGATTACCTGGGCCGGGAAATTCCCAATACCTAGCTCTTTGCGACGCTAAAATTTTCGAAGCTCGGGCATCACTTTTGTCCTGCGGTCGCTGGCAGCTCCCTGCTGGGCCGGTGTCTGGTTGTAGTGGAATGCGTACGTGAGGCGGTGTTGCCATTTTACAAGTCCGCGCGCGCACGAGTTGCAGGATTAAACGATGACCCTGTATAACGGCTTAAAAATAAAATTTGAAAATAGAATAAAGAGCGACCTTTACGTTAATCCGTATATTGCTTTGTTAGGGGGTGGTAGGTATAGGTCCAGGGTAATTTCGCACCCGTACCCACCGTTGCCCACTGTCGAAGTGCGGGGAACAATGCAGGGTCATTGTAAAATGGCAACACCGCCTCACGCACGCATTCCACTACAATCATGTACCGGCCCAGCGGAGAGCTGCCAGCGACCGCTGGGCAAGACTGATGCCCGAGCACTGATGCCAGATTCGGGACGGGTTCCCTCGAGAATTTCCCCCACCTCGCGCATACTACGCCGTAGCAACGTGTCCGTGAGCTCGGCGCTTCGGAGACCAACTCACGGACACGCAGCTCCGGCGTAGTGTGCGCGCGGTGGGGGAAATTCTCGAGGGAACCCGTCCCGAATCTGGCATCAGTGTGCCCGAGCTTCGAAAAGTTTAACGTCGCAAAATAGGTATTGGGAATTTCCCGGCCCAGGTAATCGAGCCGCGCGCTCCGCTTTTATGATCGGTTTACCACTCGCACCCCAGATTACTCTAATGAGGTTTGAAAATAATGTCAACTGATCTCGTATTCGTCTCAATTTGAACAATTTTAGCTACGACAGGGTTTACCGCGGCGCTATACCCTTGTACGGAGAGAGTTTTCGCCACCTGCTTGGAAAAGCCACAATAATGGCGCATCGTTCCAAAAAATGACATTAACGGAAGCCGGTATAGGCGTGGCATTGAGTAGCTAAAACATTCAAATACAAAAGTTCTAGAAAAAAAATTCAAACGCTGCTACAATCAAAGACACGTCCCATTAGTTACCCCTTACGTCTGATCTAGGTATGCACCGCATTAAGGATAAAATCATAAAAAATAAAACCAGAACAATAAATTCTGAGGTCTGCAGAACTAACACATAATTGAATAAAAATTTAATTTCTCAATTTATGAAAGTAATGATACAGAAACAACGAGCCTATTGTTTATCAACACCAGGAATTTTAAAAACAGCGTTAAATACATTATCAAATAAATAATTTGCAAAAGCTTTTTAAACAATTATGGTTAAAAAATTGATAAAAGAAAAATTAAGTAAACGTAAAACATGTATAAATTATCCATCATTAAGAGCGAATAATTTTTCCTCATTTTTTTCGGCGCAAATTGCATTCCGGTATCTCTTATAGTTCAAAAGTTATACGAAAAAGGCCCCGAATTTTTCAACCCGGGCCGTGAAATTCTGAATAGTTCTTTGCAACGTTAATTTGAAAGAGACCAGCCCAAAATTCTCGAAGCTCGGGCATCACTGCTGTTTAGCGATCGTTAGCAGTTCTCCGAACGCCGGGACGGTGCATGGTGTAGTGGGATGCGTCCGTGAGGCGGTGTTGCCATTTTACAAGTTCGCGCGCGCGCAGGTTGCATGATTAAACGATGACCCTGTATTGTGTTCTGTATTTTGCCTTTATGTTGTGTTCTTAATTATCCCAAACGAAGCGGACCCTGGAAGGTGACAATTGAGAGCGATGCGAAAATTCATATATCGTTTATGATTTTCGTTTCATTACAGGCAATAGCGGTCATCTGTAGTGGAAAGTACTTACTTTAAGTGAGAGTCATTAATAGTATTGAATATGGAATGCAACAAAAATTAAAAATACAAAACTGAAAATGTCACAACTAGCCCCGGTCTCCTCTATTACCGGAGCACTGAACGACAGGGTCGCAAACCTACACCGTCGCAACGGTGTGAGATTCGCGACAAAAATCGCCCGACAGCACAAATCTTGACCGATTCCAATAATTTTTCTTTAACATAATCCTAAAGGACTCAGAATTGACGAAGCACTGCAATAAAGCCAGTATCTGTTGATCTAATCTGTAGAAAACACTATTTAGCATAACATAAAAACATAAATAAATAAATTTTGTAGATTAAAGATAATAAAAATTAATTTTGTTGTAAATTAATATTAGCTATAAAATTAAAAATTTACTTTAAATTTACAAAATTTATGTTTTAAATAATCTGTACAGATAATTTAAATGTTATATTTTTAAATCAATAATTTTTTAACAATTGTAATTCGGAGTAATTACAACTGAATATTTTATGTTAAAAAAAGTATTTATATAGAATTGCATGATTCGATGGAGCAAATCCATTGGTGTCACTTCCATATCAATACGATAAGGAATAAAGAATTTCTTACTACGCTGAAATGAATATTTCACATTTTCACTCCCAACTGCGGGGGGTCGACCTTAGTTTGCTACGGTCGGCCGAGGATTCATACCTGTTTCAGAAAAAAATAATTCTTTATTCTTTATCGTATCGATATGGAAGTGATGCCGATGAATTCCTTACGTGTTTCCGATGAAAATCATACCAAATTTCATGTAAATCGGACTATTATTAACGAAATTAGCTTGAGGTTATGGAAATGAATTTTTCATGGAATTTCCTTTGTCATTTTCCGAATCACGTCGTTCTTGGTGTCATTTTCATCGGCGAAAAATAAGGAATCAATTGGCGTCGTTTTCGCCATGCATATGTAAAGAGAACATTTGCGAGATCGCACAGTGGAGTGTCGAGCTGCGACACCAATAATTGATGTAAAGCGATGACGATTGTTTCATCCTAAAAGAGGCCGAAGTCCTTAGCTCGTCATATTTGTGTTGATACTGACTTTATGACCATCCTGTGTGCAACGGTGGCAACATGCCTTGCAGAGGAATACAGGACAAAAGGGGTAGTCCTCTGACTGCGCGTGGTTCCGCCTGCGTCGGCTTCCCTTCAAATTGGGGACGGATCCCTTATCGCTTGAATATACTTAAAGGGTCAACGTTTAATCCTGCAACCCGCGTTCGCGCGAATTTGTAAAATGGCAATAGCGCCTCAAGAACGCATTCCATTGCAACTATGCACCGGCCCAGCGGAGAGCTGCCAGCGAACGCTTTTATGATCGGTTCACCACTCGCACCCCAGATTACTATAATGAGGGTTTGAAAATAATGTCGACTGATCTCGTACCCGTTTCTATTTAAAAAATTTTAGCTACGACAGAATTGACCGCGGCGCTATACCCTTTTACGGAGAGATTTTTCGCCACCTGCGTGTTCAAATACGTTGAAACGTCAAGTTTGCACGCCCTGTTGAAACGCACACCCAGCTTCAATTCCCTAACACACAGCATTCATCCATCCGATTATACTCTATACCTATACCACCCAAAATTCAAGTACAAAACTCTTTTCATTGCAACCATTAAAAATCATTAGAATTATATCACGTTTGGTATCATTTTCATTGCAAAAATTCCAGCAATCCATTGGTGGTACTTGTATGGAAATCTAATATTAATTATAGAAATTCTTATTTTCATTACTGAATGGCCTATTGCTGTCCTTGTCTTTATGACTCTAGGGTCTAGGACCCCCGAAGCTCGTGGTTCGAGAGCTCCGACCCGAGAACCTTTCATGGTCATAAAAAAGGTCGTCCCTTTCAAACGATTTCAGTACACCGTCCGTACAAATGCCAAAATATCGTTGGTACCCAAATCTTAGTTTCACCGTACGGATACGGGTTCCACACTGACATCCCTGACACGGCAAGTGTGCGCTGCTCCATTGAAAAGCACGCAAACGATTTTTTTTAACACTGACATTGATGGCACGGAACAGACGTGTACGGAGAGGCAATCGAATTTCACTGGTCGGATACGGAACTGACAAGTGTGCGCTGCTCCATTCGAAAACAAGCAACCGATATCTTTTACGATCACGGTGACGGTACCGTACGGATACGGTACGGATATGTGTGCGCGGACCTTTAAGGCCTGTTCTGGCCCTGTCAGTCCCAATTCAGTCGTTTCTGCAAGCCTGCTGTACAGTTTTGTCAGACAGTAGGTGACAAGAGTATTCGTACACCCTTGAAAACAGAATAACAGCTTTAAAATTGGTTCAAACTACGTGATTTTTTTAGAAGCTGGAAGGATTAATTTACTATGTAGTTTACCAACAGTTAAGTCATTGATAGAAATGAGTGGGGGAGCACGTCTTTGGTTTAGAGCTGTGAAATCGTCCACATGCTGCGTGGATCTTATTTGGTGTACTAAAAAGACTTATAATAAATATTATAATGCAAAAACTCGCAACAATATGGTCTCAAATACCGACACGTATCGCGATACATGTTTCGCCCCGCGCCGTGTGAAAGAGTCCGCTCATTTTCACGTTTCATCTGTCGACTTCAGACAAAAAGTATCGTACGGCCGACGTTTATGGGGTACACAAAATCAGTATCGCGATACGAGAATCGTCATGTGAACGGTTCCTATGGAAACTATAATGAACAATTGAAAATCGGTACGCATCATACACGTGTATCATACGCATCATACATCATGTATGATGCATGTACGATGCACGTATCGCTGTGTGAAAAAGCTCTAAAGTTTGCACGTCCTGTTGAAACGCACATCCAGTTCCATTTCCCTAACACCCAGCATGCATGCATCCGATCATACCCTCTATCTTACCACGCAAAATTCAAATACAAAACTCTTTTCATTACAATCATTAATAATGATCAGAATTATATCATGTTTGGTATCATTTTCATTGCAAGAACTGCAGCAATCCATTGGTGGTATTTGTATGGAGATCTAATATTAATTATAGAAATTTCCATTTTCATTACTGAGCGGCCTATTGTTCTCCTTGTTTTTATGGCTCCAGGGTCTAGGGCCCCCGAAGCGCGTGGTTCGAGATCTTTGACTCAAGAAGCTTTCACGGTCATAAAAAAAGGTCGTCCCTTTCACCTTTCCGTGATTTCAAGACTCCGTCAGTCCAAACACCCAAATATCGTTGGCAATCAAATTTTAGTTTCACTGAACGGATAGGGGTTCTACACTGACATCTGCTGACATCCGTGACACGGACAAGTGTGCGCTGCTCCATTGTAAAGCACGCAAACGATATTTTTTAACACTGATCCTGTTGGCCCGGAACTGATGGGTACGGAGAGGCCATCGAATTTCACGGAACTGACAAGTGTGCGCTGCTCCATTCCAAAACAAACAACCGATACCTTTTACGACCACGGAACTGACACGGAACTGACACGGAACGGATATGTGTGCGCGGACCTTTACCCGTCCCTCCATCCGTGTGCCGTACGCGTTGCCTGCCCGGCGCGGCGCTCTTCGGCGAGAATTCGTTTTCTCAACATCGAATGAAAATACACTCCTGGAAAAAATTAAAGGAACACTACAATTTCCCGAAAATTTTGGCCATTTTCAAATGGCTGTATCTCCGCGAAAAATGGTCGCAAAAAATATTTAAAAAAAGCATTTTAACGCTTGAAGTCTCTAATTTTCGAAACCATCACTCAATTTTTTTCTTTGTCCATTATGATACTGTTTTATCAAGGAGAAGCGCAGGAAACAAAGTTTCAGAAATTTTTGCCAAGTTTGGACGTATGCACGGGCCGAAATTTTTTTTTCAGATAAATCCAATGGAGGGCTCATATAGAGCAAACATATCCCGACCACTGTGCGGCGTCCGGCCGGCCATCCGTGTGTGGCGGCCTTTAAAGCGGTCTTCTAGAAATCACTGTTGGCCATATGTACCTGAAAACTGTACATATATTCAAGTGGACGGTGAGCAAACTCGCCCGAGTGCTAGCGGTGTGAGATTGGCCATTTTCAGGTTTCCCGTTTCAGATGAGAAACATTAGGGCCCTTTACACGGACGTTCTGGCGCGCGGTCCGGAACGCGATCCGGCGCGCGATCCCGCAAAAGTACGTGAAGCCGGATCGCGGCGGTCCTTCACGCAGGCCAGGAGGTCGTACTCGTCACTACTTAGAGACAGCGAGTTCGGGCTCCCATTTCTACGTCGACTCCACATGCTTTTTACACGATCCACCGCAGTGATGTATTGTGTACTACCTGTTCGATGTATATCATCGATCTGCGAAACGATCGGCAAGACACGATCGCGATATACGTTCGCGAAAAGTATACAAATTCCTCGATATACAGGGTGATTGGCTCGAAACGCCTGATCCGCCTCGCAACCGTAACGAGGTCAACCAAACCCCCCGTGGTGTCTCTCCGAAGACTTTCGACCCTCGGACGGGTTGGAGTACCTATTAGGAAGTGAGAAATCTTCGAATTTCTCATTTCTCATCGTATCTGTGCGAAAGTGACGCCAATGAATTCCTGGCGTTCCGTCGATTAAAATCATACCAAATATCATGCAAATCGGACAACTTTGACACAAGCTATTTGTATTCCTTATGTAAAAGTAGTCCGATTTACACGACTACTTTTACATTTTACTGGCATAATTATTACTATTGACGGCAATAATTACCATGTCATTGTTTATTTTAATATAAAAACTAATATTGATAGACAATAAATACACATAGGTATGCAAATGATGTTATATGTAAGATAAATGCTGAAGAGATGTAATATGCAAGATGTTTTGAAGAAAGGGGGTAGCCTTCTGATTGCGCGTGATGCAGGTCAAATTTTTCACCCACGCTCTTGCGTGGCGCGCAAGAAAGCGCCACGGTCCTGCCCGCGCGACAGAAAACACCACGGTCCTGTCCGCGCGCCAACCTCGACTCCAGAAGAGCTTACATAAGAGACAGAAAAGGTAGTTGGAAAAGGACAAAACGGCACTTGAAACCAGGCTCGTCGCGCGCCTCAGGATTTCCGCACTGTCTGAAATCCTGAAGCGCGCGCCGAGCCTGGCAGCCAAGCCACGGCCGACCACAGCGAATCGAGGCAGGCGACTCACAGTGGGGGGTGAAAATATATTCATTACAGCGTATTAAGAAATTCTTTATTCTTTATCGTATCGATATGAAAGTAACGCCAATGGATTCCTGGCGTTCTCCCAATTAAAATTATGCAAAATGTCGTGCAAATCGGAGTACTTTTACACAAGCAATATTTGCGAAAAACTTGTATTGATTTATTCCGACGCAACGGACACAGCGATCAACTTGAGGTGGTTGGTCATCTGGGGGATGTGTTTATATATGTCTCTGGACACCTCGGGGTGCGCCCCGCGGTGGATAGCACGTGGGGATGTGATTGAAAAAAATTACTTTCATGTTGATCGCTGTGTCCGTTGCGTCGGAATAAATCAATAGAAGTTTTAACAATTAATAGTGATATTCACCTTGCTCTCATTTGTAGAAAAAATTTTTTTCTTCTGAAATCTGTATGCTAATTATCTTGTTCCTTTCCGCGTCACCTTGTCCGCGTGGATTTAGCTGCAGGTACAGGTAAAACGGCCTTTCGCCCCTACAGCGTAGGACCTATGCGGATTTATGCTACTACCAATAAAATAATTAACCGTTTCGTACCGACCGTAGCAAAGTATAATGACATGCCACGTTTATTTCTTAAGGACCTCCGCTGAATTGTACGGGTCTTGTATTTTTTATCGCCGAAGTTATTAAACACGACCTTCCGTTGGAAAAAGAATTTCAAACCACGAGACGCGTATTTTCGTCGTAATTTGCCACCACATGAAATGAGACAAATACAATGAAATGAATTTTGCCGTACTTGCTCCTTTTTCACGCAGATCGTTCGTTCACCCTCGGCGTGAGCTGTTTACGTTCAATATTAATTACGTCTCACACTGGCGAAATTTTGCGATTTTATGGCCAAAACCCCAAAAATAAATTTTTGAATTCGACAAAATAAATGCAAATGTCAATTGAAGAACTAATTTGGGCATCAAATGCCTCCAATTTTACTGCTAAATGTTTTAATACAAAGCTCGTATAGACTCGCAAATGTTTATGTTCATGTGAGGTTAGTCCGATCGCGAAGAATTATTCACAGATTTTCAAGTTGTTTCAAACACTTATATTGTGTTATCTAAAGTTCAGAAAATAATTTGAAGGCATGGATTCAATTCCTGGTGGTGCGAAAGATATCTTTTTGTCCCCAAAATAATTATGCTTCGGTTCTTAATATGTAATTTATACAATTTTAAAAGTAGTGTTTTAGAAATAACCTTTTCATATAAGAATAAATTTTCAATACATAAAATAGTTATAAATCCCATAATATCCCGCAATGATTTATCATTCCTATTTTGCGTTGAACTTTTTTGATTCTATAAATGCAATTATTAATTGCTAATAGTTGCTAATCTTGTAATTATATACATTTTTTAAACACGATCCAGTGTGTCTTGTAACATACGACATAACTGTGACCGAGATTGTTTCACATGTTATACATTACAAACCATTTTATTTTTTTTTAAACGATTTTATTCAGCTTCGATCCTCTGTCTGATTGTTTATATTATGTATGTTTGTTTGTTTCATTTTAGCATCTTGTCAAAATGAAATAATACTGTCGAAAAAAGAATTATTTACAACAGTACACATTTATTTGAAACAGAATATTCGCGAGCAAGTGCGACAGTTAGAAAAAAAAATGAAGGCAAATAATAATCGAGAAGTTTCTATTCACTCCGACGCATTTTCGAACTTATCAAAATTATTTTATAAATTCAGGACCATGTGGCAAGCATGTTCGCGCAACAATGCATTTTTCTTTAAGAAACATGAAAAGTGGTTATCTGGCCACATATCAATTCCATTATATCAGGAAGTGATAATGCTGTCCTTCCAATTGGACAGCTTTCGGAGGAAGCTCAAGAAGCACGAAATAAAGACATTAAAAAGTACCGAGAAAATTTTTCTCTAAAATGCTCAAGAGAAAAACCTATGGAGGATGTTTTCAATTGGCTTTTATTATCGTCAGATACAGTAATTAGTAATTTAAGAAAACTTCCCGATAAAAAATTAAAAGGTTTGTCGTCAGAAGCGATAACCCTTCTTCTATGCCCTGATGTACCATAGGTTTAAGTGTATAAATGTAAATAATAAAAAAATCTTTATCGTTCGTAATGTTTGTAAGTGTTGTTTTTCGGATAAATTAGTTTCTCATATATCAGAACGTAAAAGTGCCAAATTTTATATATTAAAAATAAGTTTCGAGGTTTTGATCACGAAAATGGATATAGTTCTTCAATTGACATTTGCATTTATTTTGTCGAATTTAAAAATTTCATTTTTGGGGTTTTGGCCATAAAATCGCAAAATTTCCCCACTGTGCGTCTTTGTCTCGTAATATTTCTGCCACTTCCTTCCTCCCAATACCCGAAACGCGTTTCTTTTAACGGGCTAACAATTTTACGGTCCCAGGATTATCTAACATGAGAAAGACCACGATTCCAATGCAGGTACATTAATAAAATATCTACAATGCTGCTCGGTTCTTTCGGGTACCTGGCTCGGTTTGGAAACCGAGCCCCGGATTGTTTCGGATTTCAAGCTACTCGAATATTCAAGTACTCGAACAGCTCTAACTACAAGTCTATATTTCTTACATCGCGATAGAAATGAGCATTTCGATCGTTCGTGCTACCTCATCCCTCTCCCCCGCACCTACCGCAATGGTCTTTAAATTGTTTTAAAATATGCAACAAATATTTAGTCGTACAATGAGAAACATTATTTTGCAAAGCCTACAGTACTAGCAAAAAAGATAATTGGGGTTATTCGATTTACGAGTTTCTCCGTTTTTCGAGAAGCTCGAAGCACTAGAAAGGGTCGATTTTTACGACGAGGGGTGCGTCGAAAGCGTTCGTGTGCGCCTTAAGGGGGGAGACCACTGTCTCGGCCCGAAATGTAAGGATATTTTCGGGAATTTATTTCAACCAAACAACGCAAGTAAATCAATTTATTGCTTAGTATAGTCAATAGTGTATATATCGAAGGGTAAGACAAATTTTTTTTCAATCAAATTCATAAATCCGTTTTCTGTATACACTCCGTCAAAATTTGCGCTCCGGAAAAAACATGCTTGTCGCGTTGACAGTGCCCAGACCATATGGTTAATCGGAATTCAAAAAAACAATAATATTTAAAAACTAGAAGCTTACCTCTATTACGTGACGATCGCAAAATGTCAAAATTGTAAAAAATAACAAAATGGCGGACCACTGAAAAAAAGTCATGTTTTCGGGGTACAAAATTGGGGAAATGTTGCTAAAAAAAATAGAAGCAGGTTGAAAATTGAAAATGTCTGATCGTCACGTAATAGCGACGGGTTTTCCGTACAATAAATGTCCTTGATCATGCCAATTGGACGTATAGTTTTCTCTGTAGACCGTCAACGCGGTTGAGGAATGTCATTCTGAGAAAAACGCGTTCAAAGTTCCGCGTGGCTCAGTCGCGCGTTTGACACCGCTTCACGAAAAACACCATATCTCCGTCAATTTTGCGAATTTCTTCATCAAATTTGGAGAAAACATTCTTGAAACATACGCCTTTCAGAAAATGTAAAAAAATTTCAGATTTGAGACAGTGGTCTCCCCCCTTAAGGTGACATCAGACGGCGCGTGGTTCGGCGATATAGATTCCTGGCGTTCTCCCGATTAAAATTATACTAAATGTCATGTAAACCGTGTGTGCGAGAGAGTCTGGCCGTCGGTCGGCGTTCTTTTTATTTAATTCGATTCGAAAAGCATGCGGACGGACACGGATGAGTGCGTTCGCATTTCTTTCGAGTCGAAGTAAAAGAACATCTACCTGTACCGTCGTTAACCGCCAACTCCCGGGACAATACGGTCATAAACCGCGACCCGGATGAAACGTACTGGCCGATCAGCCTGATTAATTTTTGGGAACCAGATATGACATTTTCCTCCTCTCCTAGCCAATCCCTCTACGTTCGGCAGGTAATAAACCGTGCTCTGCTACAGTGCTGACCATGAAGTAAAATTAATCTTATGGTCCGCACGATGACCAAAAGAAGAAGATGTTCTTATGTTAGATCAAAGAATGTTTTCCCGGCAATGGGGTAGGAAACGAAATAACTCTGAACAAGTACCAGTACGCCTCGCGGTGAGATGGAAACCACGAGAAGGTGGCACAATTTTCGTAAATAATCAAAAAGCAAATAAGCAGATACGTATAAACCTGATTAACACGAAAAGAGTGTCGTTGGCCAAGAGTGGGTTAGTAAAACTCTTCTGTAGGTATAAATGACATCATTTGGACAGGTACGAGACCAGTCGATATTGTTCTCAAACCTCATTACAGTAATCCGGGGTGCGACTGGTAAGCCGACCGTAATAGCGGAGCGAGCGGCTCGCTTACCTGAAACGGAAATCACCGATTCTGTAACTGTTCATTGTGACGTGAATTTTAAAGAGTCCATCCTAGAAAGGAGCTTATTTTGTAAGTAGCATTTCAAGGAATGTTTATGTACAAAAAATGGCAGAAGATCAACATCCTACATTAGCCAGCTGCGAAAATGCTTTGTAAATTAACAGTTTTAAAGTTTTTATTCTACTGAAAATATAGAAAGAGAAGTTAGAGAATAATTAATGAAAAAAGTAGAATATTCGCACCGGAATTTGGACCTCGGACTTTCTGTTTGCGACCCAAGCTCTAGGACTTCGGTGAAATGAATGCTTGGCGGAGAGCGCCGGCCAGGCAGCGCGGCACACGGGCAGAAGGTAGGGTACGCCTGTGAAATGGAAGCGTGTTACTTGATAAATTGGAGTAATTAACATTCCTTTCACTGTTTTCTTATAGAAACTACGTCTTTTTGTACATTTAACAAGCACTCGACACGTTAGGGTCAAGTGGGGCTTATAACTGTATTTCAGCAAAAGTAGTCGTTATATTCACGTTGGAACAATGATGCAATGGAACTTCAAACAAATGTAATGAAGTTTTGCAAAGGTTGGGTTTGCTGTCGCGAGTAACACAGCCAGAACAACCAACGATACGCTATATTAGATATAATATTAACAATTATATATACATCCGCGATACAGTCCACAGTGTATTTGGACGCTAAACGAGGTGTGATATTCCCTGGACAGTTTAAACTTTTTCTCACAAAAAAAACGGGTTTTCAGCCCACTGTGCGCCGCACGCGAAGACGCCTAGACCTGACCTGTGATTTTTCCAATATTAGCGGGCTCGCGCCGCCGACGACCCTCGTGATTTCCTGTCTCCGCTTATTGTCACCCCCCTGTGGCTCAGGTCGTTGCCAACACGTGCAACGCAGATTTGCGGAAAACACGGTCGGTCACTACGAGGTGAAGGTTTTAAGACTCAACCCCCTGAAGCATAAACTACACTTAATTTCACGTGAACAACGTCATATTCGATTCTGAACAGAATCCCAGACATCGAGGTAAAAAGTGATCAATTTGGCGTGGCATTAGGCACTCTAAAGGCCCCCAAACACACTCCTTCTTGCCTGTTCGATTTACAGACTTGCATATACAGTCAAAAGTTGTGATGCAACACAGAGCGCGTGTGTCAATTACACAGTCCAACAAAATGAAACTTTTTTTCTGTTCCACAATATCCATTGGGTGATTCTTGTAGAGTTTTTCGCCCCGAACACGAATCCGTAAGTAAAATTGCTCTATCACCCTCAGTTTTTGAAAAACACGAGCTTTTGTAAAAACACACGATTTTGGGCAAAAGTGAGGTATTACGTGAAAACTAAAAACGCTAGAAAGTTCAGCCTAGTCTCAAAAGATAGAGGAGAGTGTACCGAATATATCAGTGTACATGTTTGTTAAATTTGAATGTTTGGAATTGTTGTAAATGGCCATCAAAGTTTGAAAAAGTGTCGATGTGCATGGTTTCCACTCAATATTTTTGTATTTTTACGAAAAATTGTTTACCTAGCCCGAAAACGCAACCCAGCATCGGATTCTGTAGACATTTCTGAAGAGGAAACCATGCAGGAAAATTGTCGCAACGGTTTTTAACTCGAACTAGTCGAGAAAATATCTATCGGCAACGCGTTCACGATGTTTTGCCGCCTGGCGGCCATTGCTCGCCTGACGCGACTCGTCAGGGCCGTTGCTACGCGTAATCGACGCGCCGATGGTACCGTACAGTGGACACCGACTATCTATATGTATCAGCCATATTTTTTTCGTGTATTCATGGATACTATTCACAGAATTGTATAGAACATTCTATTCAATTTCAATTGTTGAAAATTCTGACGGTCGCACAGTTCAAAACATTTTTTAAATTTTGTTAAACTGCAGAAAAAATGAAATATATCAAATAAAAAATTACCTGTAGCATCGCTCACGCAAACAAATTTAAAAATGTTTACGTGCTGCTTTACGTTTGTACATCGGGTCCTTGTTGTCGTTCATAAGCGTCCAACAATAGTCCGAAAGCATTGCAACCATATCCTTGCCCTGGTAACGCTTTTCCATTTTGGAAACATCTTGATGGAAACGTTCTCCTTGTTCGTCACTCACATCACCAAGATTTGACGGAAAAAATTTCAGATGGGAGTGTAAAAAGTGCATTTTTAAGGACATAGGTATTACAGCCCAGATTTTTACACGATTTTAAAAGTTGGTTTACAATGGAAACATAGTTTTTTGATTTCTGTTTACCGAGGAAATTTTCTGTAGTTTTTATGAAACAGCACCATACTTTTCTTTCCAAAGGATTTAATTTCTTTGGAAATTCTGGATCTTTCATTAAAGTCCTGATCTGAGGTCCAACAAATATTCCTTCTTTTATTTTTGCATCGGATATGGACGGGAATGTTTCTTTTAAATATGCATTGCCTTTACGAAGTTTTTCATAATTCCTAATTTTATATGTAGCGGTGGTAAAAATACATTTTTAGGATCAATTAGGTTATTATGTTGTACATTTTTTTGCCCGGGAATTAACTTGTGTCGCGGAGCCCAAACTTTTTTAGAATAATGTTGATTTCTTGCTCTGCTGTCCCATTCACACAAAAAACAGCAGTATTTAGTGTAGCCCATTTGAAGACCTAGTAGTATTCCAATTACTTTCAAATCACCACAAACGTGCCATTTATACTTTTCGTATTGTATTTTGGACAAAACCATCTTTAAGGAGTCGTAAGATTCTTTCATTGTTGTGCTATATGCAATCGGGATGGAAGGATGCACATTTCCGATGTGCAGCAATACAGTTTTTAAACTGCTTTTTGATGCGTCTATGAATAGACGCCATTCTTTTGGCTCATGCTTCATTCCCAAGGTTTCCATTAATCCATTGATATTTGTGCAAACGCAAAGTTCTTCATCAGTATAAAAATATTCCCTCAATGCATTGTCGCGTTTTCTAAAATATGTAATATTAGTTTACTTATTAAGTAAATTCCAGCCTTGTAGTCGGGATCCTAATAGTTCAGCGTGGTCTTTTGACAGTTGCAAGTCTCGTACGAGATCGTTGAGGTCCGATTGAGTAATTAAATGTGGCTTGGGTAATGATGAGGAAGGTTCTTCATAAACATCTATGATTTCTTCGGTTTTTTCGGTATCATCCTCATATCTATCGGGTATCTTTGGCGGTGGTTTTGGTACGGGTAATTCTTTAGAATGTGCTACAGGGCGGATTGCAGATGAGACGTTTGGGTATTTGAGACTGTTTTTCCCTTTCATATTGAACCCGCAGATTTTGCTTAAGCAAAAATAGCAGTCTGTAGCGTGGTTGGTCGGTTCTGTCCATATCATTGGAATTGCGAATGGCATTTGCTTTCGAACTCCCTGTATCCAAGCTAGAAAAACTTTGGCACATCGTTGACAAGAAATATGAGGAGCCCAACATTTGTCTTGATCGCCGAGTTTGCATCCAAAATACTGTTCATATGCGAACTTTATTGTAGGCGTTATATTTCGATGCTTAGACTTTAAAACTAGTTCCCCGCAAATATAGCAAAATGAATCTGGATGATTTTGACATTTTCGCGACATTATATTACACCACACAAAATACTATACAATGTATATATACACACCTTACACTAACACACCACAGGCCTAACAATATATACACACACAGTCAAAAAAAGTATCCAAGTAGGTACACTGTAATTCACAATTTGTCGCAACATACGTTTTAGTCGATGCAAAGAAAGACTTTCTGAACTGCTTAGCACGACTGACTCGAATGATTTTGGAGACAAAACTGAGTTCTGACTTAAACGATGCATAGGATACCAGAGCATTTCAAGATATTTATTTTTTCTCTGATTGTATCGCGCGTTAGGGAGAGACGCCAAGCGATGTTTATTTATCGTAAGAGTTCCTGCAATAGCTACGAACTCTTACTTCTCCGTCTTCACTAAACCTCAGAAAATTATATTACTTTCATATCTCAAACTCTCTTTTAGAAATATTGAATAATGAATTTATTAAAAAAAAGATGCCTAAAAGATATTTAAATAGGCTTTGCGTTGCCTTCAAATACTGTATAATGAGTTTCAAATGTTATAATATCTGGAAAAGTGTTCTAAATCTGGTAAAACCATAATAATATAAATCTTGTAATTTCATAAATAATTGTGTTTGTTTTTATACGGTTCCATATTAGCAAGTCATATGCAGGTATTCATGCATTGAATATCGAAATTGTTTATCACAGAGACTGATCGAGAAAAGTTTGTTTAAATGCGTGAATAGTATCCATGAATACACGAAAAACGGCCCTGACGAGTCGCGTCAGGCGAGCAATGGCCGCCTGGCGGCAAAACATCGTGAACGCGTTGCCGATAGATATTTTCTCGACTAGTTCGAGTTAAAAACCGTTGCGACAATTTTCCTGCATGGTTTCCTCTTCAGAAATGTCTACAGAATCCGATGCTGGGTTGCGTTTTCGGGCTAGGTAAACAATTTTTCGTAAAAATGCAAAAATATTGAGTGGAAACCATGCACATCGACACTTTTTCAAACTTTGATGGCCATTTACAACAATTCCAAACATTCAAATTTAACAAACATGTACACTGATATATTCGGTACACTCTCCTCTATCTTTTGAGACTAGGCTGAACTTTCTAGCGTTTTTAGTTTTCACGTAATACCTCACTTTTGCCCGAAATCGTGTGTTTTTACAAAAGCTCGTGTTTTTCAAAAACTGAGGGTGATAGAGCAATTTTACTTACGGATTCGTGTTCAGGGCGAAAAACTCTACAAGAAACTCCGAGTGGAATTTGCAGACCAAAAATCGTGTTGGACAGTGTTATCTGGCATGAACGCAATCACCGCGAGGTTGATTTATCCGGGTTCCGATTTGCCGCACATCAAAAGTAACGGCAAGTGTGGGCCACCGGCAGACAGATTTAAAATTATTGACACGTGTAATTTGCTGAGAGGATTTATCGAATCGTACAAAGCAAATCAATGCATTTGGAAAATTAAATCTAACGATTATTTGGACAAAAATAAAAAAATCTGTTTATAAAATCTTAATAAATAAATTGCAGGAATTAGATCAGGATACGAATAAAGATGCAGTAGTAATTCTGCTCTTTTTATTAACGGCTCTCTCTTCTCTGACCACTACTGTACTCGAGATCATTGTTTTTTATTAGCGTTTTTCTCCGGGTTTAAAAAAGGGAAAAAAGACACGAGATTGGTGCCTCGTATACCTACACTTTTATTCAGCTTTTGGCTGTTTAAAATCATGAAGGATGATTTAAAATCTTTACAACTTTCAGAATTATAAGCGTCGTTAACCGAACACATCCTTGTTCACTTGTCCCAAGGCTAGCGGCTTTTCCATTGGGCAGAAAAAAGAGAATCAAACGTTTTTCTAATTCTTACGAGTGTCGCTATCGCCCTTACCACGACCAGAAATTTGAAAAAAAATCTACAGAATGGCAGACGGTTAAAGATAAAACATGTTTTCTCCTGCAGTTTTTGTAACTTTTAGGTGCCCCAAAAAAATAGATGTTTAGAAAATAATGACCTGATTTTTGTAGTGGCAGTAGCGACACTCATAAGGATTAAAAAACCTTTGGTTCAATTTTTTCTGCTTTTCTGCTGTAAAGAGCTTCTCTGGCAAGTCTTCAGAGGTATATCCGTCGGCAGGATGGGGGTTGTGCCGCGTAGTGGGGGGTGGCAAGGTTTCCTTGGACCCTACAGGTAGCAAGGAAACTGCAGCAGTTATCGCAGAACCATCGCAGGGGACGCACGCTAATTTCCGCTATTTTACACACGTTTTTCAAAATTTTTTTCCATTTTATTGTTAGTCTGTAGTTTATTCCTATTTTTTTGCTTATTAGTTTACATAGTTTTAGTAATTTTATCGTATTTTTATAGTGTGTTTTATCGTATTTTTATAGTGTGTTTTATCGTATTTTTATAGTTTCATTTATCGTATTTTTATAGTGTTTTTATCGTATTTTTAGTGTTTTTTATCGTGTTTTCGTAGTATTTGTATTGTGTTTTTTTTTTAATATTACGTGTTTAAGTTAGTTGTCTTTAGTGTGTATCTTTGGCGTTTGATTTTGAACCACATCCATATATCCACATATATCTCCAGGTAAGTTCTATATCTCTATATTGCCTCCTTCGAAAATTCACAGACTTCTGAAGAATTTTCAACTGAATTGAGTAATCCTAATTCAGCTTCTTCATTGGCAGAGTGGTCTGTAACACATAAAATTTCACATCGAGCAATAAATTATTTACTCCACATTTCAAAAAGATCAGTTTCCAGCACTTGACATGCCAGAACCTTTTTAAAAACAACCAGAATTTTGGATTAAAAAATTGCATTATAACTCATTAAATCTATAGGTAATATCCCCGTATAATTCTTAAAAATTAGGAAATTCCCTTTCAGAAAAATGCAATTAGGGTCCTTCTCAACTTTTTAATGTCGCAGAAATAGCATATAAATGTATGCACTTAGAATATGCTCATTCAATGTTTGTACTGTCTTTAGAATGTCTTTATGACAATAATATTAATGATTCAGGTTTTGATTTTTTCTGGTCTCAATTTCGCTATACCTTTCAAGCTAAGAATACACGCTAGCAAATTTCTAAACATGTTTTGTTTCACGAATACTTGTGTATACAGGATTAGACATGGCGCATACGGGTTGGCACACCGTCGAATTCATTGGCAGTAAAGCGGTGTCTGAAGTCCCCTCGGATTGGGTGGTAGGAGGAGGATTTTGTTATTGGCCACCTTACAAACCCAGCCGCATAGCAGTGGCGATCAAGAACTGCGAGCTGCCCGATGAATCGTGGGAGAAGTTCGCCGTATCAGTCTTTGCCGGTGGAATTTGTTGTACGTTGAAATTATTATTATATTTACTTATTAATTATTGGACCAATTAGTGACTAATTTTTATACCCATTAATTAATAATGTGTTCATTCAGATGATTATGCCACGGCGAGGGCAAGGGCCAAAAAAGCGGAGAAAACAAGCGACCTACAGTCGGACGTGGATGCCGCAAGAAGAAAACGTATACCAGAAAGATATTTAAGCAGTGAAGAGTCAGGGCCGAACGACGTAGCGCTGATGTCCTCACCTCAACCAACGTCGCTGATACCCCCACCACCAAAAATGAGGAAACTAATTATACGATCAGGTGTGTAAATATGCTACATATAAATTACTATTACCTAATACAATCTTCTAATTCCCTTCCCGCTACTTTGCTCGGTTCAATCATATTATTTTTCTGTTGAAGTTATCTTCTGTCCTAGGCGTTTGTGTAAAGATGTTGAAAATAGAACTCTTGGAGATAATTCTGCTCAGTGCTACACCTGTACAGGTTAAATTAACCAGCGCGCACAGAACACGTCCTATCACTACGACGGTTCAGACCGTACTCAGGACACTTAGATAGGTGACGAAACAGTATCGGTCTCTTTGGTTTGCAGCCGTCGTTTAGATAAGAGGCGAGCTCACCGATAGGTTAAAAAGATAGAGAGTAGATTAAAAGGATATAAAGAATATAAAACAAAGGTTCCTATTATATCTCTAATCATTGTTAAAAGTAGAATTTCATTTATGTACAAATTTCATTTCTTACGCTACATTATATTAAAGATAATTTTCTATACTCTAAATTCAGAACACGTGAAAGAAACTATTCCTGCTGAATCCTCCTGATCCTCACGAGAAGCAGAGTCTCAGTAGTATTAATATTAAAATAAAGATCCACATTTTAACAAAAGAATCCTGTTGTTTCACCGATTCTGTTGGTAAAAGTCCCTCTGCCCTTGTGGATTAGTAACAATACATTTTTCACATTTTCCTTACGCTTTATTTGCAGTAATTGCGTTTTGGATGTGTCCACAATTCAGCTTCCTTACCTCGAGAATTATTATGTTCGCTTTCGTATTAGGCCGTTCCTTCGACGCAACCCCGCAGGTTCTCGCTATATAAATACGCTTGCACAGCAAGGTCTAAAGATTTCGAACTGCCGTAATTTTCATGGCCAATTACCTTGTCCTTAGAGGGATTCTTTATCGTAAGCAGTCCCGACAACGCTTAGGGGTTATATTTGCACGTCTTTGTACTTGAACTCAGTGATGCCAGAATCGTGGGACGTGGGACAGAACGCTTACCCCCACTATGACCTACCGTCGTCTCCCACTATGGCCTACCGTCGTCCCCCACTTTCTTCCCACCGCACTGCACACAAGCATATCCCTACCCCTGTCCGTGCGCACGGCAGCCCACAAGCAGCTCACACGAACATGAGTAAAAATATGCTTGTGTGCAGTGCGGTGGGAAGAAAGTGGGGGACGCCGGTAGGGCATAGTGGGAGACGACGGTAGGTCATAGTGGGGGTAAGCGTTCTGTCCCACGTCCCACGATTCTGGCGTCACTGCTTGAACTTATGTAATTCGTAATACTCTATTCACATCGACTAAATGTAGATTATTGTGACGATTATTGCCGAAGTTTACCGATCATTGCCGAATGGGCATTTAAATTGGTTGTCTAGTGATTTCTCTAGTTTATTTCTGTCCTCGTCGAGTGACGCCTCGTATTATATCTCCTCTTTGCACTGGCGAGTGACGAGTGACGAGGGCGCGAGATATAAAATATATATATATATATGTTTAATGTTTGCAGCAGAATTCTCTAACAAAAATAATTTTGGTTTTTAGACGAAATAGTATCCCCCAGGATCAGCTATGGGATCCAGGAGGGGAGTTTTTCACCTACCAACATTGAAATTGGTAAGTCAATATCTATACTATTATATAAAATTGAAGTTGCATACTTTGAAATGCGGTTTCTCAGTAAATATGAACTGTAGCCACAAGTGTGTTACATCACTTTGTTCGTCTTGACGAGAGGAAGGTTCTAACATTTTTATTTTTTTAAATAATTATTTTTAAAAGGAGTGGTGAAAAGGGGTGAAATGTGTTTTCATGAAGTCCTCAATATCTCTTAGACCCGAAGCGAAGCGCGGGGGTATTTTGCTAGTATGTGTATAAAGATAATTCTATTCTATCTCGGGTCAGGCATAATAGCAGCTGCGCTGAGCCTCGACCATTCCGCGACCTGCGATACGGTTTCTACCTCTGTACAGTGATGAGTTCTCGGGCGGGTTTTCTCGCGCATGCGCGGCGATTTTAGCATCAGTATAGTACAAGTTTTGATAAAATGGGGCACCTTGAACACCCTGCTGCTTTCCCACCAATAATACTACACCTATTAGTTGCGCCCCAACATAGATACGGTACTGCAAAAACCGCGCATGCGCGAGAAAACCCGCCCGAGATCTCATCACTGCCTCTGTATATAATGTTTAAACATGGAATAAAGACGATTATTATTATTATTATTATTATTATTATTATTATTATTATTATTAGATAATTGGAAAATTACAGTGAAAAAAAATAAGATGTAATAAATAATTTTCAGATAACATAGGTGCAGGCCCCAGTGGCAGCAGCAGCAGCAACAACAGCAACAGCGACGTTAATAATGGCAATTTGAAAACTTTAATAACTAAAGCCAATACGATAATATCGCAAAATAATTTACTGCGTACGTTGTTGCTGGAAACGATGGAGCGGGTGAAAACCCTGGAAAGTAAAATTGAAAACACACCAGCGCCGACAGAAAAACCGTCGTTTTTCACAAAATATTCATACTTGGAATTTCCATTAAATTCGGCGGAGAAGCTGAAAGAATTGGAGGAAATTTTAAAACAAGAAACCAATTTCCAAGATTCTGTAAGTAAAATATCATCATAGATATGACGACAAAATTGATACTTTGATACAAAATTGTACTTAATTCGTTAATGTTTGATAACTTTTTAATTATAGGTGAACGAATTCGCAAGTTTTGGAGGATCGGACACATACGATTTTGTTAAAAGGACGTTAGGATTCGTTTTAAGTAACGACGTTGCTATAAACTATAGTTGGCTCGGGAGAAAAGGTAAAGAGGCCTTCCCCAAGTTAAAATTGGCGTCAGTCGTAATATGTAATTATCACCCAAATTTCACCATAGCTAATATTGATTAATATAGAATTGAATGTAATATCTTATTGAAATTCTTGTTTAAGGTGCCGCAGAAAAAGCCAAGGTGGCTGAAAATAAAAAAAAATCTGAGGGCACCATCCAATCATGGCTGAAGCGGGCATCGGAGAGGATGGCGGCACAGACAAAAAAATATTCCCGATGCGGCCTGGGAGTAGGGCCCGTAGGGACTACCATTATTTTTGGGGGGGGGGGAGGGGGGAGGGGGGTGCGAATTCTGAGGAAACCACCGAGTCAAAGAGGAGATATAATAAAAGGCATCACTCAGGCCGGAATCTTTGAAGTTCTTACTTTATCTTGGCATTTAAATTAGTTGTCTATTCGAGCGGGATATTCAAATCGACTAAATGTACCTTACCGCAGTTGGCTGATTATTGCCGAAGTTTACCGATCATTGCCGAATGGGCATTTAAATTAGTTGTCTAGCGATTTCCCTAGTGTATTTCTGTCCTTGTTGAGTGACGCCTCTTATTATATCTCCTCTTTGACCGGGTGTCGTATATATCATGAAATACTAAGAGGATAGCAGCATTAGAAACTTTGGCCACACCGCCTACCTTCCTCCTTATCTGTTTACGTTAGATTAGACCATGCTACGATTTTCTTGCTGTTAATCGTTGAATATAGTTCATAAGACCATGTGATGTTCTCTCACGCGCGGTTCAACGCCTATACCGATACGAATATGATACACGACTGTAAACTCGTAATTCCTAGAAAACTTGTACTTTTTTCTGCGATATGTATAAGATTAAAAACGTATTTTTAGTTTAACAATTTATAAATATTTGTTAGAAAATATACATTGAAATATTAATCTAAATAGCCAAAACTTTGACACTACTTCTTGTATATAAGTATAACTCTTAAATATTTGTAAATACACGATCGAATGATATATTTTACAAAGCAAGACATGTAATGATAGTAATGATAAAAAAAATATATACGTGTCGAATTGAGAACCTCATCCTTTTTCTGTCTGTTAATAAAAACAACGGTAGTCAAATTTTAAATAAATAAATGTAGTAAATAGAAATGAATTTTTAATAATTTTGATTCCGTTTTCACAACTCTTTGTTTCATCAAATTTATATTATAATTAATCGGTATCGATAACTACCTTAAATACGCCCTACTTGCGGTTTTTAAAGAGCTGCATTTGACCTAATTTATCGATAAATAGGTCTTAATTACGTCTTTTGAACACCTGCTTCAGTCCTAATCCATGCGCTTAAAAGACGTACTCGGGACCACTTTTTTTGTAATATTCGTCGTTCGGGGGACGTATGTAAGCCGTTCGTGGGAAATTCGGGACGTCCCCGGGACGTCCGGTACGACTGGGACGGACGTCCCCGGGACGGTTTGAGGACGGTTGTGTGCTGTGTGGGAGGTTTAGTCTAAAAACTACTTTCCAACCTAACCTAAAATGACACCGGGTTATAGTTAGAGTCCGCACCTACTGTGTTAAAAATCCCTAATAGGTTTTGTTACTGCGTCGCGTTTATTGTGGACCATCATAGCCATTTAGGTTCCGGAGCCGGTCAATCGGTCCGGTCTATGTCGACGGCTTAAAATTTAATTGTTTTATGGCCATTGTCAGATGTGGCAGGAGGCCGCCAAGGTTCGAAGGTCCCGTTTTACTTCAACTGAAGGGTCAGGGAATTCCCATCCGGTGACGCACATCAAGGGTTATCCGCGAAGGTTCCCCTTCCCCAAGGACAACCACCCCACCTTAAGAACCTTGGCGACTCCTTCACATCCAATCAGGCACGAGAGAATTTGCCTAATGTAAAAACCCACCACCTACTGATGCCTTGCTCCGCAAGCTCAACAAGCGGAGGGGAGCTTATTCTTGTCAAGTCACTCACTGAGTCAACAACCAACAAATAAAGTGACAGTTTCTTATCTTACTACGTGCAGTTCATTCTATCAACCAGCTCTCGAGACTTTAATTTGTCAGAAGAGCAGCGGCACACCCTGTCATAAGAGTTACGCCTTTATCATCGACGTTGTGTCGTACCAAGTTTGTCAAATGAGCCTTCGTTTTTTAATAATTTGAGTTTAAAGTTTTGCACGGTGGGAGTATAAGTTCGAATACGTAAGCAATCTTATCAATCAGCGGTTGTAGCTGCGGCGGTAAAATTTTCGTCTACGATGCTACAGGTCCTCGGTTCGAACCCACACAGCACAACGTCCGACAACGTCCCAAAGACGTCTACAGACGTCTGTAGACGTCTGTAGACGTCTTTGGGACGTTGTCGGACGTTGTGCTGTGTGGGAATCTCCCTGGGGTAAAAATATTTTCTATGAGAAAAGGTCACACGGGCGTTATACTACTACGATTCTGCAAACATTCATGTCGTCGCGTCCCTCACTGCCCGAAACGTTGCGGTGGGACCATTTCTGTAAAATTTCCGAAACGTTGCGGAAATATATTCCTGCAATATTGCTAAGGCGGACATAGGAGTGAACCTGCAACTTCCCTGCAATGATACGGTGCAACATTGCAATCTCGCACCGCAATATTTCCGAAGAGTTGCAGGATCATTGCCACAATTTTGCCGTTTCGTTGCAGAATCATTGCCGGAACGTTGCAGGACTATATGTTTGCAATGCTGCCGCAACATTGCAAAAATACACACCCGCAATATTGCGAAGGCGGATATAGGACTGAACCTGCAACGTCTCTGCAATATTATGGTGCAACATTGCAATCTTGCACTGCAATATTGCAGAGACGTTGCTGCAATGTTATGGTGCTGTGACTTAAGTCACGTAAACTCTTGAGAAGGCCTTGCCCTTTGTTAGTCTTTAGGAGTGTCGACTGACTCCAGAAGTGTTGGCGACACTAAGGAAGTCATAAATTTCTTCAAGGGTTGTTTTCTCGCTGCTCGGAACAGAGTCTACTTTCTCTTCCCACGTGGGCACCCCGTCGTATAACGGAAAAGCGCGCTTCGACAGAGTTTCCACCGACATTCCACCACCACCCGGAATTATACAGAAAGATGGACGTGGCTTCGCAGGGGCGGGCGGACATCCGCGGGACAGCTTACCCCTTGAATCCGGCTCATCCCTCATCCTGATTGGCCAAAGGACTGGGAGGACGCGCAGGGATGGAAGGGGCACCGCGTTCGAGGAGGGAAGGAGCAAAGACGGAGGACTCAGAGAAGGCAGAACGATTTTAACTCTCGATTGAAAAAGTCCCAACCTGTTCTCAATATTTAACGATCTCTTAAAACTATAAGAAAATATATTGAAGTTTTGCCAGTGAACAATTTTATTTTATTTAAAACTCCCGCATATTTCGCGAGCAGAGTGCTCCAGCACTCCGCGGGCACCAACCCGCGTTCTGTTCTTAAAATCACCGCCAAAATACGCAACACCTTCCCGTGCTGGAACACCGATATGGGGATTTCGTGCGTTTACCTAGACTTCGGCCTGGTAGTCTGAAAACTTTCTACCTACGATACATGCTACTTCTTTGCCAAATAGATGAGGAATTGAGCCCATCATCCTCTTACGTGTAATGTTTTATCAAGCAAAATTCATTTTAGCAAACTAAATAACAACTTGTAAATTTGTCACCATTGTCACTAGGAATAACTCCTTGTCAGTGGTTCTTCGACACAGGGGGAACCGACATGTAACGTTGCCAAATTTCCGAAGGGAAGCCGATTCTGCCACCTAGTGTACGTGTATTATACGATGCGTATTTTACGTAGCCACTATCTGGGACTTACTAAGCATGCTTAAAATTATGCATAAAATTAAATATTTTTTTAACCGATTCTAAAGAAAAAAGGATCGATCCTTGATAGATCGGAATTAAAAAAGATCAGTGAAAGATCGATCTTATTTCCCCTAAAAAGATCAATTTTAGATCGATCGAACAAAAGATCGCCATCACTAGTGCATGTACATGGTCGGAACACTGCGGAACACCTGTCTATTACACTGTATTACACTGTGTTAAGTACACCGTGTGCTATGCTAATGGAAGGAACTGCTTCGACGTGAAAAGACTTCAGTGCCAAGGAAATTATTTTTTTTTATCATGAAATGCTTATATGTTAGCCTTGTACCCCTCTAGACTTTCGTCTCTAGTTCATGCCAAGACTGTATTATTAAGTTCTCGTAGTGATACGTGAAAATTAGTATTTAATAATATATAATTCAGGGAATGTCAACCATGGACGACGTTCTCGAAAGCTGGGAAGAAATCGAAGAATCAGAGGTAAATTCCTTTTTTTAATAAATTGAACAGAATATTATTTTAAAGTCGAATTGGTAAAAACGTAATTGTGTTAACCTATATCACAAAGGAAATTTTTAAAAAGTTAATTTTTGCGAACACTATATACATTAAACCAAAACATTTTAAGCATTACGATTACACCAAATTCAACTATCGCGGAAAAGATGTTCATATTTTAATTATTCATGAATTCTTAGGTTCTTATACTTGTGCATGCTATGTGTGTTCTTATATTCTTCTATTACATGGGTAAGATATCCATGTGACTAGTGATACCTAGTAATGGTAATAACGAGACATTGCTTCCCATAAGGAGATCTCTATTTTTACCAAAAGATATTATTAATTATAGAATATATTTATTGTACACTTTAGATTGAAATATTGTTGTAAATATTTGATGTAAAGCTTTGTATTTTTATTTTCTGTTAAATAACATTATGCTGTCACAGTTTAAACCATTCACAAATGACATACTCTTTTAATTTATATTAATAAATATGAAGAAAAATCTGATAATGCATTTAAGAGTACAAAAAGCATGACTAATTACTAGAAAATTTGTAAGAATTATTTTTAAAGTTATGATTAACAATGATACGCAGAATGTAACTGAAATAGGTCGTTAGACTTTAGGAGTGTATTTTGCACCTCTTAAACACAAAAAGAGGTTATAGACATGGGTCTGCAAATTCTTATTTTCCAAGATATAAACATTTTTTGTTTTTAACCAAAAGTTGTGAGAATGTTTTTCAAGTTTACTCTGCCAATATTACATGGCCTTTTAGCATTTCGTTCTGTTGGAAGCAAGTAGGAGTTTCTTATAAACAATTCCACCGCTTGGTATCGAATACAGAAAGACCAATTGTGCGACATGCACATTGTCATAGTTTGAATCTTCTAGAGTTTTTTCGTAGGAACATATCAAGACCTTTATGTGTGATGCTTCTGTTTCTACTGTGCAAATTCTACAAAAGTATATTATCATTTTGTATGAGAAAGTTAAAAGTAAAATAATCCTATAATTATTTAGTGTGTTTGATAGTCCATGAAATATGAATATGAGGCATCTATTAATGTGGAAGGAAATAATTTCCTGCAATTGCTTTAATGGAATATGTAAACAAAACGTGTTTATATCTTCTAAAGTAAGATTTCAGCGTCCATGTTTATATAACCTATTTTTATCCTTAAAATAAACACAATACACTTCTAAACTTTGTGTACTTATTTTAATTATACCCTGTATGTACATTGGTGTACACAATCTGAATATGTTATAATAACATAATATTAGAACTACAATGGATTTTAGGCTCTCGACAAAAAGTTGGATGCCCTCCAGTTAAATGCGGTAGAAGCATTAGAAGAAATAGAATCTTCTAGGTAGGTTCAGGAAGATTGACTTTATAACGGTTTATGGAAATTTAAAAAAGTATATAAGAAAGCAATTTTAATGAATATCAAAATGTATTAACACATGGTAATTGTCTAAAAGAGATTAATAAAAAGAGTATCTATAAAGTACCAGTTTAATTATTAAAACTAAACTTATTTAGATCCATGTCAGATATTAATAATTACAATTTATTGATGTCGACATAAAAATAATATTGCTTAGACAAAAACAATAGTTGCATACATACATGTGCAAAATAGGTGCGAGGGGGCAGGCAGGCAGAGAAAGAGAGAGCGCTTCATACAATGTGTTTCAGAGCTACAGATGCAAAATTCACTGGGTATTAAAATTCACAGAAGGAAATAAAACCGTAAATAAACATAGGTTTACAAAGTAATAATTTTTTAACTATTTATCTTGTTTTATAAATTTTTTTAAAACTTTGTTATATAATTGAACTGGTACATTTATGTTTATCAATCCCTTTAATACAGGCACAAATGGAGAAAGGAAATTTCTACTTGTAACAGAAACATTAAAAATTATGAATTCACAATTGCCTGGAAGTATTATGATTAATTGATGTGAATTTTACTACCGAAAACATAATCACAACTAATTCATGAATAGATATGTTCATATCTACGATCACCTATTAAGTACTTGTTGGCTGACTGAATTCTTGAAAAATCATTTTACACTATATTCAATCTTACGAGCTATTGGTTTACTTTAAAAACTGTATCAATTAGTCTGTATACTTACATTTTTGGAAAGTTTTTGTATTCTTTTCATTACATACTTCTACTAATTAATCGAGTTTGTACTTATTATTTGCATCTGGTCTGAAACGCCCTGTATATATGTAATTTCTTTTTAATGGATTTTGTAATAAAATCGTTTAATACAATATAGCTATTATAATGTCTTTTATACTACAATATTTTATGATATAATATTCTAGTATCAAGACAAATCACAGTACAAACACAAGAATGATAATACTAGGTGAAGATGGTATGAGATCTCAGTATGTACCCCCCAAACCAACAGTAAAAATATTAAAAAGACCTACGAGGGATTCGCAAGGTGGTGGCGATGGTCCATTAGTGAATGGAGATAAACCAAAGCAACCTATAAAATCTTTGAAACAGGTATATTTTTAATATCTTCAGGTGAGAAATATAAAAAAATATATATATATGTAATAAACAATATTTGTAGAGGGAACAAGAATATGCAGAAGCAAGGAAAAGAATTTTAGGTGAAGAAAAAAGTCCAGAGGAAAAACTAGTGCAAGAAATAAGTAGAATTCAACCAAAGCCAATAATTCCAAGTGGTAGTGGTCTGCCGAATAACGTTATTCGTATGCCTATTGGACCTGATGGAACGAGGGGATTTAATGTGCGCAGGTAGCGTGTCTTCCAGGGATCAACATTTCCCACCCATCTTTTTCCTCTTCTTCCTTCTTCTTGGCGCAGGGAAGAGAGGCAGCTATGAGGCTGATGGCAGAAAATAGCTTGGTATTACTGACCAAATGCAACTGTTTTGCTCCTGTCGTATTGAGTGGAGCATAGTAAAAGTTGTGTCCTGCAGGCACTGCTTTACATAGATCACATTTACGAAAGGATCAAGTCTATAAATTGGCGGAGATGAGTCACGATAGGAATGGTAATATTTCTTACCAATGTGATGCTATATTTTGTTGATGTTTGTTATATTTTAGAAAAACTTCAATAAAAAAATAAAAATCTATGACCGTTATACGGGGAACACGTTAAAATGAAATATTTGAATTAAAATATAATATCAAATGGAAAACTGTTTGATTTTCTACACTTGTATGTGCTTTTGAAACAAATTGTACAATAAAAAATTTCTCTTCTAGCAACTTGTTATATACAGGGTGTCCGGTAAATTGCAATGCAACCGCAAAGGAGGTGATTCGTTATAAAACAAAACAAGTAAAAAATTTAGAATGAAGTTTTTTAATTGCTTGCCGAGTTTCTGAGAAAATAATTTTAATTATAAAAGTATCACTGATTGATGTACCACGGTATATAAAACACATTGTGTGTGTGATCACATTGTTAGTTTAAATTATGCTACATAATCTTATATAATGCTGATATTGTAGTATAGAAATGAATAAACTTTGTGAATGATAATAATGGACGAGGTTTGTATAGTACTAGGTGTGAATGAAGAGTGCTCGAAACGGAAGGATCGATTAGATGTTTAGGTTTAGGTATTGACTTGTAAGGTGTACATCAGGATCATTTTTATTTATTACTGAAAGTAATTGCTTCATATTATTTTATATAATAAGTGTTTATTAAGATTTCATGTTCAAAGTTATTTTTCTCCAAAATTAGACAAGCAATTGAAAAACTTTACTGCATATTTTTATAAGGAATCACTTTGTCGTTGGTTGTGTTACGATATATTGGATACCCTGTACTTAAGCAATTAATCTTTTCTTTTAATTTCATTCTATTATATTTTACAACTAAGAAGGCGATGCAGGGTATCTTATTTTAATAATCGATGTTTATAAACATTGCTGGTTACAGAGAGAAAGATTATATAGTGAACATATTGTCTTTATGAATAGAGGTGTGGTGTGACATTTAAAGATTATTGCTGTCTTTATAAATGAAATTGTGTATAGTAGTTCCCGGTTATAGTTTCATTTATTGCTGCAGTTATGCAGTTTCATAAGTCATTCCCATTAAAGATTCAATGGACCTGATAAAAATCTCTGTTCAGTGTTGATTTTCTACTCCTACCCACTGAGGAGATCTCCCTCGGATCCAGCTAACTGTGAAATATGACAAGCTGCCGGCTGACATTTAGGACCCCAAATCTACGCTACAATAAATTATCTAGTAATGAAAACTTGTATGCTTATATTTATATTTGGTTCTAGTGAGAACTTGCTGATGAAAATAAGACGAAACAAACATATGGATAATTTTGCGTTACTTTAAAAGGAATTTATTGCATTTCACTATCTCTTTTGATAAATTACAAAGTCGGATTGTTGATTATATTTAACCCCATGCTTTACAATAACGAGTGACACTCGTGCTACAGATTACATACGAAAAGTTTCGTCGGAAACTGATAACCACGCGTGTGACTTGTAACGTAACGTAGTCACGGTCCAAACCTGATAACAGAGGGTGGAAACTCCAGCAAAACTTTTGGTTTAGTATTTGCGCGCCATCTACATTATGAAAGATTCTGTTTGAACTAAAATTCAATATGGCGACTCGTGCCGGAAAAATTAAATATACTCAGAATCTACATACTATAATATGTAGAATAAGAAATACATTTGTTGACACGTTAAGAAGATTTGGATATGAAATTCAGGTGTTAGAAAAAAATATTTAATTAAATTTGCAGTAACTGAATTTAATTAAATATTTCACATTCAGCTGAAGTTTCTTATCTAAACCTTCCCCATCTTTTCAGTTATTATTGACATAATTGGACATTATTTTGCCAACAATAATTGATAATGCCAACAAACCCTGCTGCAACTGCCAGTTAGAACCGCATTGAAAATTTTTCAATCCGGTTTAGGTCGGTTTTCTTCCCGTAAAATACGGATTGAACCGGACGAAAAATATTTTCTATCAGTTTCAATCCGGATATGCATGTAAAATCTCGATTGTATCTATCTGTATTTCCTAGCACAATTTGTCGTCGGTTCTAGTCGGATCTACACGTTCATTTTATAAGCTGGTTGAATTTGGAAATCCAGATCCAAACCATTACGGAATCTATTGGTCTTTTCAAGTTATTTTTCTACCTGTTTTTACCCAGTTTTGCACATCATAAATGTGTATGGAAAGGCACGGATTTTCAAATGATATTAACTCAAATTTGTATGTGTTTCTAACTGGAAGTACAGATCAAAAATCGGATGGTAATCATCATCTTTACCAAGTTATTTTACTACCTGATTTTATTTGTATTGGCATAACATTTACGATGCTGTAACGATACGTAATATACCATTTATTTTGTTCAGAATTTTATTTGGAAATGCAGGTACAAATTTTCATTGAATCTATAAGTAATTACATGCAATTTTGGGATCAATATGAAATAGTAGAATTTGGAGAGCTATGGATAAAATTTTAATAATTTCAACATGATATTACATTTACAAAACTTACAAAACATACATAACATACAAAATATAAAATGAAAAAGACTAATCTAAAAAACTAAAAAAATCAAAACAATATATTAATTTTCTGAATTTGGCATCAAATTTGTGTCAAGAAATTCATAAAAGTATGCTTCGCCTTCGTGCATTTCTTCGTCATTTTGTTGCTCATTGTTCTCCTGTTCACACTCCTGTTCATAGCTGTCCTGTTGTTCATAGTTGTCCTGTTGTTCATAGTTGTCCTGTTGTTCATAGTTGTCCTGTTGTTCATAGTTGACCTGTTGTTCATAGTTATCCTGTTGTTCATAGTTGTCCTGTTCACATTCCTGTGGTTCATAATTGTCTTGGTCACAATTCGTCTGTTCGTCATCGTCCATTTCTTCTAAAATGTTGCAATTTTTTGTACGGCGTGGCGGGCGACTTAAATCAGATATTTTGGAGCTTATAATACTCCCAACTCGGCGCAACCATAAATCTGTTTCAATTTGGCTGCATTTGGTTGCCTCCATATAATATTGAAATATATCTAAAATAAGTATATCAATAATTATATCAATTGTTATTGAAAGTAGTTGAAGGGGAAATCAAATATTTTTATATGAAAATGGAAAATTACCTGTAATTGCTCTTAATTTTACTGGATCAAGTGGCGTTTTGGGGCTACTATTTTTCTTTCTGTTGGATACCCTTCCTTCCACACTGCTACTCTTTAAAATTTCCGGGCCAAACAAAGCCAATGCCATATTTTTAACAAAAATCCGTTTAGATTTTCTGGCGTTGTACACGACGGCATCATAGGTACACTTTGGTAGCCAAAGGCCTTGTCCTATGTGTATCTAAAACGTATACAAATTTTTTTATTATAAACACATATACAAAATTAAAAGTGTTTTAGAAATATTGATTCACAATTATCAAAATTGCATATCGGAAAATACAATGCTGCGGAATTCAATAACTAAATAACATATATGTATCATGCGTACCATGCTGTCCGATTTTCTTAGGAATCCCACGGAGGGAAATTTTTGTGACAAATTTTGCTGCATGTCAAGTTTTGCCGCTTCAATATCTATAAACCAAAATTGAAAGTGTAAAAGTTATTTTATAAAATATGAAACAACATTTTTAATTAATTCATCACTTGAGAAACCATATACTATACAAACCTTCACTTTGCTCAAAAAAGTTTATCACCCGGCGTTGTAAATCCATATTTAATTTAGTTGTTTCGGTCAGCATTTCCTGCAGCTCCTGATTCTTTTGTGTCAAGAATTTTGTTCTTTCTTGGCTAGCTTGTAATCTTTTCTCCTTTTCCAAGCATTTACTCTGGCATTCTTTTAGTTGTATCTTCAGATTGAGGTACTCTGACATCATTTGTGGCTTTCTACTTTCTTCCGTACAATCTGAATCTTTGGTTTGTATATTTATTTTTATAATTTTTTTTTCATTACATTTAATGTTTTCCGAAGCCCTTTTTTTATTCTAAATCCACAAAATTTTGTTCAATAAAAAATTTGGTATACAACTTTTCGTAATATTCATGAATATATATGATAAACACTTACATTATCGGATGCATTTAGTGGATGCGGTTTTGCATTTATTTCGGAACTGCCAAATCCCCCAACTTCCTTATGTGATTTTTCCTAAAACATAATTTGATGATGTCAGAAGTGAGGCGCGCAGATTATTTAATATTTATGAAAGTTGCGAAAGCCCATGCTAATATTGAAGAATATTCCTTAGCCAAATCATGCGATGTATCTCAAACTCTTATAATTTTCCACAATGCTCATTCCACACACCACATAAAGAGAATATGAAAATTTTCCAGTGAAACAATACTACATTATATATATCGTAAGTTATAAAAAGGACATGAAAAAGTGGGAAGCATGCATGGGGAAGCGTACTCATAACTTATACAACCAACTCTGATAAGTTCAGTAATATTATAAAAATATCTTAACATATCTATGAATTTATGAAATCAAATTGCAAGATTAATTTTTTTCATAACGTTATCCGGATCAGAAATGCCAGGTGGCTAGCAGACCTCGTAGACTTTCCTAATCGTATAACGTTATTAACAACAAGAATGTTAATATACTATAATCAATGTTTTTGCCAGAGTCTGGTGAATGCTGTCATGAGTGTTAAACATTCCTTTATATTCAATTATTACCAAATCCAAAGCAAAGCAGACACAAAAGAAAAGTCGTTGAACGTACGTTTTCCAGATATTATTACTGTGTTTCCCATACATTTGGCAGGAAACAAATATAATCTCCAACAGACTCCAAATTCATAACAAGCACTTTGTTCTTTATCTGCGAAATCTCGAAAATTAAAAACACTTTATCTTTATTTATAATTTTTTTCAGATGATTTAAGTTGATTGTGTTTTTCATTGAACTTGTATACAACTCTGCAGCCAATATATAGCATTTACCCTCAATCCTGACTATGTATTCAATTTCTACAACGCTTCCGTTGTGTAACAGAACAACTGTATCCTTGGTCTTTTGAACTTTCATATATTTTGTACTATGTACAACCATATTCTTGTGAATGCAGCGATCGAAAATCTCTACGATTGCTTTATCATTCGTAAGAAAGGTGCGAAGTTTTTTTTGTTATATTTTCTGATATTTTCGGTGCACCTACTAGTACAGTCTCGCCATCGTTGCTTCTTCTAATGCAATCGTTCTTCAATACTTGTGAACTGAATAGACTGTTACAGAAATCAATGCATCTGTTATTAGCAGACACGTGTGTAACCAAAGATTGATAATACATTGTCCTTGACCATTTTGTGACAATTTGATGTCCTACATTATTAGGACCATTTATATAACTTTTACACACCTGAATTCCATTCTCAAAATGAAATGCTGAAGTTGACCATAATGGTCCACTCCTTCTAACGGAATCCACTAAATGTGTTACACTGTGGAGATTAAACGTTGGTGCACGATCACCATACACAATTTCACATTCTCCTGCAAACTTCAATAAGTCCCGTTCGCATTGCTTCAGGTCATCCTCTGTGATTTCTACTTTCAGCAATGTATATACACTTCGAGAGAAGAGTAGAAATGATTGGTAGGCACATTCATCCAGAATGCCATTCAAACACACCGGACTATAAAATAAGATCCATGAACGCCATTCTGATGCCTTCCATTTAGCTTTCTCTGCTAAAGATCTTGGTATTCTATGAATCTCATGTGGCACGCGAATCAATGTCAAACGATGGTTAATTTCATTTATTTCTGTAGCATTAAGCTGATATTGACATTCTGCACTACTCCAGAAGTCCCATAATTGCTTAGCAACCCCCAAGGTGACTCCGTGCATATACTCGACAGGATAACCCCATACTGTGTCGAACAACGGTAACCTGGCAATTTCGGAGAAACCTTTAACTCCCCGAATACATTTTTGAAGCGTAACACTGTTGTTTGTGTCTTCCATATTTGCTTCATGTGTTCGCAACTCATCACTGCTTTCAGATAATGGAAATCTGACTGAGCCGTACATATATTTGCCATAGACATAACACCAACTACAACCATAATATCCATTGAATTGTAGGCGGTTTTGCAGAAGTGGACGAGCTACGGAATCCACACATGCTGCTATAGGTATCAATCGGAAGATCATAGTGCGTTTAGTATCATAATGTTTTAATAATAAACCTTTCTTATTTAATTTCAATACTTGTTCCACAAAGGAGGACATCATACAATTCATAATAGCTGGTGATGGTTCCTTTTTTGTGATCCAAATAGAAGCTAAAATAATATTTTTAAATCTGATAGACGGTGGCAACTCATTAATTATAAATTGCAGTGGCCAGGAACTAATTTTTGAGCTTTTAAATATGGGTGCTCCGTCGGTGTTGAAGTTACATGTCAATGCTGTAGAACAATTTCTTTGAACTTTTTTATATAAAATGGTATCATACACGTCGCGTATTGTAAAGTCATTTTCTGTTCCGTTTTTTGATAAATTTTCCAATAGAGAGGACTGGATAGTTTTTTTGATTTAGCAGTAATTGTATTTGATACTCTATATCAATAGAGTAAAAGTAATTCGAATTTACTGATGTTAAGTTATATGCTTCCTTGCAATTGTTGCATATTCCTTCCTTGTTCTCAAAATTCTGTTTGAGTTTTACTTGACTTAGAGGATTATAACAATTTGTACAATAAAAATTCAACATAATATTATCCGCGGGAGTACCATACAGTTTGGACATGGTATAATCACTAAAATTCCATTCATCGAACTTTGGACCAGCTAGCCTTCTAGTAAATTCGACAAGCGCTGCACTTTGCACACGTGTCATGTTAAAACGTATCAGCATTCCAGTTATCATTAATTGGATATCCCCTGTTGTTAATTTAGCTTCAGGGAACATTATTGTATCGTCAGTTTCAAAAACTTCATTATGACAATTTGAATGGGACTTATCATTGGAATATTCAACATTATTGAAATCATGTGTATTGCAGTCTTCATCACTACTATCCGAATCATCAGTAGCATCATTATTATTTTGAAATGAAGAACTTTCAATATTGATTAGTTCTTCTTGTAATAAATTCTCATTATCGGAGGAAGTATCACTTATTTCATGAATGTTCCTTTTCATGCCACATTGACTATGGGGAATGGGTGCGACTGATACAGGATTTTCAGCTGTAAATTTTGTTCCTTAAAAATCTTATATAGAAACCATATATTTTAATCTGTATTAATGTGTAACACGCTTACTTCGATTTTGTGCCATACGTTGCCAATAAAAATGTGTTTTTTCACATACTTGTGATTTCTTATAAGTAGAAGTTAAAAAAGATTTGTAAAGCTTTTTCGTTGAAGGTCCGTCCTTATTTGCCATGATGGACAAAATTAATTTATACACATTCGTTTACAATCTCTCTCTCTCTCTCTCTCTCTCTCTATTCTTTCAATTCTGAATTGAAACAGTTTACTATATCTGCAAATAGTAACCAATTGTAAGAGCATCAAATAGAATTTAAGTTCCCATTAAAAAATTGCGGAATTGTACACATTTAAGAAACATATGTATGCACGCAACATACAAATTGTAGAAAAACAACATTCTTAGCTATGTCCATATGTAAGAGATAATGTTGACGATTCACTTACCAGACTTGATTTTGTCAATTTTTTCTCCAAATCCAACATTCTGTTGCTTAAAATTTGCTTCCTGGTATTGTCGTTGTCCTGAGAATAGTATACAAGAAAAGTTATAGAAATGTAAACTTAAACTAGCAATCTAAGTGCAATATGTATTATCAACAATGCTATAATAGTCTAACTCAGAGGTGCACAATTCCAATGGAAAGCCAGCTCCCATGGGCACAGGAATTGTGCAACTCTTGTGTAACTCCCCATATGTTTATCAAAGTTACAGGAGGATATGTGCATATGCAAAGTGTATGCATGTGTAATTTTGTAATGTCATTAATGAACATAAGAATATGATTCATAGTGTTATTTACCAACTGTGCTTTCTTTGTTGTATCTCCTTCACTTATATCAGAAGTAGAGTACATCTGCTTTAATGGGGGTATTGATACTCGTTTAGATGCAATTGACTGCTCTAGTTCTTCCTTAGATTCTGAAAGCATGTATCATAACGAATTAATACAGATAACAATAAATTATATTATTTTGTCTACAGTTATGGGACTGATACAACAAACTTTTTATATTTGAAGGCAATACATGGAACATACCAATTGTGCTGATATTTAAACAATAAAAAAGTTAAGACTAATAATGTTCCATTCACACAAACCCTGTAGTTTCGTGTGGTGTAAAAAAAATTACACAAAAATATTGAATAAATAAATAAAAAAATAAATATATTATACTAACATTTATGTAAAGCGTCTTGCAGTGTCGAGTTTTAAATTAATGAAAACCCGACGTATTGAAATTGCTCTGGCTTACGCCGCGTTTCTCTTCCGGGGTCATTCGTAAATGAAACGGCTTCAGATGTACGAATTTTATTTACAATTTACTTTATTACAAGCGAGATTTGAACTTTATAGCGAATTCGGTACCTCGCACTGACTCTGCACTGGTGCCAAAAAATGACGTTGATTGGTTGATTCTTATAGAGCTATCTTTGTTTCGCTATTAGGATAGACGTGGATAGACGCGTTCTGCGACCGTTCGAACCGGCGCCTTCGGCTTCAGACGCTATGCACACTCGCACTCCCATTCGGTTGTTTTCGGCGATCGCCATGGCGATTTTTACAGGCGGCACGGAAAGACGCATACATATGACTATGCGTGCGCCACGCAACAATTTATAATATAATATTTTTATTTATACATTATAAACAATTATAAAAACTTACCTCTACAATAAACAATGGACGCGTCCTTAAATTCGTTTCCCACTTTAACTTTATAAAACTTTTGATACTTTATATTTTTTTAATCGAAGTGCCGGATTTGTTTCGCATTAACTATAATACGTTTTCCGCACTGCCTTAGTTTCACATATGCGAACATGATACCGATACAACTTATACTGATCTAGGGTAAGTGTGGGTATTACTGCGGACTTTTAAGGTAGGTTAACTTTAGAACCCTCGATACGGCGTTCAAATGAATGAAAGTTCCTCCTTCTTTTTTTTAAAAGAAAGGTGGGACCTTAATAATTCCATAAAAAAATATCAGGGCGGGGTAATATGTACAGTTAATTAAAAACACAGAGATTTGTCGATCAATGTCATTGCATGAGTTACTGCGGACATGCATGTATTACTGCGTGCCAGTTACTAACGAAACATCAGTTACTGCGCATGTATTACTGCGGTCTGATGTCAGGCGAAACATAACCTTAATACCTTTGCAGGTTACATAGACAGAAGTGAATACGGCCGGAAGAAAGGTTAGGTGGCGCAATGGTCGGTCCGCAGTAATACATGCAAGTAGTATGGTAAGGCCGATTCCAACGCAGGTCCTGTGAGGGGAGCGCGGGGGCGGGGGGAAGTGAGGGCGCGCGGGGGAGCGCGGCGGAGGGAAACATGGGCGCGGGGCCTGCGGGGAGAGGAAAACCGGTTGCGCGCGCACGAGCCGCGGAGTGGGGGAAGCTGCGATGATGGAGGGGATCACTCCAGACCGAGCCGCCGCGTAGACCGGACCCACCGCCGAAAACTTTTTAGAGGGAGTGAATGACCCCCGAGAACATTTTTAAACCCCGATCCACCACCGGAAATTTTTTCCGAGCGAGAGAATGACATTGGCCCACCCCCAAATATTTTTACAAACCATTATGTGACATGCGGCGCGAAGAATGAAATAGATTTATGCAGTGTCTACAAATCTTAGAATTAGGAGGCGAGGAGGAAGACGAGTAAATAAAATGGAGACAGAATATACGTTTAAGAAATTTATTTAAAAAGAATATAATTTAACATTTTTTCCCACGAGCATCAGCTAGAATATCATTGATGGCGCATGCTGCCAGTTCGCAATCTACATGATAATCCTCACAGTAATGTTCGCTATCACATATGATTTTAGCAGCACGACGCGCATCTAATGTTTCACAAGCAACATCGCTTTGTTGTAGGACGTTAACAAAAGTTTTAAATTTCGCCTCCACATCTCTGCTAATTCGATGCAGCCGTGGATACACATAGTCTATACATCATTCAAGATTTAATAAAAATGATACTGTATCCGGTTTGAAATACAGCGGCTTATTATGCAGCATCATCCTTACAATTGGAGAATTATAGATATCACAAAAATCTATCGTTAATTGATCCATCTGCATCGAAGGTGATCCAGGTAATCGTGAACGTTCTTCGATAGCATCACGATTGTTGCATAGTAGACCCCATGTATTATATGGTAACGTGAGATACATCCCACGATTGTCGCCGAGAATAATTTCTACATCGATCGTAGGTCGTACTCTGATTCCAATTTCCAAATATTTGCTGCCCATAGATGTTAATGCGTATCTTCTGACCATGATCCGCGATGTTCGGCGCGGGCTAAGAGAACAATCAAAGCTATGAAAGTGCTGGAATAAACATAAAAAATTTTGAGAAGATGTGAAAATTAAGCCTTACCAAGCAACTGTATCCTCCCCGCATTGAGCTATGCCATCATCTTGCATGATCGGAACGTAATAATTCATTTGTCCGGCGTTTCCTTCGGCACTGGTACTACACATTTTTTCACAGCACAATTTGTTTCGTCGAAAGTCACTGAGGCTACTGAGCGATTGATTGAATGGCGTTCGGGAGACTGGCTTAAATAGAGGTGCAATTGCTTCCCCCACCACAGCATTTTATTTTAAAGCATCCGATTTTTCTATAATGCATTTCACTCTTAACGTCGCAGCATAGCGAAAGATCGTATGTAACTTGAGCCCCAATCCTCAAGGATAAAAGTCTCAACACGTGCTGAATGTAATATAATACTTTTGCGCGCCAATTCGCCATACGCGTGAATCATAGAAAGAATTTGGCTGTATCAGCAGAAACTGCATAGAATGTTGGGTTGGATCGTCAAAAGAGTAAGACAGAGATCGCAAATCATGACACCGGTCATAAAAGCGTGCTCCAAACTGTACAAAACCTCAAATCGTTGCAACGTGTTGCGAGGAAAAGACATTACATTTACATTCCATTTACGATCATGGAAGAATTCGTGCAAGTAATCCGCCAATTATTGGATCAATCCGCACGATTGATTTCGCGGGAAGAATACCTCGCGTGGGAAGAACGGTGCAACGAGTGCATCGATTCTTTAGAAGAACACAGCCGAGTGAAACGTCCTCGATTATCGATCGGTGTTCGGCAATCATTGGTTGCTCGAATCGCGCAGCTCGAAGGGCTGAAACATTCGTTGCGCGGACGTTTTGTGCATGATGGTGCAGGACATTCGAGCACAGGACTTTTGTGGCGCGAAATAGACGCTGTGTTCGATAGTCGCGTATTAACCGGTGCCGTGCTAAATTCGAACTATATCGAGCCGCGCAACTTCCTCCAGGATGCAGGAACCATTGTGCTGGAACATGTGCGGGGTGCTTTGAGGAAACAGCGGAACCTCAAAGTGAACACAGTGTTCAACGGCGAATTTGTGGCGGGCGATAAACGTGCAAGTAAGAGCATCAACACCCGGAACTGCGAACTCTTCCGCACATCCGATCTACAGGAGTGGTACCAACGAAGCGTCGTCGACCCCACCCTGACATCGTTGGAAGAGTTCCAGGAACGCGACAGCGGATGGGCATTGATGAGAATCCTCCACCTGACCGTCAATGTCAACAAGTACAATCCGCTGCGCGCAAGGTGCCACTTCAAGTTGCCACAGGATTTATTGTTGAAGAATGCAACGATCAATGTGCAATCCCCAGACAATGCGTGTTTCGCGTGGGCAGTGGTCGCCGCTCTCCATCCTGCGGAAAGACATCCCGATCGTCCAAGTTCATACCCGCACTATACGTCTGTGCTAAATCTCCAGGGCATTGAGTTCCCAATGTCCCTGAGGCAAATTGGAAAATTTGAGCGGTTGAATGAAATCTCCATCAACATCTACACCTTCGAGACGAAGAAAGGGTCGACAGTCTTTCCGTTGCGCCTCACTAGCCAAAAAAGGGATCGACACGTCAACCTGCTCTACACACCGAATCAAGAGCACGGCGATGTAGGACACTTTGTGTGGATCAAGAATTTGTCCCGGCTGGTGAGCGCACAGCTGAGCAGGCACCAAAAAAAGAAATTCATCTGCGATCGGTATGTATATAAAATGATGAAATGTCTCGCGAAACAAATTAAATAAAAAAAATTTTGGGTTTACAGATGCATGCACTATTTCGGATCTGCCGCGAAGTTGGAGCTTCATTCGCTGGACTGTGGCAAGATGAATGACTGCGCCATCCTGCTGCCCAGCGAAGGCAAAAATCTCCTCAACTTCGACAACCATTGCAGGAAGGAGCGGCTCCCTTTCGTGGTGTACGCAGATCTCGAGTGCATCATCGCAAAAACGGAGGACAGTCACCGAATGGGTGATAAATTATGCGCGTATCAGCACCATAAAGTACACAGTATTGCCTATTATATGCATTGTTCGTACGATACATCGCTGTCGACGTATCGATGTCGCCGCGACGCAGATTGTGTTTCATGGTTCGTAGACGAATTGAAAAATTTCGCGAATTTTGTCAAACCCATTCTGGCCAGTAATGTTCCAATGCTGGATTTAACTCCCGAACAGTTGTCGACATTTCACAATGCAACACACTGTCATATTTGCGAAAAACCATTCGAGGCTAGCGATGTACGAGTCCACGATCATTGCCATCTGTCCGGACGGTTTAGAGGCCCAGCACATACGGAGTGCAATTTAAATTATAAAAACGCGTTTTACATCCCCATAGTTTTCCACAATTTATCCGGCTATGATTCACATTTCATTATCGAGGAAATAGCTATCGCTTTCGAAGGTCACGTTGACGTATTACCCATAACTAAAGAAAAGTATATTTCTTTCACAAAAAATGTCGAAGATACGGCTGATTCAGACTCGCGAAATTGTATTAAATTGCGGTTCATCGATTCGTACAAATTTCTCAACGCCAGTCTCGACAAATTAGCATCCTTTCTTAGCACAGATAAATTAAAAATTTTACAATCCCAATTTGAAACATTATCCACCGAGGATTTCATTTTATTGACACGAAAGGGTGTCTTTCCGTACGAATACCTCGATTGCGAGGACAAGCTGCAGGACCCATGCTTACCGCCGCGCGAATCATTCTACAGTTCGTTAACGGGTGAGACTGTTTCCGAGAGCGATTACGCGCACGCCGAAACTGTCTGGCAGCGTTTCGAGATTAGAACCTTGGGCGAATACAGCGACTTGTATTTGAAAACTGATGTCTTGTTATTGGCAGATATTTTTGAAAATTTTCGCGAAAGTTGTATCAAGAGTTACGGATTAGATTCAGCACATTATTATACTCTACCTGGTTTCACATGGGATGCAATGCTAAAACATACTAAAATTACATTCGAATTGCTCACAGACATCGATATGGGTATGTTTATCGAACGCGGTATACGTGGGGGTTTAAGCCAATGTTCCGGAAGATACGCACATGCCAATAACAAGTACATGTCATCTTACGACGCATCGGAAAAGTCATCGTACTTGATGTACTTTGACGTGAACAATTTGTATGGATGGGCAATGTGTCAGCCCCTGCCATACGCTAAATTTCAATGGGTCGAAGATGTTGCGAATTTTGACGTGTCTTCAATCCCGATCGATTCACCTACGGGATACATTCTTGAGGTAGATCTGGAATATCCGCAACGTCTGCACGACGCTCATGCCGATCTACCGTTCTGCCCGACGCGTGCCAAACCACCTGGTTGCAAGCAGGACAAATTACTCGCGACGGTATACGATAAGCAGCGTTATGTTATTCATTATCGCAACCTGCAACAGTGCACGCGACACGGTCTTCGTATTACAAAGATACACCGCGTGCTTCAATTCGCTCAATCTCCCTGGCTCCGCGATTATATCGAACTCAATACACGGTTTAGAACAAGCGCGATAAACGACTTTGAAAAAAATTTGTACAAATTGATGAACAACGCGGTATTTGGTAAAACTATGGAAAATGTACGAAATCACGTGGATGTAAAACTTTTGACACATTGGGAAGGGCGATATGGTGCGGAGGCAATGATCGCGAAACCGAATTTCCACAGCAGAAGTGTTTTTTCGGAAAATTTAATAGCTGTTGAATTGCGAAAACTCGAGGTGAAATTCAACAAGCCGATATATGTGGGTATGTGCATTCTGGACATATCAAAAATTTGTTTGTACGAATTTCACCACGAGTACATGTCGCCCAAGCATGGAAAAAATTGTAAAATTCTATATACCGACACAGATAGTCTCATTTATCACATTCAATGCGATGATATCTACGAGTCCATGAAACACAATATCGATAGATTCGACACGAGCGATTATCCTACCGACAATCCATATAATATGCCGCGCGTAAATAAGAAGGTTCCGGGGCTGATGAAGGATGAAAATAACGGTGCGATAATGACCGAATTCGTAGGTCTTAGAGCGAAAATGTATGCACTTCGCGTAGACGGCAAAAAAGATACGAAAAAGGCGAAAGGCGTCAAGACCAACGTCATAGCCAGAACGATAACTTTCGACGACTACGCGCAATGTTTGCATAGGGAGATCGAAATGATTCGCAGACAATCATGCATACGGTCTAAATTGCATAAAGTGTACACCATTTCGGAATCTAAAATCGCTCTAAGCCCACACGATGACAAGCGGCATATCGTACCCAATTCGATCGACACTCTGCCCTGGGGTCATTATAATATCCCATTGTAAAATAGAAATTGTATTTATTGTATAATATAAAATTATTTGAGAATGTATAATATAAAATTATTATTGTGTTTATTCTATTTATTCTGTAAAATATAAATGGTGGAATTAATGTATAAAAAAATTGTTCACACATATATATGTATCATTGTATTTATTGAACCATGTATTATTATGCTACAATACATTATTTTTATTTATCCAAGAATTGTGTGATTTATCAAATCCCAACCACTTGACGTACACCTTATCCCCCTTCCTACGTAAGACTTTTTCCACTAGATACACATCAGGATCGGTGACGCGTTGCAGCTCGTGTTCATAGAATCCTCCGGCAACAGGTTTTCCACAGGAATCGACCAGCAGATACGTTGCAGGATTAGTTGCTTGTACTTTGGCTATCTTGAACACCTCCGTTGTCCAATTCGGCGTATAGCCTTTATCGAATATGGTTTTAAATTTGCTCACGCGCACAAACTCGCCCAACTTGAATCTCGCTGGAGCAGCGATCTTTATGTTGCTGTATACGCTGGCTAGCAGCTTATCGGCGATCGCAGGGGTAACATCGCAAGGACGCATTCCGATGGTTCTATGTTTTCGTGCGTTATACTCTGCAAGTAGACTTGGTAGAGCATCGGTCCATCTATAGGTTCCATTGAGCGTAAACAGTTTCCACATATTGTTTTTCAAAGTTCGATTGAAACGTTCTACGACGGAGGCCTTCATCACAGAATACGTCGAATAATGATTAACGTTATGCATTGCCAAGAGTTTCTGCACATCAGCGTTGTAAAATTCTTTTCCTTGATCGGTTTGCAAATTTTTCGGATATCGATCTCTAAATATCTTTGCAAACGCTTTAGTCACCTCAGCGCCACTTTTAGTCTTGAGCGGCAACGCCCATGCATACTTGCTCAACACATCGATGACGGTGAGTATGTAGTGGTGTCCCTGGTTGAATCGTGAGTATGGACGCATTTCTACAATGTCAGCTTGCCACAGATCATCGTATCCATGCACTATGACACGCCTCCGCGGAAAATGTCTTCGAGCTGGAGCATGCAATTCCTCAACGAGTTGTAGCTTCTTGCGGCCGTGGTTTTCTTTACTCTTGGATTTCGATAATGGCTGCATGTTTGATCGCAGAGGTGTCTTTGACACGAATGATGCGATAATTATCGGGCACGTTCATTAAGTGCTCCCAATCGGTCCAGGGGCAAGTTCATCCGCCTCGCATGATTCTCCTTCGGAGCGCTGCTGCGGGATAGAATTCGACGCCTGCGATATCTTTTGAACGCTGTTTTGCAGCGTCAGCATATCTCTTTGAAACGCGATCAGTTTCCTCTCTAATTCTTCCTGCCGCTCTCTCAAAAGTTTAATGTTCTTTTCCATGTATAGTTTATTGACAGCATCGGTGTCAGCCACCGGTTGAGCTACGCGTCGTATCTTGCATGATTTTGCATCAAAGTCGGCACCAACCACGCAAAGAGCGTTATCTCGCATGTAATTTCGAAGCAAACCACTCCATTTGTAATAGTCCATTCTAGCTGCTCCACTCTTCTCGAGCGATACCCCAAATTTGTTGATCGGCATCTCGATGCATACAGTGCACATCATTGGCGTGCGGCTTAATTTATATAATGAGGCCTACCTCGCGTAGTTCCTCGACATTCGATAGAATTTCGGGATCATGAGAGTTGTTACCCGCCTGACGTGACGCTTCCAACAAACGCAATCGATCCACCAGCTCGTTGGGATCGTCCCAGTGTACGTAATCGATCTTGTTATCGTTTACCACCATGGCTCGTGGTGTCCTAAGACCTTTCCCTGCTTTATTGACTGATGTGCGTGGGATTAGCGGTGCAATTACATGTCGGTACTTGTATCCCTTGTTGCTCAATATGGGATTTTTAGCACCATGACCGCGTCTGTGGGCATTCGTCGCCAGCAGTATACTTTTGTATTTTTGTTTATCAGCATCGGTGTATATAGCATCATTGGGAATTCTCTTGAAAATCGGTTCGTAAAGACCGGATGTTCCTCCGTATCTTACACCATCTATGATTATATTATCATCCTTGTCTATATCGAAAGCCTTATCCCCAAGCATCGTTCCACTATTGCCAAAGTATACACCGTACACATAGTCCATTGTTGTATCCTTATCACCACTTAGGATCGCGCTCATGTATTTTTGCCCCAGCGGACCGAAATGACTGCGAAACGTTTCTTGTCCCTCGGATGTTTGAAGTTGCTGTCTGATAGATGTTACAAACGACTCATTGGGACTAGTTTCGAAAACGTCGTCATCAATGGTTGCGAGCGATTGTACACTGGGAAATGTACTTATTGGTGTGTGAGGAACGGGAGACTCGTTTGATGTAGCATTCCGTCGTTTATGCTTCGATTGAACTGGTGTTGAGGTTATGGGTGAATATTCAGACGACATGTGCCGTTTCCTCTTTGTCTTGCGCGATGTGTTCCCTTTCGGATGGATTTTTTTAGGCGTTAATGTTTCATTCCCTTCAACGTCTATGCTCATCGGTGGTGATGTGCTAGCTTCTGTCGCTGAGGTATTTTCCACAATATGTTTTAAGGGTTCGACGATAGGTTTGAAGTATCTCTCCAACGCGACATCTTCCTCCATCTTGCCTGTCTTCAAAGCCTGATGTTTCTTGCGAATGGATTCGCTAGTTTTTGCAATTTCCTTCGCTATTCTCTCGCGATCCTTAATCTCCAGAGTATCGATATCAATCATCGTTGTACCGCTGACGTTGCTTTCCCACCGACGTGTTGATGACAATTGACCATCTCACGGTACGGCAAACTCGTTAAATCCCTTTCTGTAACGTCCATTGGACATCGCGCTATCCTTGTCTATTACCACGAAACCATACTCCCGTTGCCAACAATTACGACACAAAGCGCAGAAATCCTCGTAAGACATGTCAGTGTTTACGTGATCGTTGTACACATGTTTCAAGTTGGTACCATCCTGCTTAAACAGAATCAGCAGATTGGCATTGTCGCGGATAAGATGTTTGGGTATCTTTGCATACGTCTGACAGAGATAGAAGCAGTCAACGTTCGAGTGGCGCCCCATTGCGAAGTATTCCCTTATCGTATCTTGCTTGTCGCATGCCACGTCATCAAAGATGAAAATAGAATTCGGAAGCGATTCACACGGTGGGATGACGTCACTGTTATTCGAAAACGTAAAGTAGCCAATTTCATCTATCGGAGTCAATAAATTCTCCAAATACTGATATTTCGGCTGTTGCAACGACTTGGAGTACACGTACACGTTCTCGAAGCGGACGCCGTGAGGACTTTCCAACAAGCTCACCAACACGTTTGTCTTTCCGCAATTTGATGGGCCACAAACGAGGCAGCGTATAGTGTTTGGTAGCATGCTACCATATCTGCGTCTTGTTTTCGAAGACATCACTCGTGATTTATCGTCAAAATTTGTCACGCGTATCGTTACAGGTTGTCGCACGAATCGCATCCTCTCCGCAAACTGTGAAAAATGATTTTGATACATCGAAGCGCCCTATTTATAGGTCCGCATCGACACAAAACAGTTCAGTATTCAAAATGCTTCTGATCCTGTCGGATAATTGCGATATTCGAGACCTAACCTCTGAGCAGTTGAAATATATACCAAAGATTATTCTACTCCGAGAGTTTGGGAGACACATTGATCAGTTGTGGGACAGACTCCCCGAGCACATAAAAGCCGATTCTGAGGTTCAGCAGTATCGTCGGTGTCTGGAGCATTATAATCGTCCTTGGCAGCGAACGCATATCGACGGTCCAGCACCATTGATTAAAAACTGTAGCGAATGTCGCCGACGAGAGTAAAGAAAGGCTGTGGTTTGTTAAATCGAGCGATAAACGCGCTACCTATCGAATTACATATTCCGGGATACCAGTTTTGCGGTCCAGGAACACATCTGGCAAAACGATTGGCTAGAGGGGATCAAGGCATCAATCCGTTGGACGCGGCGTGTCGCGAACACGATATTGCATATTAGTAGTATGGTAATGCCGTTTCCAACCCAGGTCCTCTGAGGGGAGCGCGGGGGCGGGGGGAAGTGAGGGCGCGCGGGGGAGCGCGGCGGAGGGAAACATGGGCGCGGGGCCTGCGGGGAGAGGAAAACCGGTTGCGTGCGCACGAGCCGCGGAGTGGGGGAAGCTGCGATGATGGAGGGGATCACTCCAGGCCGAGCCGCCGCGTAGACCGGACCCACCGCCGAAAACTTTTTAGAGGGAGTGAATGACCCCCGAGAACTTTTTTAAACCCCGATCCACCACCGGAAATTTTTTCCGAGCGAGAGAATGACCTTGGCCCACCCCCAAATATTTTTCCAAACCATTATGTGACATGCGGCGCGAAGAACGAAATAGATTTATGCAGTGTCTATAAATCTTAGAATTAGGAGGCGAGGAGGAAGATGAGTAAATAAAATGGAGACAGAATATACGTTTAAGATATATATATTGTTACATAAAAAAGATTGAATAATATATAAATAAAAGTAAATAGAAATTTAATATAAAATAGAATAGAATAGAATATAAAAAGAAAAGAATATAAAGGAATAAAAAACTATTGGGGGACGAGGGGGGGTGATGGAGGTGATGGGGGTGAAAGTCCCGACGATGCTGAGGGCGGGGGCCGCACCCGCGCACCCCTATACGACCGCGGCCGCCGCAGAGCCCCCGACCGCGGTGCGTGCAACCGCACCCGCGCAACCCGCAGCCGCGCAGCCCCATACGTCGTTGCCTAGAACACACAGACACATCAATATAATACTAACACATTAAACATAATAAACATGAAACACATAAAACAATGCAAAGTATTACATACCTGTGGATGCGGCGACGGTGACGGCGAACGGGGTGGTGGCGACGGCGAACGGGGTGGTGGCGACGGCTGCGGCGACGGCCGCGGCGATCCCCAATCGCTCGACCACGTGGGCGACGGCGGTGGTGGAGGTGATGGCCCACGTGGTGGCGATGGGGATGGTGATGGGGATGGGGACGGTGTGAGCCCTAGACATAGAAACTCATGGTAAAATATTGATACGAACACCTGATTTTAGAGCACTTGGTTTCAACAGTTAAACGCGATAAATGTCAAAATATTGTTATGTACATACCTCGCCACCTCATCGAATCATAAATGGAGGGCGACCTCCAATATCCCATAATTTTTAATGATAGTACTACACTTCTTTGATGTTTGAAGACAACTGGTCTCGCTGCATCTCCAGGCTCTCGCATGCAAACTCCTATCATGAAATCGAGAAGTGCGTAGCTTTGCAAAAGTGAGATGCTGTTGTTCTTCACATTCATTTTCGCTGACCATCCTTTCCTTATTCACACGCATCTTCTTTCCCTTCTTCTTTGACACATCATGCGACAAGACCACATCACTTTGAATACATATCGAACGGGTATTGAACGTTTTAGAACGTATATCAAACGGATATTGAACGGCTTCGAACTCAAGGATAAAAGTCTCGACATGTGTTGAATGTAGTATAATATCATTGTGAACGCTAAATCTTACACCGAATCTTAAAATTAGACAGCAAAAGGAGAAGGAAGACGGGTGAATAAAATGGAGAAATAATATGTGTTTAAAAATGATAATATATTGTTACAAATAATGAATGAATAGTAATAGTAATAGTGAATATAATATAATAATAGTAATATGAATAGTAATAAAATAGTTAATAAGGATGAAATACATGAGATAACAAAAGAAAAAAATGAAAAAGAATTTAAATATCCTCCTCGTCGGATGACAATTGCAGAGGTGGCGTCACGAGCCCCTCTTCCATCCATGCGGGGGGCGGCGACCACCGCGGCGGTGGTGTTAACTGCCGCGACGGTGGCGGTGATGATGACGCCGAGGACGATGACGACAACATCACCCCCTCGAACTGCCATGGAGGTGATAGGGGCTCCTGAAGCGATGGCTGCGGCCTCCTCACATCGATCCAGGGAGGCGATGGTGGCGATGGGGGCTGCGGACGTCGCAGGTGCCCCATTTGGTGGTAAGGTACCCAGGGCCGTCGCAATCTGGCCGCCATCCTAGACCCGAATACCAGGCCCGAGCGCTGCATATGCACCGCTAGGGGTGCAGCCTCAGCCTCCCCTGCCAGAACCCGTGCCATGAGCGCCATTATAATCATAGGCACACGGTCCTAGAACAGATACACAAACATAATAAATATGACACATATCAAACATAATAAACATGAAACATGCAAAACAATGCAAACTACATACCTGCGGAGGCGGCGGCGACGGCGAACGGGGTGGTGGCGACGGCGATGGCGATGGCGATGGCGATGGCGATGGCGATGGTGAATACTAAAGCATAGAACACCATGATATTAACATGTCCACTTGATTTTAATCTCGCTCGATTTCAATGGTTAAAGACGAATAATGTCAAAATATATTGTACATACCAATGAGTCATACTCCGGGGCGATGCGTTTTAATCCCATTTTTTCTAGCACAAGAAAAAAATTGTCCCACACAAATTACACAAATTGCACAAATGTCTAACGATTAAAAATCAGACTGTTCGCCTTCCACAATTAACAGACGACTGGTCTCGCTGCATCTCCTAGCTCTCACATGTAAAAACCCCCTCCTATCATGAAATCGAGAAGTGCATAGCTTTGCAAAAGTACGATGCTGTTGTTCTCCGCATTCATTTTCACAAACTGCACATTTCTTCTTCGTAGACCATCCTCTCCTTATTCCCACACATCTTTTTCCCTTCTTCTTTAGACACATCATGCGACAAGACCACATCACTTTGAATACGTATCGAACGGGTATTGAATGTTTTTGAACATATATCAAACGGATATTGAACGGCTTCGAACGTGTATTGAACGGGTATTGAACGGCTTTGATCGGATATTGAACGTCTATCATACCACTTTGATCGTGCATCGAACGGCTTTGATCGGGTATCGAACGTGTATCGAACGACTTCTGCATAAGTATCGTCTTAATCTAGCGGACATCAAACGCATGAGGTAGGGTTGGGTGAGGGTGAAGAAAATTATACGCATTAAAAAATTGATTATATTTTATTTATGAATTTCCCTGGTGTTTAGACCACCAGTTGAATATTTTAAATACATTTTGCATGGCACAGTGTTTCGCGTGTCTACCACATCGCAGAGTATTAACTACATTTAGCTTATTTAGAGATTTGATATCCTCGTAGTCAATGTCCAGCGTCTCAATGACCGCGTCTGCTCTCGTACTTTCATCGAGGAAATCCGCAAGCCAGTCGCGTTTCTGCAGCCCTTTAACATATACGACATGGCACGTGTCATCCTCTTCTTCATCGATCGCGTCAGCTACAGCTTTCGAAATTAGCCGTTTAGCCATACTGTATGGAACTTCTCCATCGTCCCAGCGTAACCCATGATGTTTCGCCGTTAACCAGCGGATGCTTGATTTGTCAGATTTCGAAAGAAGATAATGCGGCATCGAACTCCCAAAAATATAGTGCGAGAGAATTGTTCCCATTCGTAGGACAGCCACTTCCTTGACGACAAATCTTCCATCAACGATGAACCCTTGCATGTCAACGAACGTTGGTACAGCCATTATCGATACAATTTGGAGGTCCACTCGCTTCCAAGACAGACGAGAGAATGCAGTCTTTCTCGTAAAACATCTCGATTTTCACGATGAAATCTTTTTGCGAATTTCATACAGGAGAGGGCGGGCAAGTAGCGTGGTAATTTAATTTATTTTGCGCACCATGTTTGTCAATGGATTGTATTCAACCACTCTATCGTGTAGAATCAGACAGTAGGCTGTAGTATTTGCAGGCACATTCTCTTTACACTCGAATTCTATGCGCACGTCCACGGTGCCATTCTTGATCGACTCATTTTGTCGCGAGCAATCAATTACCACGAGGGGGCCAAATTGTAAAAATTCAGCCACGGTGAATAATGCCTCGTTGCAACTATACCCATAATATGATTTACGGAATTGCGTATACATGTGATACAAGATGGCGTGCTTATTCTTGTCAAAGTCCAAGTTCAGATCATCATATGGGTAAAATTCCGAGTTGAGAAAAAGTTTTACATTGACCAATTTGCAGTTGTTGAACATAGTAACGTCTTCACTCATCACATTTCTTCGACCAGTCTGTAGAGCAAGGATCACGCATCGCGGCTTCTCCAGCTGTGCAGATGCCTTCACGGCCCACGAATGCTTGGTCGTGCTCTGTAAGAGAGGATACTCGTACAGATCCCACGATTGAAAACAAATGCTCAGGTTTTGTCCACGTTCCAAAGTATGTAGCAACGATAGCTTATTAACGTCATTTAACGTCACATGGGGCATCCGCCATTGTAGTTTAACCAATTCAATTTCTGGTTCCAACATCGGCGATCCTATCAGAGCATTGTTGTCGTTGCGCGATCGTATTAAAATCAATTCGTGACGCGCATTAATAATCATGCGTTTGTAGTCCTCACAAAATCCCAGCAAATATTTGAGTGGGATGCAAAAATTGAAATGACTTTTCACTATTGGCCCATCCCGCCGTTTCAACCCCCATCCAACATTCTCCATATTTTTGTCTTCGCCAGATGTCAGCGATACATAGTTTTTAAGCGTGCTAGTTATTCCAACGTTTCTGCTGCGATCAATCTCCACGCCATTCAGCTCGTATCGAATCTCATCGAATAAGAACGCCATGCAATTATTTCCCAACGTCACCGTTAATGCATCTTTTGGCTTATTTATCTTCAATTTCCCCTCCACATAGAGAAAACTTTCACACGGCAATGTGTATAAATCCTGCTGTTGTATCGGTATTCTTATCTCATCGCTGTATCCAAACGTTGTGTTGACGTATGGGTTGTATGTGTGAGTCTGAAGCTTGACGATGCGGTCATCAAACGTCGGCTTCCCTCCAATACTTAGAATGTCAACCATTTTTCAACCTAAATGCGCACAATGAATCCCAATGATTTCAAAAATGCAATGTTCGCAGCACTGAACCTCTTCTTTTTAGCGTGATCGGAGCTGTTGCAGTTGTTGTTGCAGTTGTAAACAATTTCACTTGGAAGAAACGGGTTTCTAGAGTCGTTCAATACAAGCATCTCTTTCGTTCGCACCACATGTATTATCGTCGTCGCCGTCGTACGTGCAATCTGATGGTAATCTCTTCACCTCGAAAATCGAGCAACCGTCCGTTTTGATCCACAACGCGTATCGTTAGATCCGTAATGATCCGTGCGGTGGTTGGAAGGTAAATGATCTGCGCGGGCGTTTCCGATATCTTATATCCTGGTGGAACTCTCGGAGAAAATTCATGTATCGTATGGACACGCCTCCCACTGTTGTACGCGCCAGCGGTCACGCTACATTCTATACGAACAATGTTCACGTTCATGATATTAATTGGATCGTCCGATTCGTGCCACCGTCCTGGTTCTAATACCCGATTCGTCGAGAATCCCAATAGCGATCCAATGTTATTAGGCTTTGTAAAATCTACGGTGAACCAACAGTACAGTTCGCTTTTCATGGTGTTGTTGTTGGGACGCAACACTATTGGATACGCATCGTTGTCACTGTCATCGGTACCGTCGAGATTTTGAGGATACCGTTCGAGTAATCGCTGCTTCAAATACTTGGCAATGGCGTCTAGTTCGTAGGAGCCATGGGGAATCGTAATGTATTCAGGAGTGGTGTCGACGCTGTTGCTGATGTCATAGTTTACGGTGAAGTAGAATTTATCATTGCTCGAGTCGATGTTTGGTATGGTGTGATAAGTTTCAAAGGTTGTTAGACCAAGCTCGTAATCATCGTCGCTCAAATCTATGTGTGGAAAGTAGCTCACCGCGAGGGTGCTACTCTTGCCGGTTAGAGTGAATGTTAACGACATATTCCGAACTGTACGGCTCGATTAGTACTGAATCAGAGTGGCGGGAAGTCAATCCTTAAATTTGGTACCGATCGTTTGTAGAAAGCGTAGACATAGTTGTCCACAATTGCTCTGATTGTACTTCTGATAAGACGTTCGATTGTATTCAATTTTGACAGCATCCTTATCCAGATATTTTACCAATTCCTTGGGCGGTCGAAGATTTCCAAAGCTGTCGAAATATATAGCTCGACACCCTCTCTTCGCATATGCCACCCAATGAGTCCCCGACCCCTCGACATTGTCCAAATTTACAATACCGCTCTCGTTTCGACGTACTCCTCCGACTGGTAGCGCGTTTCGCATAAAAACACCTCTAAAGATTGGAATACGCATACGTTTTGCCAACTCCTCCAATTGTGCATCGGTAGTTACACCCGCGGGCATTTTTATTTTCTTTTCGGCGTTTTTTTTTTTTTCGTTTCGATATTCCCTGTCCACGCTTGTATGGTGCGAGATAAAGTCCGCGGCCTTCCATGGAGCGATTATGACGTTGCATTTCCTGCAGCTGATGTTGCGCCGCCTTATTATCGTTTACCGCCTTGGCGATTCCCGCCGCTCCACCAGCTAATGATCCGAGAACACCTAGCAGCGGGAGAAGTGGTAATATACCACCCCGTTTTGCCACCGGAAGAATCCGCTTTTTCGGCGCTCTCTTTGGAGTACTTTTGCGGGGTTTTGTTTTCATCCCCATTCCGATTTTCGTCTTGGCTTTCATAGCTGTCCAAACAGCTGTAGCAGCACCTCTTTCACCCAGAGTCGAGTCTCGCGCAACGATGCGTTTTCGCGCTTTGTCAGCGAGAACTTTATCTGCCGCGTGCCTTTCGCCGAGGTCGTTGCTGCGCGAATATGCAATATCGTGTTCGCGACACGCCGCGTCCAACGGATTGATGCCTTGATCCCCTCTAGCCAATCGTTTTGCCAGATGTGTTCCTGGACCGCAAAACTGGTATCCCGGAATATGTAATTCGATAGGTAGCGCGTTTATCGCTCGATTTAACAAACCACAGCCTTTCTTTACTCTCGTCGGCGACATTCGCTACAGTTTTTAATCAATGGTGCTGGACCGTCGATATGCGTTCGCTGCCAAGGACGATTATAATGCTCCAGACACCGACGATACTGCTGAACCTCAGAATCGGCTTTTATGTGCTCGGGGAGTCTGTCCCACAACTGATCAATGTGTCTCCCAAACTCTCGGAGTAGAATAATCTTTGGTATATATTTCAACTGCTCAGAGGTTAGGTCTCGAATATCGCAATTATCCGACAGGATCAGAAGCATTTTGAATACTGAACTGTTTTGTGTCGATGCGGACCTATAAATAGGGCGCTTCGATGTATCAAAATCATTTTTCACAGTTTGCGGAGAGGATGCGATTCGTGCGACAACCTGTAACGATACGCGTGACAAATTTTGACGATAAATCACGAGTGATGTCTTCGAAAACAAGACGCAGACATGGTAGCATGCTACCAAACACTATACGCTGCCTCGTTTGTGGCCCATCAAATTGCGGAAAGACAAACGTGTTGGTGAGCTTGTTGGAAAGTCCTCACGGCGTCCGCTTCGAGAACGTGTACGTGTACTCCAAGTCGTTGCAACAGCCGAAATATCAGTATTTGGAGAATTTATTGACTCCGATAGATGAAATTGGCTACTTTACGTTTTCGAATAACAGTGACGTCATCCCACCGTGTGAATCGCTTCCGAATTCTATTTTCATCTTTGATGACGTGGCATGCGACAAGCAAGATACGATAAGGGAATACTTCGCAATGGGGCGCCACTCGAACGTTGACTGCTTCTATCTCTGTCAGACGTATGCAAAGATACCCAAACATCTTATCCGCGACAATGCCAATCTGCTGATTCTGTTTAAGCAGGATGGTACCAACTTGAAACATGTGTACAACGATCACGTAAACACTGACATGTCTTACGAGGATTTCTGCGCTTTGTGTCGTAATTGTTGGCAACGGGAGTATGGTTTCGTGGTAATAGACAAGGATAGCGCGATGTCCAATGGACGTTACAGAAAGGGATTTAACGAGTTTGCCGTACCGTGAGATGGTCAATTGTCATCAACACGTCGGTGGGAAAGCAACGTCAGCGGTACAACGATGATTGATATCGATACTCTGGAGATTAAGGATCGCGAGAGAATAGCGAAGGAAATTGCAAAAACTAGCGAATCCATTCGCAAGAAACATCAGGCTTTGAAGACAGGCAAGATGGAGGAAGATGTCGCGTTGGAGAGATACTTCAAACCTATCGTCGAACCCTTAAAACATATTGTGGAAAATACCTCAGCGACAGAAGCTAGCACATCACCACCGATGAGCATAGACGTTGAAGGGAATGAAACATTAACGCCTAAAAAAATCCATCCGAAAGGGAACACATCGCGCAAGACAAAGAGGAAACGGCACATGTCGTCTGAATATTCACCCATAACCTCAACACCAGTTCAATCGAAGCATAAACGACGGAATGCTACATCAAACGAGTCTCCCGTTCCTCACACACCAATAAGTACATTTCCCAGTGTACAATCGCTCGCAACCATTGATGACGACGTTTTCGAAACTAGTCCCAATGAGTCGTTTGTAACATCTATCAGACAGCAACTTCAAACATCCGAGGGACAAGAAACGTTTCGCAGTCATTTCGGTCCGCTGGGGCAAAAATACATGAGCGCGATCCTAAGTGGTGATAAGGATACAACAATGGACTATGTGTACGGTGTATACTTTGGCAATAGTGGAACGATGCTTGGGGATAAGGCTTTCGATATAGACAAGGATGATAATATAATCATAGATGGTGTAAGATACGGAGGAACATCCGGTCTTTACGAACCGATTTTCAAGAGAATTCCCAATGATGCTATATACACCGATGCTGATAAACAAAAATACAAAAGTATACTGCTGGCGACGAATGCCCACAGACGCGGTCATGGTGCTAAAAATCCCATATTGAGCAACAAGGGATACAAGTACCGACATGTAATTGCACCGCTAATCCCACGCACATCAGTCAATAAAGCAGGGAAAGGTCTTAGGACACCACGAGCCATGGTGGTAAACGATAACAAGATCGATTACGTACACTGGGACGATCCCAACGAGCTGGTGGATCGATTGCGTTTGTTGGAAGCGTCACGTCAGGCGGGTAACAACTCTCATGATCCCGAAATTCTATCGAATGTCGAGGAACTACGCGAGGTAGGCCTCATTATATAAATTAAGCCGCACGCCAATGATGTGCACTGTATGCATCGAGATGCCGATCAACAAATTTGGGGTATCGCTCGAGAAGAGTGGAGCAGCTAGAATGGACTATTACAAATGGAGTGGTTTGCTTCGAAATTACATGCGAGATAACGCTCTTTGCGTGGTTGGTGCCGACTTTGATGCAAAATCATGCAAGATACGACGCGTAGCTCAACCGGTGGCTGACACCGATGCTGTCAATAAACTATACATGGAAAAGAACATTAAACTTTTGAGAGAGCGGCAGGAAGAATTAGAGAGGAAACTGATCGCGTTTCAAAGAGATATGCTGACGCTGCAAAACAGCGTTCAAAAGATATCGCAGGCGTCGAATTCTATCCCGCAGCAGCGCTGCGAAGGAGAATCATGCGAGGCGGATGAACTTGCCCCTGGGCCGATTGGGAGCACTTAATGAACGTGCCCGATAATTATCGCATCATTCGTGTCAAAGACACCTCTGCGATCAAACATGCAGCCATTATCGAAATCCAAGAGTAAAGAAAACCACGGCCGCAAGAAGCTACAACTCGTTGAGGAATTGCATGCTCCAGCTCGAAGACATTTTCCGCGGAGGCGTGTCATAGTGCATGGATACGATGATCTGTGGCAAGCTGACATTGTAGAAATGCGTCCATACTCACGATTCAACCAGGGACACCACTACATACTCACCGTCATCGATGTGTTGAGCAAGTATGCATGGGCGTTGCCGCTCAAGACTAAAAGTGGCGCTGAGGTGACTAAAGCGTTTGCAAAGATATTTAGAGATCGATATCCGAAAAATTTGCAAACCGATCAAGGAAAAGAATTTTACAACGCTGATGTGCAGAAACTCTTGGCAATGCATAACGTTAATCATTATTCGACGTATTCTGTGATGAAGGCCTCCGTCGTAGAACGTTTCAATCGAACTTTGAAAAACAATATGTGGAAACTGTTTACGCTCAATGGAACCTATAGATGGACCGATGCTCTACCAAGTCTACTTGCAGAGTATAACGCACGAAAACATAGAACCATCGGAATGCGTCCTTGCGATGTTACCCCTGCGATCGCCGATAAGCTGCTAGCCAGCGTATACAGCAACATAAAGATCGCTGCTCCAGCGAGATTCAAGTTGGGCGAGTTTGTGCGCGTGAGCAAATTTAAAACCATATTCGATAAAGGCTATACGCCGAATTGGACAACGGAGGTGTTCAAGATAGCCAAAGTACAAGCAACTAATCCTGCAACGTATCTGCTGGTCGATTCCTGTGGAAAACCTGTTGCCGGAGGATTCTATGAACACGAGCTGCAACGCGTCACCGATCCTGATGTGTATCTAGTGGAAAAAGTCTTACGTAGGAAGGGGGATAAGGTGTACGTCAAGTGGTTGGGATTTGATAAATCACACAATTCTTGGATAAATAAAAATAATGTATTGTAGCATAATAATACATGGTTCAATAAATACAATGATACATATATATGTGTGAACAATTTTTTTATACATTAATTCCACCATTTATATTTTACAGAATAAATAGAATAAACACAATAATAATTTTATATTATACATTCTCAAATAATTTTATATTATACAATAAATACAATTTCTATTTTACAATGGGATATTATAATGACCCCAGGGCAGAGTGTCGATCGAATTGGGTACGATATGCCGCTTGTCATCGTGTGGGCTTAGAGCGATTTTAGATTCCGAAATGGTGTACACTTTATGCAATTTAGACCGTATGCATGATTGTCTGCGAATCATTTCGATCTCCCTATGCAAACATTGCGCGTAGTCGTCGAAAGTTATCGTTCTGGCTATGACGTTGGTCTTGACGCCTTTCGCCTTTTTCGTATCTTTTTTGCCGTCTACGCGAAGTGCATACATTTTCGCTCTAAGACCTACGAATTCGGTCATTATCGCACCGTTATTTTCATCCATCATCAGCCCCGGAACCTTCTTATTTACGCGCGGCATATTATATGGATTGTCGGTAGGATAATCGCTCGTGTCGAATCTATCGATATTGTGTTTCATGGACTCGTAGATATCATCGCATTGAATGTGATAAATGAGACTATCTGTGTCGGTATATAGAATTTTACAATTTTTTCCATGCTTGGGCGACATGTACTCGTGGTGAAATTCGTACAAACAAATTTTTGATATGTCCAGAATGCACATACCCACATATATCGGCTTGTTGAATTTCACCTCGAGTTTTCGCAATTCAACAGCTATTAAATTTTCCGAAAAAACACTTCTGCTGTGGAAATTCGGTTTCGCGATCATTGCATCCGCACCATATCGCCCTTCCCAATGTGTCAAAAGTTTTACATCCACGTGATTTCGTACATTTTCCATAGTTTTACCAAATACCGCGTTGTTCATCAATTTGTACAAATTTTTTTCAAAGTCGTTTGTCGCGCTTGTTCTAAACCGTGTATTGAGTTCGATATAATCGCGGAGCCAGGGAGATTGAGCGAATTGAAGCACGCGGTGTATCTTTGTAATACGAAGACCGTGTCGCGTGCACTGTTGCAGGTTGCGATAATGAATAACATAACGCTGCTTATCGTATACCGTCGCGAGTAATTTGTCCTGCTTGCAACCAGGTGGTTTGGCACGCGTCGGGCAGAACGGTAGATCGGCATGAGCGTCGTGCAGACGTTGCGGATATTCCAGATCTACCTCAAGAATGTATCCCGTAGGTGAATCGATCGGGATTGAAGACACGTCAAAATTCGCAACATCTTCGACCCATTGAAATTTAGCGTATGGCAGGGGCTGACACATTGCCCATCCATACAAATTGTTCACGTCAAAGTACATCAAGTACGATGACTTTTCCGATGCGTCGTAAGATGACATGTACTTGTTATTGGCATGTGCGTATCTTCCGGAACATTGGCTTAAACCCCCACGTATACCGCGTTCGATAAACATACCCATATCGATGTCTGTGAGCAATTCGAATGTAATTTTAGTATGTTTTAGCATTGCATCCCATGTGAAACCAGGTAGAGTATAATAATGTGCTGAATCTAATCCGTAACTCTTGATACAACTTTCGCGAAAATTTTCAAAAATATCTGCCAATAACAAGACATCAGTTTTCAAATACAAGTCGCTGTATTCGCCCAAGGTTCTAATCTCGAAACGCTGCCAACGCTGCTCGGAAACAGTCTCACCCGTTAACGAACTGTAGAATGATTCGCGCGGCGGTAAGCATGGGTCCTGCAGCTTGTCCTCGCAATCGAGGTATTCGTACGGAAAGACACCCTTTCGTGTCAATAAAATGAAATCCTCGGTGGATAATGTTTCAAATTGGGATTGTAAAATTTTTAATTTATCTGTGCTAAGAAAGGATGCTAATTTGTCGAGACTGGCGTTGAGAAATTTGTACGAATCGATGAACCGCAATTTAATACAATTTCGCGAGTCTGAATCAGCCGTATCTTCGACATTTTTTGTGAAAGAAATATACTTTTCTTTAGTTATGGGTAATACGTCAACGTGACCTTCGAAAGCGATAGCTATTTCCTCGATAATGAAATGTGAATCATAGCCGGATAAATTGTGGAAAACTATGGGGATGTAAAACGCGTTTTTATAATTTAAATTGCACTCCGTATGTGCTGGGCCTCTAAACCGTCCGGACAGATGGCAATGATCGTGGACTCGTACATCGCTAGCCTCGAATGGTTTTTCGCAAATATGACAGTGTGTTGCATTGTGAAATGTCGACAACTGTTCGGGAGTTAAATCCAGCATTGGAACATTACTGGCCAGAATGGGTTTGACAAAATTCGCGAAATTTTTCAATTCGTCTACGAACCATGAAACACAATCTGCGTCGCGGCGACATCGATACGTCGACAGCGATGTATCGTACGAACAATGCATATAATAGGCAATACTGTGTACTTTATGGTGCTGATACGCGCATAATTTATCACCCATTCGGTGACTGTCCTCCGTTTTTGCGATGATGCACTCGAGATCTGCGTACACCACGAAAGGGAGCCGCTCCTTCCTGCAATGGTTGTCGAAGTTGAGGAGATTTTTGCCTTCGCTGGGCAGCAGGATGGCGCAGTCATTCATCTTGCCACAGTCCAGCGAATGAAGCTCCAACTTCGCGGCAGATCCGAAATAGTGCATGCATCTGTAAACCCAAAATTTTTTTTATTTAATTTGTTTCGCGAGACATTTCATCATTTTATATACATACCGATCGCAGATGAATTTCTTTTTTTGGTGCCTGCTCAGCTGTGCGCTCACCAGCCGGGACAAATTCTTGATCCACACAAAGTGTCCTACATCGCCGTGCTCTTGATTCGGTGTGTAGAGCAGGTTGACGTGTCGATCCCTTTTTTGGCTAGTGAGGCGCAACGGAAAGACTGTCGACCCTTTCTTCGTCTCGAAGGTGTAGATGTTGATGGAGATTTCATTCAACCGCTCAAATTTTCCAATTTGCCTCAGGGACATTGGGAACTCAATGCCCTGGAGATTTAGCACAGACGTATAGTGCGGGTATGAACTTGGACGATCGGGATGTCTTTCCGCAGGATGGAGAGCGGCGACCACTGCCCACGCGAAACACGCATTGTCTGGGGATTGCACATTGATCGTTGCATTCTTCAACAATAAATCCTGTGGCAACTTGAAGTGGCACCTTGCGCGCAGCGGATTGTACTTGTTGACATTGACGGTCAGGTGGAGGATTCTCATCAATGCCCATCCGCTGTCGCGTTCCTGGAACTCTTCCAACGATGTCAGGGTGGGGTCGACGACGCTTCGTTGGTACCACTCCTGTAGATCGGATGTGCGGAAGAGTTCGCAGTTCCGGGTGTTGATGCTCTTACTTGCACGTTTATCGCCCGCCACAAATTCGCCGTTGAACACTGTGTTCACTTTGAGGTTCCGCTGTTTCCTCAAACCACCCCGCACATGTTCCAACACAATGGTTCCTGCATCCTGGAGGAAGTTGCGCGGTTCGATATAGTTCGAATTTAGCACGGCACCGGTTAATACGCGACTATCGAACGCAGCGTCTATTTCGCGCCACAAAAGTCCTGTGCTCGAATGTCCTGCACCATCATGCACAAAACGGCCGCGCAACGAATATTTTAGTCCTTCGAGCTGCGCGATTCGAGCAACCAACGATTGCCGAACACCGATCGATAATCGAGGACGTTTCACTCGGCTCTGTTCTTCCAACGATTCGATGCACTCGTTGCACCGTTCTTCCCACGCGAGGTATTCTTCCCGTGAAATCAATCGCGCAGATTGATCCAACACTTGCACGAATTCTCCCATGGTCGTAAATGGAATGTAAATGTAATGTCTTTTCCTCGCAACACGTTGCAACGATTTGAAGTTTTGTGCAGTTTGGAGCGCGCTTTTATGACTGGTGTCATGATTTGCGATCTCTGTCTTACTCTTTTGACGATCCAATCCAACATGGTTCTATGCAGTTTCTGCTGATACAGCAAAATTCTTTCTATGATTCACACGTATGGCGCGCAAAAGTATTATATTACATTCAGCACGTGTTGAGACTTTTATCCTTGAGGATTGGGGCTCAAGTTACATACGATCTTTCGCTATGCTGCGACGTTAAGATTGAAATACATTATGGAAAAATCGGATGCTTTAAAATAAAATGCTGTGGTGGGGGAAGCAATTGCACCTCTATTTAAGCCAGTCTCCCGAACGCCATTCAATCAATCGCTCAGTAGCCTCAGTGACTTTCGACGAAACAAACTGTGCTGTGAAAAAATGTGTAGTACCAGTGCCGAAGGAAACGCCGGACAAATCAATTATTACGTTCCGATCATGCAAAATGATGGCATAGCTCAATGCGGGGAGGATACAGTTGCTTGGTAGGGCTTACTTTTCACATCTTCTCAAAATTTTTTATGTTTATTCCAGCACTTTCATAGCTTTGATTGTTCTCTTAGCCCGCGCCGAACATCGCGGATCATGGTCAGAAGATACGCATTAACATCTATGGGCAGCAAATATTTGGAAATTGGAATCAGAGTACGGCCTACGATCGATGTAGAAATTATTCTCGGCGACAATCGTGGGATGTATCTCACGTTACCATATAATACATGGGGTCTACTATGCAACAATCGTGATGCTATCGAAGAACGTTCACGATTACCTGGATCACCTTCGATGCAGATGGATCAATTAACGATAGATTTTTGTGATATCTATAATTCTCCAATTGTAAGGATGATGCTGCATAATAAGCCGCTGTATTTCAAACCGGATACAGTATCATTTTTATTAAATCTTGAATCATGTATAGACTATGTGTATCCACGGCTGCATCGAATTAGCAGAGATGTGGAGGCGAAATTTAAAACTTTTGTTAACGTCCTACAACAAAGCGATGTTGCTTGTGAAACATTAGATGCGCGTCGTGCTGCTAAAATCATATGTGATAGCGAACATTACTGTGAGGATTATCATGTAGATTGCGAACTGGCAGCATGCGCCATCAATGATATTCTAGCTGATGCTCGTGGGAAAAAATGTTAAAATTATATTCTTTTAATTTTAAATAAAATTTCTTAAACGTATATTTTTTCTCCATTTACTTATCCGTCTTCCACCTCGCCATCTAATTCTAAGATTCAGCGTTTATTTCGTTCTTCACACTGTGAAAATGACATCATCGTATGGAGATGCTCGGGGAGGACTCATATTACACACGATCGCGCGATACATTGCGGTGTTAAGATTGAAAATCATTTTAAAAAATTGGTAGCTTTAGAATAAGATGCGGTGGTGGTGGTGGGGGGGAAGCAACCTCTATTTAAACCAGTTCCCGGACGCTATTCAATCAATCGCTCAGTAGCATCAGTGACTTTCGACGGAACAAATAGTGCTCTGAAAAAATGTATACCATTGATGAAATACTCGCTGGGTGTGAGGATTGTTTCGTTCCGATCGTGCGAGATGACGGCGTAGCTCCATGTGGGGAGAATATATATCGTGACCGGTACGGTGTAATTTTCACATCTTCTCAAAATATTTATGTTTGTTCCTAATACGAGCGAGTACTTTCATAGCTTTGATTGTTCTCTTAGCCCGCGCCAAACGTCACGTATCATGGTCAGAAGATACGCATTAACAACCATGGGTACCAAATATTTGGAAATTGGAATCGACGTAGGCCGTACGGCCGATGTAGAAGTTCTTCTCGGCGACAATCATGGAAATCATCTCATATTATCATGGCATACATGGGGTCTACTATTCGACAACCGTGATAACATCGAAGAATGTGCAAGATTACCTGAACCGGACTACATGGGGATTGATAATTTATCGTTGGACTTTTTTCGGATCTCTGATTCGCCAATTATAAAGATGACAGATGGTGATGATACAGTGTATTTCACACTGGATACAGCAATATTTTTATTTAGTCTTCAGCCATGTATAGAGTATTTGTATCCGCGGCTGTATCAAACTGCAGAAGATGCGAGTGAAAAATTTGAAACTTCTGTTAACGTGCTACGGCAGAGCGATGTTGCCTGCGAAACATTAGATGCTCGTCGTGCTGCTAAAATAATACGTGATAGCAAATACTACGACGAGGAGTATCTTGTAGATTGCGAACTGGTAGCATGCGCCATCAGTGATATTCTAGTTGAAGCTCGTAGGAAGAAAAAATGTTAAATTATATTCTTTTTAAATAAATTTCTTAAACGTAAATTCTGTCTCCATTTTATTTACTCGTCTTCCTCCTCGCCTCCTAATTCTAAGATTTGTAGACACTGCATAAATCTATTTCATTCTTCGCGCCGCATGTCACATAATGGTTTGGAAAAATATTTGGGGGTGGGCCAATGTCATTCTCTCGCTCGGAAAAAATTTCCGGTGGTGGATCGGGGTTTAAAAATGTTCTCGGGGGTCATTCACTCCCTCTAAAAAGTTTTCGGCGGTGGGTCCGGTCTACGCGGCGGCTCGGTCTGGAGTGATCCCCTCCATCATCGCAGCTTCCCCCACTCCGCGGCTCGTGCGCGCGCAACCGGTTTTCCTCTCCCCGCAGGCCCCGCGCCCATGTTTCCCTCCGCCGCGCTCCCCCGCGCGCCCTCACTTCCCCCCGCCCCCGCGCTCCCCTCAGAGGACCTGCGTTGGAATCGGCCTTACCATACTACTCATATTCGCGCAGCAACGACCTCGGCGAAAGGCACGCGGCAGATAAAGTTCTCGCTGACAAAGCGCGAAAACGCATCGTTGCGCGAGACTCGACTCTGGGTGAAAGAGGTGCTGCTACAGCTGTTTGGACAGCTATGAAAGCCAAGACGAAAATCGGAATGGGGATGAAAACAAAACCCCGCAAAAGTACTCCAAAGAGAGCGCCGAAAAAGCGGATTCTTCCGGTGGCAAAACGGGGTGGTATATTACCACTTCTCCCGCTGCTAGGTGTTCTCGGATCATTAGCTGGTGGAGCGGCGGGAATCGCCAAGGCGGTAAACGATAATAAGGCGGCGCAACATCAGCTGCAGGAAATGCAACGTCATAATCGCTCCATGGAAGGCCGCGGACTTTATCTCGCACCATACAAGCGTGGACAGGGAATATCGAAACGAAAAAAAAAAAAACGCCGAAAAGAAAATAAAAAGGCCCGCGGGTGTAACTACCGATGCACAATTGGAGGAGTTGGCAAAACGTATGCGTATTCCAATCTTTAGAGGTGTTTTTATGCGAAACGCGCTACCAGTCGGAGGAGTACGTCGAAACGAGAGCGGTATTGTAAATTTGGACAATGTCGAGGGGTCGGGGACTCATTGGGTGGCATATGCGAAGAGAGGGTGTCGAGCTATATATTTCGACAGCTTTGGAAATCTTCGACCGCCCAAGGAATTGGTAAAATATCTGGATAAGGATGCTGTGAAAATTGAATACAATCGAACGTCTTATCAGAAGTACAATCAGAGCAATTGTGGACAACTATGTCTACGCTTTCTACAAACGATCGGTACCAAATTTAAGGATTGACTTCCCGCCACTCTGATTCAGTACTAATCGAGCCGTACAGTTCGGAATATGTCGTTAACATTCACTCTAACCGGCAAGAGTAGCACCCTCGCGGTGAGCTACTTTCCACCCATAGATTTGAGCGACGATGATTACGAGCTTGGTCTAACAACCTTTGAAACTTATCACACCATACCAAACATCGACTCGAGCAATGATAAATTCTACTTCACCGTAAACTATGACATCAGCAACAGCGTCGACACCACTCCTGAATACATTACGATTCCCCATGGCTCCTACGAACTAGACGCCATTGCCAAGTATTTGAAGCAGCGTAGTATTACTCGAACGGTATCCTCAAAATCTCGACGGTACCGATGACAGTGACAACGATGCGTATCCAATAGTGTTGCGTCCCAACAACAACACCATGAAAAGCGAACTGTACTGTTGGTTCACCGTAGATTTTACAAAGCCTAATAACATTGGATCGCTATTGGGATTCTCGACGAATCGGGTATTAGAACCAGGACGGTGGCACGAATCGGACGATCCAATTAATATCATGAACGTGAACATTGTTCGTATAGAATGTAGCGTGACCGCTGGCGCGTACAACAGTGGGAGGCGTGTCCATACGATACATGAATTTTCTCCGAGAGTTCCACCAGGATATAAGATATCGGAAACGCCCGCGCAGATCATTTACCTTCCAACCACCGCACGGATCATTACGGATCTAACGATACGCGTTGTGGATCAAAACGGACGGTTGCTCGATTTTCGAGGTGAAGAGATTACCATCAGATTGCACGTACGACGGTGACGACGATAATACATGTGGTGCGAACGAAAGAGATGCTTGTATTGAACGACTCTAGAAACCCGTTTCTTCCAAGTGAAATTGTTTACAACTGCAACAACAACTGCAACAGCTTCGATCACGCTAAAAAGAAGAGGCTCAGTGCTGCGAACATTGCATTTTTGAAATCATTGGGATTCATTGTGCGCATTTAGGTTGAAAAATGGTTGACATTCTAAGTATTGGAGGGAAGCCGACGTTTGATGACCGCATCGTCAAGCTTCAGACTCACACATACAACCCATACGTCAACACAACGTTTGGATACAGCGATGAGATAAGAATACCGATACAACAGCAGGATTTATACACATTGCCGTGTGAAAGTTTTCTCTATGTGGAGGGGAAATTGAAGATAAATAAGCCAAAAGATGCATTAACGGTGACGTTGGGAAATAATTGCATGGCGTTCTTATTCGATGAGATTCGATACGAGCTGAATGGCGTGGAGATTGATCGCAGCAGAAACGTTGGAATAACTAGCACGCTTAAAAACTATGTATCGCTGACATCTGGCGAAGACAAAAATATGGAGAATGTTGGATGGGGGTTGAAACGGCGGGATGGGCCAATAGTGAAAAGTCATTTCAATTTTTGCATCCCACTCAAATATTTGCTGGGATTTTGTGAGGACTACAAACGCATGATTATTAATGCGCGTCACGAATTGATTTTAATACGATCGCGCAACGACAACAATGCTCTGATAGGATCGCCGATGTTGGAACCAGAAATTGAATTGGTTAAACTACAATGGCGGATGCCCCATGTGACGTTAAATGACGTTAATAAGCTATCGTTGCTACATACTTTGGAACGTGGACAAAACCTGAGCATTTGTTTTCAATCGTGGGATCTGTACGAGTATCCTCTCTTACAGAGCACGACCAAGCATTCGTGGGCCGTGAAGGCATCTGCACAGCTGGAGAAGCCGCGATGCGTGATCCTTGCTCTACAGACTGGTCGAAGAAATGTGATGAGTGAAGACGTTACTATGTTCAACAACTGCAAATTGGTCAATGTAAAACTTTTTCTCAACTCGGAATTTTACCCATATGATGATCTGAACTTGGACTTTGACAAGAATAAGCACGCCATCTTGTATCACATGTATACGCAATTCCGTAAATCATATTATGGGTATAGTTGCAACGAGGCATTATTCACCGTGGCTGAATTTTTACAATTTGGCCCCCTCGTGGTAATTGATTGCTCGCGACAAAATGAGTCGATCAAGAATGGCACCGTGGACGTGCGCATAGAATTCGAGTGTAAAGAGAATGTGCCTGCAAATACTACAGCCTACTGTCTGATTCTACACGATAGAGTGGTTGAATACAATCCATTGACAAACATGGTGCGCAAAATAAATTAAATTACCACGCTACTTGCCCGCCCTCTCCTGTATGAAATTCGCAAAAAAATTTCATCGTGAAAATCGAGATGTTTTACGAGAAAGACTGCATTCTCTCGTCTGTCTTGGAAGCGAGTGGACCTCCAAATTGTATCGATAATGGCTGTACCAACGTTCGTTGACATGCAAGGGTTCATCGTTGATGGAAGATTTGTCGTCAAGGAAGTGGCTGTCCTACGAATGGGAACAATTCTCTCGCACTATATTTTTGGGAGTTCGATGCCGCATTATCTTCTTTCGAAATCTGACAAATCAAGCATCCGCTGGTTAACGGCGAAACATCATGGGTTACGCTGGGACGATGGAGAAGTTCCATACAGTATGGCTAAACGGCTAATTTCGAAAGCTGTAGCTGATGCGATCGATGAAGAAGAGGATGACACGTGCCATGTCGTATATGTTAAAGGGCTGCAGAAACGCGACTGGCTTGCGGATTTCCTCGATGAAAGTACGAGAGCAGACGCGGTCATTGAGACGCTGGACATTGACTACGAGGATATCAAATCTCTAAATAAGCTAAATGTAGTTAATACTCTGCGATGTGGTAGACACGCGAAACACTGTGCCATGCAAAATGTATTTAAAATATTCAACTGGTGGTCTAAACACCAGGGAAATTCATAAATAAAATATAATCAATTTTTTAATGCGTATAATTTTCTTCACCCTCACCCAACCCAACCTCATGCGTTTGATGTCCGCTAGATTAAGACGATACTTATGCAGAAGTCGTTCGATACACGTTCGATACCCGATCAAAGCCGTTCGATGCACGATCAAAGTGGTATGATAGACGTTCAATATCCGATCAAAGCCGTTCAATACCCGTTCAATACACGTTCGAAGCCGTTCAATATCCGTTTGATATATGTTCAAAAACATTCAATACCCGTTCGATACGTATTCAAAGTGATGTGGTCTTGTCGCATGATGTGTCTAAAGAAGAAGGGAAAAAGATGTGTGGGAATAAGGAGAGGATGGTCTACGAAGAAGAAATGTGCAGTTTGTGAAAATGAATGCGGAGAACAACAGCATCGTACTTTTGCAAAGCTATGCACTTCTCGATTTCATGATAGGAGGGGGTTTTTAGCGAGACCAGTCGTCTGTTAATTGTGGAAGGCGAACAGTCTGATTTTTAATCGTTAGACATTTGTGTAATTTGTGTGGGACAATTTTTTTCTTGTGCTAGAAAAAATGGGATTAAAACGCATCGCCCCGGAGTATGACTCATTGGTATGTACAATATATTTTGACATTATTCGTCTTTAACCATTGAAATCGAGCGAGATTAAAATCAAGTGGACATGTTAATATCATGGTGTTCTATGCTTTAGTATTCACCATCGCCATCGCCATCGCCATCGCCATCACCGTCGCCACCACCCCGTTCGCCGTCGCCGCCGCCTCCGCAGGTATGTAGTTTGCATTGTTTTGCATGTTTCATGTTTATTATGTTTGATATGTGTCATATTTATTATGTTTGTGTATCTGTTCTAGGACCGTGTGCCTATGATTATAATGGCGCTCATGGCGCGGGTTCTGGCAGGGGAGGCTGAGGCTGCACCGCTAGCGGTGCATATGCATCGCTCGGGCCTGGTATTCGGGTCTAGGATGGCGGCCAGATTGCGACGGCCCTGGGTACCTTACCACCAAATGGGGCCCCTGCGACGTCCGCAGCCCCCATCGCCACCATCGCCTCCCTGGATCGATGTGAGGAGGCCGCAGCCATCGCTTCAGGAGCCCCTATCACCTCCATGGCAGTTCGAGGGGGTGATGTTGTCGTCATCGTCCTCGGCGTCATCATCACCGCCACCGTCGCGGCAGTTAACACCACCGCCGCGGTGGTCGCCGCCCCCCGCATGGATGGAAGAGGGGCTCGTGACGCCACCTCTGCAATTGTCATCCGACGAGGAGGATATTTAAATTCTTTTTCATTTTTTTCTTTTGTTATCTCATGTATTTCATCCTTATTAACTATTTTATTATTACTATTCATATTACTATTATTATATTATATTCACTATTACTATTATTATTCATTCATTATTTGTAACAATATATTATCATTTTTAAACACATATTATTTCTCCATTTCATTCACCCGTCTTCCTTCTCCTTTTGCTGTCTAATTTTAAGATTCGGTGTAAGATTTAGCGTTCACAATGATATTATACTACATTCAACACATGTCGAGACTTTTATCCTTGAGTTCGAAGCCGTTCAATATCCGTTTGATATACGTTCTAAAACGTTCAATACCCGTTCGATACGTATTCAAAGTGATGTGGTCTTGTCGCATGATGTGTCAAAGAAGAAGGGAAAGAAGATGCGTGTGAATAAGGAAAGGATGGTCAGCGAAAATGAATGTGAAGAACAACAGCATCTCACTTTTGCAAAGCTACGCACTTCTCGATTTCATGATAGGAGTTTGCATGCGAGAGCCTGGAGATGCAGCGAGACCAGTTGTCTTCAAACATCAAAGAAGTGTAGTACTTTTATTAAAAATTATGGGATATTGGAGGTCGCCCTCCATTTATGATTCGATGAGGTGGCGAGGTATGTACATAACAATATTTTGACATTTATCGCGTTTAACTGTTGAAACCAAGTGCTCTTAAATCAGGTGTTCGTATCAATATTTTACCATGAGTTTCTATGTCTAGGGCTCACACCGTCCCCACCCCCATCACCATCCCCATCGCCACCACGTGGGCCGTCACCTCCAGCACCGCCGTCGCCTACGTGGTCGAGCGATTGGGGATCGCCGCGGCCGTCGCCGCAGCCGTCGCCACCACCCCGTTCGCCGTCACCGTCGCCGCATCCACAGGTATGTAATACTTTGCATTGTTTTATGTGTTTCATGTTTATTATGTTTAATGTGTCAGTATTATATTGATGTGTCTGTGTTCTAGGTACCGACGTATGGGGCTGCGCGGCTGCGGACTTATGGGGGTGCGCGGGTGCGGTTGCACGCACCGCGGTCGGGGGCCCTGCGGCGGTCGCGGTCTTGTAGGGGTGCGCGGGTGCGTTCGGGGGCCCTGCGGCGGCCGCGCCCCCTGCCCTCACCATCGTCGCCACCATCACCCCCGTCACCTCCATCACCCCCCCTCGCCCGCCAATAGTTTTTATATTCTTTTATATTCTTTACTTTTATATTACATTCTATTTTATATTACATTTCTATTTACTTTTATTTTTATATTTTATAGCAATTTATATTTGTATTATTCAATCTTTTTTTATGTAACAATATATATATCTTAAACGTATATTCTGTCTCCATTTTATTTACTCGTCTTCCTCCTCGCCTCCTAATTCTAAGATTTGTAGACACTGCATAAATCTATTTCATTCTTCGCGCCGCATGTCACATAATGGTTTGGAAAAATATTTGGGGGTGGGCCAATGTCATTCTCTCGCTCGGAAAAAATTTCCGGTGGTGGATCGGGGTTTAAAAATGTTCTCGGGGGTCATTCACTCCCTCTAAAAAGTTTTCGGCGGTGGGTCCGGTCTACGCGGCGGCTCGGTCTGGAGTGATCCCCTCCATCATCGCAGCTTCCCCCACTCCGCGGCTCGTGCGCGCGCAACCGGTTTTCCTCTCCCCGCAGGCCCCGCGCCCATGTTTCCCTCCGCCGCGCTCCCCCGCGCGCCCTCACTTCCCCCCACCCCCGCGCTCCCCTCAGAGGACCTGCGTTGGAATCGGCCTTACCATACTACTCATGCACATGGTGTAAAGTACTGCACCTAATACTGCGGTGACAAATAAAAATTAAAACTAAAATGTAGACGACTGATTGATTGTTTTTCTGGAAAAATAACTCTTATTCTACCGAACAATAATGCTACATTACATGTATTACTATTAATAACAAAAATATAAATGTTTTCCTAGTAGGTGTTCATGACCGCCATATCGGGAATCGACCGAAGTTTCGCCTTGACGAATTTCAAACTACGATAAAAGAATTAATAATAACTTTGCTGTACATATTTATTAATAATTACCTGTAATAGAGTTTAAAATAATTTTATTAAAAATTTTCAAGAGATTATGTACTTTCTAACATTAAATATGATCTGTTTTAGAATATCCGCAGTAATCGGGGCATCCGCAGTAATACCCACACTTACCCTATACCGAAGTAACGAACGCAAAAAAGTGAACAATGGTAGCAAAATCATCCAAGCATATGTGATGAAACATTTTCTCGACTGTCACTTGTTGCGTGGGGGGGATGATGGAAGACGAATCGACACCACGGCCAACCAGCGTCACCGGTAAATATGTTGTCGACGCTGGTTGGCCGTGACGTCACTCGCCTAATTTATTTAGCCGCATTTATTTTCTATTCACAAATCCAATGGAAACCAAACCAAATTGTTTCTCTGTGAAACCCAGATGCATCCTGTAAATTGTTTAATCTGCCAATCCGGATTTCTACGGATTCAACTGAATTTGTGGCATTCCTAGATGCAAACTATTGTATTTTCTATGGGTCATTCCAGATTAAACCAAAACAAATTTGTTTCAAGACGTGTTTCGCAAAACCAAATGGAACCATTTTAGTTTTCTATCCGCAAATCCATTGGAACCGAACCAATTGTCTCTCTGTGAAACCCAGGTGTAACCCGTGAATTGTTTGGTCTGCCAATCCGGATTGCGACGGGCTCGACAGAGTTTCTGGATACCCAGTTTGAAATCGTAAGGTTTTTGGTCTGCAATTCCAGATACCAACCTTTCGGTTTTATATAAGTGGCAATCCCTGATAGAAACCGACATATTTTGGACCTGCATATCCTGTTTTATCCGTCAATCCGAATATTGGCATTGAACCGGATGATTTTTTTAACTGCCACAAAACTGGGCTTGATAATCCAGATAGAGCCACATTGAACCATATAGATCCAGTTCAAAATTCAGTTCGGTTCTAACAGGCTGTTGCAGCAGGGAATGTATCTCTTACCCTACATTTTGTATAAGATACTTAATTGTAAAAAATACAAGTAGACGTAAGGATTAGTGAGTGGCTCAGTTTTTTTTGAAAAATTTTCCATATATTCAGTTTAACAGTTTGCTTAAACGCTGTAGTGCTAAGTAATTATATTAATTACTTATATTACATTGTTCATTAACCTACATATATGTATTCCTTCGTACGCGATCTCCATATACATGGTGTTCCTCTACCTATGGTCAATACTTCGGGGGATGATTCTACAGGCAAATATAAGTCGAAAATCCAGAGTGACGAATTTGCTGTAGAGGCTTCGTTTTCGAGAAAATTGACTTTGAATTTTACCTAAATACGCGTGCATCGTAGGTGCTTGAGTGGCACGCAGACGTCAAGGGAATGTCCTATGGGCAGTATACTGTCGACATCGTAGCCGGATTTCGCCCCAAGCAAGGACCAACGTGTTCTATATACAACATAAAGGATATTTTACTTATTATTATCGTAATTATCATAATTATTACCAATATTATATCATGCATACCTGCGACGCCCGTATCAGCTTGGCGCACTTTGTCTGAATCGTACTCGGCGCCCTTACGTACGCAAGTAATTTGCAACGTAGATCCTCCTCTGCATCTCTCATTCTGTTTTTTGTCTGTCTGCTCCTGTGAACTTAAAGGGTGAATTAAATTTATTATTTCCTTCCCCACATTTTTGAGAAAATTACGGCGGCGTCGATCCTCTCGCCAGATCGTATGATCCGCGAGGAAAACTGGTATTGCTAACAGTCAGTGAACCAGCACATTATAGTGCAATTCATCAGATGTAAGACCATACAGGTCCGGATTATTAATTGCCTGCAACCATTGTTCACTCCTTATCACGTTCTTAGGGAAGCTGTGTCTCTTTATATTGCTGTTTGTAAGAGAAATCGGCAACTTAACGCCATCTCTCGGCTGCGCGTATAAAGTTTAACCGACATACGTTTGGCGAGCCTACTCACTCGTGCGGAACGTCGATCCCGACCCTCTCCATCGATCCGGATCGATGGAAGGGAGAGATAACGCTTCCCGGAAATCGCGAGAAGATTCCTCGATCACTCTCGCTGGGATTCGATTTCGATCAGGTTTGCTTCAGTTGTAATCGGTTCGCTATTTTTGCTTTCGGCTAGTGCTTGGTGAATTGTTCGCCTGCTAGAATTAATCGCTAAACGCTAATTGCTTCCTTGTGTAATTGCTTCAGATTAAATTGCTCTGTGCGTTTAGAGCCCGCTAAATCGCTGTGCCTGCTAAAGGTAAAAGGTAAAACATCCAATTTAATAGACATATAAACTTAGAATAATTGACAAGTGTTAAACGAATAAAGTAATCTAGAGTTACATAGTGTAATTCCGCGAACCTCTCATTTCGAACGCGCTAGATCCGTTAATCCTTAAATCCTAAACATTGGTCCTTCGAGCCGGATTAAAACGTGTTCGTTGTGGTTGCTTCGAGAACGTTCGTGAGTGCCACGTGTAACCGCCATCAGTGACCTTCGCTACCTGTGAATAATGGCTTCGGTTATTCAAACCCAATCATTACTAAAGGACCGTATTTCAAAGGCTAATATAAATTTAAAGAAACTAGGCGCTAATAAAATAACACTGGGAACAGTCGAAGCCCGATTAGAAGTGTTACGCAGCAGTTGGAAAAGGTACGAGGACCAGCACATCCAACTGCTCACTGACGGAACGGCAGAAGTGCTAGCCCTGCCATATTTCAAACAGGACCATTTTTCTACTACAGAAGAGTTATTCTGTCTGGAAGAAGCGAAATTTCTAGACAAAATCAGCGAACTGGAAGCTAGAGCGGCTAATGCTCCAGTCTCGAAGGGGGGACCGTCTACCTCAACTGCTGCGCTTGCTAAAGTCGCTCGTTCAACTGCCTTATTACCTCGCTTGCTCTTGCCAGAATTCGATGGCAGTTACGAAGCTTGGCCGGAATTTCGCGATACATTTCGATCGCTAATCATACGTGACGAGTCGCTATCTGATGTAGATCGTCTTCATTACCTACGGGGATGCTTAAAGGGCGACGCCCTTCTTGCTCTCAGGAACCTACCAACGCGAGAAGAGACCTTTGAGCGCGCCTGGATAATATTTAAAGAGCACTACGAGAATTAGAGATTATTGGTAAAAGCTCAGATGAACACTATTTTTAACTTGCCGTCACTAACACGACAGTCGAGTGCTGACCTCAAGAGGTTATTCTTCTCCGTCAGCGACTTCGTGGAGGCCCTAGCGGCCATGAAACGCCCTTTTGATGGATTGGTTGATTCATTTAATAGTTGAGCGACTGGATCCACAATCGAGAAGGGAATGGGAAACTCTCTTGGGCGATCAGATGAGCCCACCTCCCTTTTCCAAGCTGAAGGCGTTCCTGACGACGCGGATTCGCACCGTCACTGCCTTGGAAGAGCAGAAGGGAGTAAATCCCAAAACAGAGGGACGGGCCACTAAATCAGGAGGAGGTAATCCAAAGACAACGCGGGTGCACCAGGCGACAAAACAGAAACGCGCTCCTGAACAGTGCGGAATCTGCAAAGGAAATCATTTTATATTATTCTGCAACGAATAGAAGGCGAAGAATGCGCAAGAGCGAAGGTCAGTACTCGTTGAATTGAAGCGGTGCTATAACTGTTTGGGACGACATCAGGTAGCTGACTGTCGATCGGAACGGCGATGCCAACGGTGCGAGCGTAAGCACCATACTTCCATACACGAGGACAGCCATACTTCGGAAGCCTCCGGTACACAGTGCCTTCCCTGTCTGAAGCAATGACGAATACTGCCAGTCACGTACCGAGTGAGTGCCCCGCTGTGTTGTTGGCAACAGCTCGCATAAAGGTGCTGCCTTCCGATGGTGAGCCTCGGGTGGTGCGTGCTCTAATAGACCAGGGTAGCGAAGTGTCGTTGATCACTGAAGCTTTGGCGCAAGATCTACGTCTTAGGCGAAAGCCGTCAGTATCGTCGGTATAGGCGGACGGCAGACAACACGGGCCGCGTGCACTTAGAATTCAAGCCCCACACTACGTCTGGAATAAGCAAAGGGACAACCGCTTTGGTGCTACCAAAAATCACGTCGTACCGTCCGCGATTGGGAACCAATATTCGAATATGGGCTCACCTGCAAGGAATTCAACTAGCTGATCCCGATTTCACTGGTGATGGCCTATCGACGTTTTATTAGGAGCTGACGCCTACTCACTGGTTTTGGAGGACGGAGTGCTCCGGGGAGATGCTGGGGAGCCTATCGCTCAGAGGACCTCGCTTGGGTGGATAGTGTCTGGTCCAGCCTGTAAAGCGGACATACGAATTGCTACGGGAAAAAATGGCTCGGCCTCCCACTCTGGTACCTTGGAAGACGAGCTGCTACCTCTAGTTCGGCGGATCTGGGAGCAGGAAGAGCTGAGAGTACCCACTAAATACACTGCGGAGGAACTGCAGTGCGAAGACCACTTCCAGAAGACGCATCATGCGTTACATGCTACGCTTGCCATTTCGCGCAGACGCTGAGTTGGGAGAATCCCGACACGGAGCTAAAACTATGCTGACCAGGATGGAAGCCCGCTTCAGACGTGATCCTGCCTTTGCCAATGCCTATCAAGGGTTTATGCGTGAGTATCAGGGTCTTTGTCATATGTCCAAGATTGGGGGAGGCGATCTTTCAGAATCAGGATTCTACCTACCGCATCACGGAGTATTGAAAGAAAGCAGCATCACCACCAAGCTGAGGGTGGTGTTCAATGGGTCCTACCTTACGACGAACGGGAGGTCGTTAAATGACCAGCTGTTAGTGGGCCCTAATCTGCTTCCGGATCTACAGCAACTACTGCTGCGCTGGAGAATCCACAAGGTCTGTCTGACTGCTGACATCGAAAAGATGTACAGGCAGATCTTGCTTCACCCCGAAGACCGACGATTCCAGAGGATCCTTTGGCGAGAGAAGGAAGAGGATGAGAGTGGTGATTATGAATTAAATACGGTCACGTATGGCCTCGCGTGTGCCCCTTATTTAGCAATTCGGACCCTGCACCAACTGGCTACGGACGAGCAGAGCAGGTATCCTCGAGCAGCTGAAATATTACGACACGACGTCTATATGGATGACGTTCTAACTGGGGCTAATTCCGAGAAAGAAGCCCGGGAGCTGCAGGAAGAACTAAGAAGACTAAGCTTGGCGGGCGGATTCAACCTCCGGAATTGGGCTTCGAACTGTTCGTCACTGATGGAAGCCCTACCTTTCGGAGATGCCATTCCGGAAATTAAGTGGCAGGAGGACGAGACTCACTCTGCTTTAGGGGTCCATTGGAGCTTGGCGAACGACTGCTTTCGGGTCCAAGTAACACAGGACGCCACCAACGAAACCGTAACGCGACGATCTATTTTATACACCCGGCCGTCTAGTTGCTCGAGTACCTTGTGCGGCCCGGTGTATGGTCGCTCGAGAGACTTCTTAGCCCCGACCCGCAGGAACACATGAGAACACGTATGCAATGTCTTAAAGAAGAACGCGCGCTTCTTGTACTTGTGCTCCACTGGAACCGCCTTGATTCGCCTCATGTATTCCCGAAACTCCTCCAAAAACACCTACGGGTCCGGAGCGAAATCATCCGGCAAAACAAACTCGCCCGGAACGCATAAGACCGTTCCGTAAACGTACTCGGCCGGCGACGCGCCCGTGTCCAGTCTGACGTGCGTGCGCAACCCCAGCATTACCGTGGGCAAAACGTGTACCCAATCGCAATCCGCGTGGCACATTATCGCTGCCTTAAGAGAACGGTGCCACCGCTCGACCATGCCGTTCGCGGCCGGGTGGTATGCGGTGGTGCGAACTCGCTCGCATCCCACAAGTTTCAACAATGCCGCAAACAAGTGAGACTCGAACTGGGCACCCTGGTCAGTTGTGAGCGTCTGAGGTGCCCCGAACCGCGTCACCCACCCGTCAAAGAAAGCCGTCGCGATCGTCCCCGCCTCGATGTGTTTCACCGGAATCGCTTCCGGCCAGCGCGAAAACCGATCAATGAATGTCACGCAATATTTGTACTCTTGACACTCAGGTAGTGGGCCGACGATATCCACGTGCACGTGTTGAAATCTCCCGTCAGGCAGTACAAATTGCGCGGGTGTCAAGCTGACATGGCGAGAGATCTTTGACTGTTGACAGTCTTCGCAGGCCTTGCACCAAGCCACGATGTCGCGATTCATGTTCGGCCATACATATCACTGTCGGATCACGCGGTCCGTTGCCTTTGCGCCGGGGTGCGCCGCGTTATGGAACATTTGAAATACCCGCCTACGTAAGGTGGCGATGATGTACGGGTGGATTGCCTCACCCGTCATCTCGCAGTACAGGGTGGTATGCGTGGGACCCCACTGTATCCGCTTCATTTTTAAAGGGAAGTTCGACGACTTGCGAATGCTTTTAAGTTCGTCGTCGGCCTCCTGTTGCGCCGCTAATTCATTCAGCTCGATCTCCACCGGCATACGCTTCTATACGCGATAGCGAGTCCGCCACCACGTTGTTTTCCCCCGCGATGTGTTCAATTCGCGTCGTGAACTGCGAAATAAACGATAATTGCCGTGACTGTCGTGGAGACGCTTTCTCCGAGCGTTGCTGAAACGCGTAGATTAGTGACTTGTGGTCCGTGAAGACCCTGCACTCTCGCCCCTCGAGGAGATGCCGAAAGTATTTAATCGCCTCGTATACCGCGGTTAACTCGCGATCATATGCACTATATCTACCCTGCGTCGGGCTAAATTTCTTTGAATAAAAAGCCAAGGGCCTCCATGAGCCCCGCAGTCGTTGCTCGATCACCGCGCCCATGGCGAAGTCCGACGCGTCGGTGACAACGCGGGTTTCAGCGTTTTCAGATGGATGAGCCAACAGCGCGGCGTTGGCCAGATCATTTTTTATTTTGATGAAGGCCTCCTCTGCTTCGATCGTCCAATCGATCACTCGCTGATCATTTTTGCGCGAATCGCGGAGGTATGCATGCAGCGGAGCCTGCGCGACCGCGGCGTGAGGAATACTACGCCTGTAAAAATTTATGACGCCAAGGAATTCCACGACTGTACGTGGTTTTGGATACTCCACGACGGAGCGTACTTTCGCCGCGGTTGGTCTGCAGCCCTCGGCATCGATAGTATGCCCCAAAACTTCCAATTCGGACTTGCCGAACTGACACTTTTCTATATTTAAGGGGGGAGACCACTGTCTCGGTCCGAAATGTAAGGGTATTTTCGGGAATTTATTTCAACCAAACAACGCAAGTAAATCAATTTATTGCTTAGTATAGTCAATAGTGTATATATCAAAGGGTAAGAAATTTTTTTTTAATCAAATTCATAAATCCGTTTTCTGTATACACTCCGTCAAAATTTGCGCTCCGGAAAAAACATGCTAGTCGCGTTGACAGTCCCCAGACCATATGGTTCATCGAAATTAAAAAAAAACAATAATATTTAGAAACTAGAAGCCTGCCTCTATTACGTGACGATCGCAAAATGTCGAATTTGTAAAAAATAACAAAATGGCGGACCACTGAAAAAAAAGTCGTATTTTCGGGGTACAAAATTGGGGAAATGTTGCTAAAAAAAATAGAAGAAGGTCGAAAATTGAAAATGTCTGATCGTCGCGTAAGAGCGACGGGTTTTCCGTACAATAAATGTCCTTGATCATGCCAATTGGACGTATAGTTTTCTCTGTAGACTGTCAACGCGGTTGAAAATTGTCATTCTGAGGAAATCGCGTTCAATGTTCCGCGTGGCTCAGTCGCGCGTTTGACACCGCTTCACGAAAAACACCATATCTCCGTCAATTTTGCGAATTTCTCCATAAAATTTGGAGAGAACATTCTTGAAACATACGTCTTTCGGAAAATGTAAAAAAGAAAAAATCGATTTTTCCGAGTTTTAATGGTCCGAAAAGTAAGGGTGTTTTCGGGAATTTATTTCAACCAAACGATGCAAGCAAATCAATTTATTGCTTAGTATAGTTAATATATACATATTGAAGGGTAAAAAAAACAATTTTTTCAATCAAGTTCATGAATTCATTTCCTGTATCCTCTTCGTCTCAATTTGCGCTGTGGCAAAAATATGCTTGTCGCGTTGACAGTGCCCAGGCCATATGGTTAATAGGTATTCAAAAAAACAATAACATTTAAAAACTAGAAGCTTACCTCTATTACGGGACGATCGCAAAATGTCAAAATTGTAAAAGTAGTATGGCTATGCTGGTTCCAACGCAGGTCCTCTGAGGGGAGCGCGGGGGCGGGGGGAAGTGACGGCGCGCGGGGGAGCGCTGCGGAGCGAAACGTGGGCGCGGGGCCTGCGGGGAGAGGAAGACCGGTTGCGCGCGCACGAGCCGCGGAGTGGGGGAAGCTGCGATGATGGAGGGGATCACTCCAGGCCGAGCTGCCGCGGAGACCTGACCCACCGGCGAAAACTTTTTCACACCTAACCGGAGGGAGGGAATGACCCCCGAGAACTTTTTCAGACCTAACCGGAGGGAGTGAATGACCCGCCGAAAATTTTTTTCCAAACCAATATGTGACATGCGGCGCGAAGAACGAAATAGAATTATGCAGTGTCTGCAAATCTTAGAATTAAGTGGTGAGGAAAGAAGACGGGTAAATAAATTGGAGAAATAATATACGTTTAAGAAATTTATTTAAAAATAAAAGAATGTAATTTAACATTTTTTCTTCCTACGAGCATCAACTAGAATATCACCGATGGCGCATGCTACCAGTTCGCAATCTACAAGATACTCCTCGTCGTAGTATTCGCTATCACGTATTATTTTAGCAGCACGACGCGCATCTAATGTTTCACAGGCAACATCACTCTGCCGTAGCACGTTAACAAAAGTTTCAAATTTTACACTCGCATCTTCTGCAGTTTGATACAGCCGCGGATACAAATACTCTATACATGGCTGAAGACTAAATAAAAATGATACTGTATCCAGTATGAAATACACTGTATCATCACCATCTGTCATCTTTATAATTGGCGAATCAGAGATCCGAAAAAAGTCCAACGATAAATTATCAATCCGCATGTAGTCTGGTTCAGGTAATCGTGCACATTCTTCGATGTTATCACGGTTGTCGAATAGTAGACCCCATGTATGCCATGATAATATGAGATGATTTCCATGATTGTCGCCGAGAAGAACTTCTACATAGACCGTACGGCCTACGTCGATTCCAATTTCCAAATATTTGCTACCCATGGTTGTTAATGCGTATCTTCTGACCATGATACGCGATGTTCGGCGCGGGCTAAGAGAAGAATCAAAGCTATGAAAGTGCTCACTCGTATTAGGAATAAACATAAAAAAAATTTTGAGAAGATGTGAAAATTAAGTCTTACCAAGCAACTGTATCCTCCCCGCATTGAGCTATGCCATCATCTTGCACGATCGGAACGTAATAATTCATACGTTCAACGTTTCCTTCGACACTGGTACTGCACATTTTTTTTCAGAGCACAATTTGTTCCGTCGAAAGTCACTGAGGCTACTGAGCAATTGATTGAATAGCGTTCGGGAGACTGGCTTAAATATGACCTAAATTGCTTCCCCCACCACAGCATTTTATTTTAAAGCATCCAATTTTTCCATAATGTGTTTCAATCTTTACGTCGCAGCATATCGCACGGTTGCATATAACTTGAGCCCCATCCTCAAGGATAAAAGTCTCGACACGTGTTGAATGTAATATAATACTTTTGGGAACGTAGAATCTTAGAATTATGCGGAATCAGCAGAAACTGTGTCGGATGATTTTTGCGCGCTAATTCGTCATACGCGTAAATCAGAGAAAGAATTTTGCTGTATCAGCAGAAACTGCATAGAACCATGTTGGGTTGGATCGTCGTTTTTGCATTGGAGGGAGGGGGTATGCCAAAAGAGTAAGACAGAGATCACAAATCATGACACGGGACTTTTGTGGCGCAAAATAGACACTGCGTTCGATAGTCGCGTGTTAACTGGTGCCGTGTTAAATTCGAATTACAGCGAGCCGCGCAACTTCCTCCAGGATGCGGCGACCATTGTGGTGGAGCATGTGCGGGACACTTTGAGGAAACATCGAAACCTCAAAGTGAACACTGTATTCAACGGTGAATTTGTGGCGGGTGACAAGCATGCTTGTAAAAGCATCAACACCCGAAACTGTGAACTCTTCCGCACATCCGATCTGCAGGAGTGGTACCAGAGATGCGTCATCGAACCCACCCTGACGTCGCTGGAAGAGTTCCAGGAACGCGACAGCGGATGGGCATTGACGAGAATCATGAATCTGACCGTCAATGTCAACAAATACAATCCGCTGCGCGCGGGGTGCCATCACAAGTTACCACAGGATTTATTGTTGAAGAATGCAACGATCAATGTGCAATCCCCGGACAATGCGTGTTTCGCGTGGGCAGTGGTCGCCGCTCTCCATCCCGCCGAACGAGACACCGCGCGTCCAAGTTCATACCCGCACTATACTTCCATATTAAATCTCCAGGGCATTGAGTTCCCAATGTCCCTGGGGCAAATTGGAAAATTTGAGCGGTTGAACGAAATCTCCATCAACGTGTACAGCTTCGAGATGGAGAAGACGAAGACGGTCTTTCCGTTGCGCCTCACCAGCCAAAAGAGGGATCGACACGTCAACCTGCTCTACACGCCGAATCAAGAACACGGCGATGTAGGGCACTTTGTGTGGATCAAGAATTTGTCCCGGCTGGTGAGCGCACAGCTGAGCAGGCACCAAAAAAAGAAATTCATCTGCGATCGGTACGTATATAAACTTATGAAATGTTGCAATGTCTCGCGAAACAAATTAAATAAAAAAAATTTTTGGGTTTACAGATGCATGCACTACTTTGGATCCACCACGAAGTTGGAGCTTCATTCGCTGGACTGTGGCAAGATGAACGACTGCGCCATTCTACTGCCCAGCGAAGGCAAAAATCTCCTCAGCTTCAACAACCATTGCAGGAAGGAGCGGCTCCCTTTCGTGATATATGCAGATCTGGAATGTGTCATCGAAAAAACGGAGGACAGTCATCGAATGGGTGATAATAATAATAATAAATTATGCGCGTATCAGCACCACAATGTGCACAGTATTGCCTATTATATGCATTGTTCGTACGATACATCGCTATCGACGTATCGATGTCGCCGCGACGCAGATTGTGTTTCATGGTTCGTAGACGAATTGAAAAATTTTGCAAACTTTGTCAAACCCATCTTGTCCAGTAATGTTCCAATGCTGGATTTAACTCCTGAACAGTTGACGACATTTCACAATGCAACACACTGTCATATTTGCGAAGAACCATTCGAGGCTAGCGATGTACGAGTCCACGATCATTGCCATCTGTCCGGACGGTTTAGAGGCCCAGCACATACGGAGTGCAATTTAAATTATAAAAACGCGTTTTCCATCCCCATAGTTTTCCACAATTTATCCGGCTATGATTCACATTTCATTATCGAGGAAATAGCTACCGCTTTCGAAGGTCACGTTGACGTATTACCAATAACTAAAGAAAAGTATATTTCTTTCACAAAAAATGTCGAAGATACGGCTGATTCAGACTCGCAAAATTGTATTAAATTGCGATTCATCGATTCGTACACATTTCTCAACGCCAGTCTCGACAAATTAGCATCCTTTCTTAGCACAGATAAATTAAAAATTTTACAATCCCAATTTGAAACATTATCCACCGAGGATTTCAATTTATTGACACGAAAGGGTGTCTTTCCGTACGAATACCTTGATTGCGCGGACAAGCTGCAGGACCCATGCTTACCGCCGCGCGAATCATTCTACAGTTCGTTAACGGGTGAGACTATCCGAGAGCGATTACGCGCACGCCGAGACTGTCTGGCAGCGTTTCGAGATTAGAACCTTGGGCGAATACAGCGACTTGTATTTGAAAACTGATGTCTTGTTATTAGCAGATATTTTTGAAAATTTTCGCGAAAGTTGTATCAAGAGTTACGGATTAGATTCAGCGCATTATTATACTCTACCTGGTTTCACGTGGGATGCAATGCTAAAACATACAAAAATTACATTCGAATTGCTCACAGACATCGATATGGTCATGTTTATCGAACGCGGTATACGTGGGGGTTTAAGCCAATGTTCCGGAAGATACGCACATGCCAAAAACAAGTACATGCCATCTTACGACGCATCGGAAAAGTCATCGTACTTGATGTACTTTGACGTGAACAATTTGTATGGATGGGCAATGTGTCAGCCCCTACCATACGCTAAATTTCGATGGGTCGAAGATGTTGCGAATTTTGACGTGTCTTCAATCCCGATCGATTCGCCCACGGGATACATTCTCGAGGTAGATCTGGAATATCCGCAACGTCTGCACGACGCTCATGCCGATCTACCGTTCTGCCCGACGCGTGCCAAACCACCTGGTAGCAGGCAGGACAAATTACTCGCGACGGTATACGATAAGCAGCGTTACGTTATCCATTATCGCAACCTGCAACAGTGCACGCGTCACGGTCCTCGTATTACAAAGATACACCGCGTGCTTCAATTCGCTCAATCTCCCTGGCTCCGCGATTATATCTTACTCAATACACGGTTTAGAACAAGCGCGACAAACGACTTTGAAAAAAAATTTGTACAAATTGATGAACAACGCGGTATTTGGTAAAACTATGGAAAATGTACGAAATCACGTGGATGTAAAACTTTTGACACATTGGGAAGGGCGATATGGTGCGGAGGCAATGATCGCGAAACCGAATTTTCACAGCAGAAGTGTTTTTTCGGAAAATTTAATAGCTGTTGAATTGCGAAAACTCGAGGTGAAATTCAACAAGCCGATATACGTGGGTATGTGCATTCTGGACATATCAAAAATTTGTTTGTACGAATTTCACCACGAGTACATGTCACCCAAGCATGGAAAAAATTGTAAAATTCTATATACCGACACAGATAGTCTCATTTATCACATTCAATGCGATGATATCTACGGGTCCATGAAACACAATATCGATAGATTCGACACAAGCGATTATCCTACCGACAATCCATATAATATGCCGCGCGTAAATAAGAAGGTTCCGGGGCTGATGAAAGATGAATATAACGGTGCGATAATGACCGAATTCGTAGGTCTTAGAGCGAAAATGTATGCACTTCGCGTAGACGGCAAAAAAGATACGAAAAAGGCGAAAGGCGTCAAGACCAACGTCATAGCCAGAACGATAACTTTCGACGACTACGCGCATTGTTTGCATAGGGAGATCGAAATGGTTCGCAGACAATCATGCATACGGTCTAAATTTCATAAAGAGTACACCATTTCGGAATCTAAAATCGCTCTAAGCCCACACGATGACAAGCGGCATATCGTACCCAATTCGATCGACACTCTGCCCTGGGGTCATTATAATATCCCATTGTAAAATAGAAATTGTATTTATTGTATAATATAAAATTATTTGAGAATGTATAATATAAAATTATTATTGTGTTTATTCTATTTATTCTGTAAAATATAAATGGTGGAATTAATGTATAAAAAAATTGTTCACACATATATATGTATCATTGTATTTATTGAACCATGTATTATTATGCTACAATACATTATTTTTATTTATCCAAGAAGCTTGTGATTTATCAAACCCCAACCACTTGACGTACACCTTATTCCCCTTTCTACGCAACACTTTTTCCACTAGATACACATCAGGATCGGTGACGCGTTGCATCTCGTGTTCATAGAATCCTCCGGCAACAAGTTTTCCACAGGAATCGACCAGCAGATACGTTGCGGGATTAGTTGCTTGTACTTTGGCTATCTTGAACACCTCCGTTGTCCAATTCGGCGTATAGCCTTTATCGAATATGGTTTTAAATTTGCTCACGCGCACAAACTCGCCCAACTTGAATCTCGCTGGAGCAGCGATCTTTATGTTGCTGTATACGGTGGCTAGCAGCTTATCGGTGATCGCAGGGATAACATCGCAAGGACGCATTCTGATGGTTCTATGTTTTCGTGCGTTATACTCTGCAAGTAGACTTGGTAGCGCATCGGTCCATCTATAGGTTCCATTGAGCGTAAACAGTTTCCACATATCGTTCTTCAAAGTTCGATTGAAACGTTCTACGACGGACGCCTTCATCACCGAATACGTCGAATAATGATTAATGTCATACTTTGTCAAGAGTTTCTGCACATCGGCGTTGTAAAATTCTTTTCCTTGATCGGTTTGCAAATTTTTCGGATATCGATCTCTAAATATCTTTGCAAACGCTTTAGTCACCTCAGCGCCACTTTTAGTCTTGAGCGGTAACGCCCATGCATACTTGCTCAACACATCGATGACGGTAAGTATGTAGTGGTGACCCTGGTTGAATCGTGAGTATGGACGCATTTCTACAATGTCAGCTTGCCACAGATCATCGTATCCATGCACTATGACGCGCCTCTGCGGGAAATGTCTTCGAGCTGGAGCATGCAATTCCTCAACGAGTTGTAGCTTCTTGTGGCCGTGGTTTTCTTTACTCTTGGATTTCGATATTGGCTGCATGTTTGATCGCAGTGGTGTCTTTGACACGAATGACGTGATAATTATCGGGCACGTGCATTAAGTGCTCCCAATTGGCCCAGGGGCAAGTTCATCCGCCTCGCATGATTCTCCTTCGCAGCGCTGCTGCGGGATAGAATTCGACGCCTGCGATATCTTTTGAACACTGTTTTGCAACGTCAGCATATCTGTCTGAAACGCGACCAGCTTCCTCTCTAATTCTTCCTGCTGTTCTCTCAAAAGTTTAATGTTCTTTTCCATGTATAGTTTATTGACGACATCGGTGTCGGCCACCGGTTGAGCTACGCGTCGTATCTTGCGTGATTTTGCGTCAAAGTCTGCATCGGCTACGCAAAGAGCGTTATTTCGCATATAATTTCGAAGCAAACCGCTCCATTTGTAATAGTCCATTCTAGCTGCTCCACTCTTCTCGAGCGATACCCCAAATTTGTTGATCGGCATCTCGATGCATACAGTGCATATCATTGGCGTGCGGCTTAATTTATATAATGAGGCCTACCTCACGTAGTTCCTCGTAAATAGATAGAATTTCGGGATCATGAGAGTTGTTACCCGCCTGACGTGACGCTTCCAGCAAACGCAATCGATCCACCAGCTCGTTGGGATCGTCCCAGTGTACATAATCGATCTTGTTATCGTTTACCACCATGGCTCGTGGTGTCCTAAGACCTTTCCCTGCTTTACTGACTGATGCGCGGGGGATTAGCGGTGCAATTACATGTCTGTACTTGTATCCCTTGTTGCTCAATATGGGATTTTTAGCACCATGATCGCGTCTGTGGGCATTCGTCGCCAGCAGTATACTTTTGCATTTTTGTTTATCGGCATCGGTGTATACTTCGAACATGTATCGAACGTCAATCGTACCACTTCGAACGTATATAGAACGTATATTGGACATGTAATGAACTACTTCGAACATGTAATGAACCACTTCGAACATGCATCGAACGTCAATCGTACCTCTTCGAACGTGTATAGAACGTGTATTGGACATGTAATGAACCACTTCGAACATGTAATGAACCACTTCGAACATGTATCGAATGTCAATCGTACCTCTTCGAACGTGGTTCATTACATGTCCAATACACGTTTTATACACGTTCGAAGTGGTACGATTGACGTTCGATGCATGTTCGAAGTGGTACGATTCACGTTCAGAGTGGTACGATTCACGTTCGATTCACGATCGATACCCGTTTGATACACGTTCGAAGTGGTACGATTGACGTTCGATGCATGTTCGAAGTGGTACGATTCACGTTCAGAATGGTACGATTCACGTTCGATTCACGTTCGATACCCGTTTGATACACGTTCAGAGGGGTACGATTCACGTTCAGAGTGGTACGATTCACGTTCGATTCACGTTCGATACCCGTTAGATACATGTTCAAAGCCGTTCAATACCCGTTCGATACATGATCAAAGTGATTTGGTCTAGTCGCTTGGTGTGTCCAAAGAAGAAGGGAAAGAAGATGCGTGTGAAGAAGGAGAGGATGGTCAGCGAAAATGAATGTGGTGAACAACAGCATCTTACTTTTGCAAAGCTACGCACTTCTCGATTTCATGATAAGATTTTAAATGCAAGAGCCTGGAGATGCAGCGAGACCAGTTGTCTTCAAATCTTTGACGGCAACAGTCTCTTTAAAGGCAATAGTTCCAACCAAAAATAATGGGAATATTCAGGATTGCGCCCGACGAGGACCAGGAGATGTGGGGGAATAATCAGGAGGTATGTACATAACAATGTTTTGTACGGTTTTTTTACGTTTAACACGTGAATATTATATCAAGGTTTCTATGTTCTAGGATTTGCAGGGAGCAGTCGGGGGTGGTGGTGGTGGTGAGGACAGCATCGAGGACTCCTCATCCTCCGACACCGATGACAGCGATGACAGCGACAACATCGCTGCAGCCATTGATGGCTTGCTGGTAAGTGATATTGTGATAGGATATTGTGCGGAATGTATTAATATTATATTTGCGTTTACATGTTTTAGAACCTGCCACCGCTGCCACCACCGCCCCAGATAGAGCGTTTGCGGGACATGCTCCCGGATCTTGCTCGCGCCACCGCCAACGCAGCGCGGAGAGATTAATTTATATAGATTTTAATTTGTTTAGTTAATTTCATTTGTATATATTTTTTCTATTTTTTCTATTTTTTTCTATTTTTTCTATTTTTACTATTTTGTCTATTTTATATTATAATTATTCATACTTTTATTCATATTCTTATATTATTCATATTCTAATATTTATTCCATGTTATTTTATTATATTTTATTATTATATTCCTTTTTTATTATATTTCTATTTAGTTGTATATTTATATTTTTTTCTATAACAATATATGTTTCTTAAACTTATATTATTTCTACATTTTATTTTCCCGTCTTCCTTCTCCTTTCGCCACATAATTCTAACATTTGCAGACACTGCATAATTCTATTTCGTTCGAGCCTTCTTCGCGCCGTTGAATGACGTCATCGCACGCGGCTGCTCCAGAGGAGTCACATTACGCACGATCGCGCGAGACGCTGCGACGCTAAGTATTGCTCTCTCTTTCCCTCCACGAATTGAGATTTTAATGTAATGCTCTCTCTTTCCTTACTCCGAATACGTGGTTTGTAAAATGCCGATCTTTCCCGACATTGTCCGAAACATCATCCGATAAAAATAAATTATTATTTCTCTGTGTTGGGGGGAAAATTCGATCACATATTGGTTTGGAAAAAATTTTCGGGGTTGGGCCAAGGTCATTTCCTCACTCGGCTAGGTATAAAAAATTTTCGGGCGTGGGTCAGGTCTGGAGAGGTCTCCGTGGCTGGCTATCGAAAGAAGAAAGGATATGTATGGTTTGTAAGAAAGAGGAAGAAACAGTGAAACACGTGATTGAAGCATGTGAAGTAAGTGGAGAGAGTGGCAGCAATTGGAAAGAGGTAATTAGAGGAGAAGGGACAAACTTGGTTATTCTATAGGACAGTGATGAGCAACCCGCGGCCCGCGGGCCACATTTGGCCCACCTGAACATCGTCATATCTGTTTTTCATGAACGATGTTATATTTATATATTTAATATTGCGGCCCGCGTAGAGAAGTAGGTCTCCACTTGTGGCCCACTTCTGACAAAAGGTTGCTCGCCACTGCTATAGGAGATAATAGGGAGAAGGAAAAGATGGGAAGAACAGGAAAGTGATAAAAGATGATTATGCAACATAAAATAGATTAGGAAACACTTGTAAAATAGAAAAATTGGTTAAGACACAGCAGGATACATTAGAAGGGTAGGACTTACACTGACACAATCACGGGAATGAAATGGAAAGAGTATATGATCGTTAAATTGTAACACAAAAGTGGGTAACAAATTAAATTATTATTATTATTATTATATTTTTTCTTCTTATAATGTATTTTTTATATTGAATTTTTATATTTTTATTTTTTAATTCATATTTTTATATTCATATATATATATATTTTTTTATTTTCTTTTATATTTTTATTGAGTTTTATATTGTATTGTATTTTATTATCTATTTTAATTGTATTTTTATATTTTTAATTTCATTTATATTCATTTATATTTATTTTTTATATTGTATTGTATTTTATCTTATATTTTTATTGTATTTTTATATTTTTTCTTTTTTATATTATATTCTTTTATATTCTATTTTTATGTTTTTTTTTCTTTTTATATTATATTTATTATTTTATTTTATTCTTTTTTATATTGTATTGTACTGTATTTTATTTTCGTATTTAATTGTATTTTCTTTTATTTTATTTTATTATTATTTTATTTTATTTTTCAATTGTATTTTTATATTTTATTGGTGAAGAAGTGTGATCGAAAATAGAGCAGATAAGTATATACATCCAAGAACAAGAAAGAGAGATGAAAATAAAAGAGTCAAAGTTCCTAAGAGAATTAAGAGAGGTGGCAAGCAAACCAGGAGATAAGTCGAAATACTTATGAGGGAAGAAGAAAAAAAGGAGAGGAGAATTAGAATGGATAGGAAGAATCATACAGGGTAGTGAAACGAGGACATGTAAATATTGGATATCGAAAGATGAAAGGATATGTAGGCTTTGTAAGAAAGAGGAAGAAACAGTGAAACACGTGATTGAAGCATGTGAAGTAAGTGGAGAGAATGGCAGCAATTGGAAAGAGGTAATTAGATGAGAAAGGATAAACTTGGCTATTCTACAGGAGATAATAGGGAGAAGGAAAAGATGGGAGGAAGAGGAAAGTGATAAAAGATGATTATGCAACATAAAATAGATTAGGAAACACTTGTAAAATAGACAAAATTGTTAAGACACAGCAGGATACATTAGAAGGGTGGGACTTACACTGACACAATCATGAGAATGAAATGGAAAGATTATTTCATCGTTAAATTGTAACGCAAAAGTGGGCAATAAATTAAATTTTTATTTTTATTATTATTATATTTTTGTCTTTTTTATATTGTATTTTTATATTCTATTTGTATGGAGAGAACTCAAAGATGTTGAGAATCGTGCGGTTTATTTAGAGATAAAGAATTGAGGCGATACAATAGATACGTAACACTTTCGGCGAATGTTGTTGAGATATTACTGTTCTGTGTAACTGAGCACTCGGGTCGGTCACGAGAGCGTGAGTGCGTATGAATGTAGACGAGGTGTTGTGTGGAAGAGTATGTATGTATGATGTCGCGAAAAGTAAATAGGAAGTCCATCAGCTGTTCGAGAATGTTCATGTTGTCTTGCGATTGATGTGAAGGAGAGAAAAAGAGAAGGAGAAAGAACGAGAGATTGAGAGACAGAGAGAGAGAGAGAGAGAGAGATGGTTCTGCTGATACACTATTTATTTTCTATTTTTATATTTCTATTGTTTAATTAATTGAACAATATGTAATCATTTTACAAATATTGCAATCTATTTGCTTGTCTGTCTCCCTCCTTCACTTGTCATCAATTTCTATCGACTCTGCATAATTCTTTCTATGATTCTCGCCTCCAATTCTAAAGACGATACTACGTAATAAGTCGCTGTATTTCAAACTGAATACAGTATCATTTTTATTTAATCTTAAGTCATGTGTAAGCTATGTGTATCCGCGGCTGTATCAAACTGCAGAAGATGTGAGGACAAACTTTAAAACTTTTGTTACTGTGTTGTAACAGGGCGACACTGCCTTCGAAACATTACATACGCGTCGTGCTGCTAAAATAATATGTGATAGCGAATACTACGACGAGGATTATCTTGTAGATTGCGAACTGGTAGCATCTGTCATCAATGATATTTTAGCGGATGCTAAACGGTTGTCAACTTGACAACCTAGAACAAGCAGAGGATCTCAGCTGGCCACCGCCGAGCTGGATGTTGCGCGCACTCATTGGATCACCGTGGTCCAGCGACAAGAGTTTGCTGAAGAAATCCGATGTTTGAAAAGTAAGCAATCTCTTCCTAGACACAGCAAGCTGCTGCGGCTCACCCCGTACCAAGACGACCAGGGGATACTTCGGGTAGGAGGAAGGCTGCGACACTCCCTCCTGCCAATGTCGGAGAAGCATCCCATCATCCTGCCGAAGGAGGGTCACTTCACTAGCCTGATAATCAATGAGGCTCATAGACGAAGCTTACACGGTGGCACTCAACTCACTTTGGCCGTGCTGCGTCAACAGTATTGGATTCTTCAGGGGCGACAGAGAGTTAAGGCGTACATTCAACGCTGTCTGCCCTGTGTACGCTGGAAGGCCACCGTCGGACAACAACTCATGGGCGATCTACCAGCAGCTCGATTAAATCCAGGGAGGCCCTTCCTTCAAGTCGGACTGGACTATGCAGGGCCTTTTCTCCTGGTAGCCTCTCGGGGGAGAGGGCAACGATGCTACAAGGGTTATATTGCAATTTTTCAGTGTCTCGTAACTCGCATCTGGAAATGGTTTCACATTACAGCGCCGAGGCCTTCATTGCTGCCTTACGTCGGTTTACCTCTCGACGTGGACTCTGCTCGGTGATTCATAGCGATCAGGGCACCAATTTTATCGGAGCTGCCAAGGAACTTCGTTCATTGGTGGCTGGCCTGGCCAAGGAAGGTGGAAGACAGTGGACTCATCTATTAACGGAAGGGATAACTTGGAAATTCAATCCTCTCTCCGCCCCCCACTTCGGCGGTACTTGGGAGGCTGCTGTCAAGGCTGTGAAACATCACCTCCGAAGGGTCATCGGGGAACAACGGCTCACCTTTGGGGAGTGGACCACTCTGCTGACACAAGTCGAGGCTTGTCTTAATTCGAGACCGTTGCAGCCCTTGAGCGACGATCCCGACGACTTGTCCGCCTTGACGCCTGGCCACTTCCTCATCGGGGACGCACTATTATCCATCCCGGATCCTCCAGTCGACGGCATGCCAACAAATCGACTGTCCCGCTGGCACTTGCTTCAACAAATAAGGGCCCATTTTTGGCAAAGATGGTCGTCTGAATATTTGCAGACGTTGCAGGCACGCTATAAATGGACTCACCAACGTAGACAGCCCAAGGTCAACGATTTATGCCTACTGCGATCCGAGCTGCAATCTCCCGCCAAATAGCCACTAGCACGGGTCACAAAACTGCATCCAGGGCCTGACGGACTAACTAGGGTCGTCACAATAAAAACCGCGCGATCCGAATTTTTACGTCCCATCGTAAAACTTATATATCTGCCTTTTGTTCAGGACGAAAATCACACTTGATCCATAGCTTCGGATCGACATCCGCATGAGGAGTGGCGCCACTTTACTGCTGCACGATCGCGTCACATCGATCCACCAATCAAGAGCTCGGACGCCCGGACGGATCATTCATCCTTGATGAAGGCGGGCGGGAAATGTAAGAGAAATCGGCAACTTAACGCCATCTCTCGGCTGCGCGTATAAAGTTTAACCGACATACGTTTGGCGAGCCTACTCACTCGTGCGGAACGTCGATCCCGAACCCCCCGAAAGGAGAGATAACGCTTCCCGGAAATCGCGAGAAGATTCCTCGATCACTCTCGCTGGGATTCGATTTCGATCAGGTTTGCTTCAGTTGTAATCGGTTCGCTATTTTTGCTTTCGGCTAGTGCTTGGTGAATTGTTCGCCTGCTAGAATTAATCACTAAACGCTAATTGCTTCCTTGTGTAATTGCTTCAGATTAAATTGCTTTGTGCGTTTAGAGCCCGCTAAATCGCTGTGCCTGCTAAAGGTAAAAGAAACGAATTTTACGCCATTTTGTAACATCCAATTTAATAGACATATAAACTTAGAATAATTGACAAGTGTTAAACGAATAAAGTAATCTAGAGTTACATAGTGTAGTTCCGCGAACCTCTCATTTCGAACGCGCTAAATCCGTTAATCCTTAAATCCTAAACACTGTTCAAAGTACAGCCTGGCATTACGCATCGCCAATGTAATGTTGGTCCTCTCCCTGCAGATAATAAAATTCAATTTTCTGTCTTTTAATAGCATTTAACGAGTGCATTTCAAAAATAAAAGTGTTAAGTTTAGAAAATCATTTTTAAAAACTTTTACAGTAAATTGGAAGTTTTTGATACTAGAGTTTATAGCCTAAAAATACAAAAACATCACGAATATTCAAATAAACATGTGTCTTAAATGTAACTCAAACCGTACATAAAACTTTCTTACCCATCACCCTCTTTGCAGTTGCTCCATTCTTTTGCACATTCATTTTAAGTTAAACAGTAAACTAAAGTAAACACTAGCGTTTCACTCACGTTTTACTTGTTTTCACTTATAAGACAGTGTAAGTCTCAGCCGATCGTGTATGTACAGACACAAACACAACTATACCGCGACACTAGCGCCCCCTAAGCTATGAAAGCTTCCTGTCTAAACGCTATTCCGGAAGTTCCCTATTCAGTTTCCACCCACTGCCTGATAAGCACGAGCACAGCCGACTCTAGTACGAGGGGGCAGAAACTAAGATAGGAACTTCCGAAATAGCGTTTAGGCAGGAAGCAGCAGGCTTTCATAATTTAGGTGGCGTTGCTGCTGCGATATAGTTGTGTTTGTGTCTGTACATACATGATCGGCTGAGACTTATACTGTCTTATAAGTGAAAATAAGTGAAACGCTAGTGTTTACATGTGTTTACTGTTTAATAACTTACAATGAATGTGCAGAAGAATGGAGCAACTGCAAAGATGGTGACAGGTAAGATAGTTTTATGTACGGTCTGAGTTACATTTGAGACACTTGTTTATTTGAATATTCGTGATGTTTTTATATTTTTAGGTTATAAACTCTGTTATCAAAAACTTTCAATTTACTGTAAAAAATATTAAAAATGATTTTGAAATGCACTCGTTAAATGCTATTAAAAGACAGAAAAATGAATTTTGTTAGCTGCAGGGAGAGGTCGGAGAGGACCAACAGTACATTGGCGATGCATAGTGCCAAGTTGTACTTCGAACAGCAATATAGAGACACAGCTTCTGTAAGAATGTGATAAGGAGTGAACAATGGTTGAACTGAGTACGGTTCAGGCAAAGTGCACCAGGCTGGTACGGGTGTCGCAGGTATGCATGATGTAATATTGGTAATAATTATGATAATCATAATAATAATAAGTAAAATATCCTTTATGTTGTATATAGAACTCATCGGTTCCTGCTTGGGGTGAAATATAGCTATGATGTATCGTTCAACAGTATACTGCCCGTAGAACGTTCCCCTGACCTCCACGTGCGTCTCAAGCGCCTACGATGCACGCATATTTAGGTGAAGTTCAAAGTCAATTGTCTCGAAAACGAAGCCTCTACCGCAAATTCGTCACTCTGGATTTTCGCCTTATATTTGCCTGTAGAATCACCTCCGAAAGTATTGACCATAGGTAGAGGAACACCATGTATATGAAGGTCGCGAACGAAGGAATATATATGTACATACATGAACAATGTGATATCAGTAATTAATATAACTACTTAGCACTATAGCGTTTAAGCAAACTGTTAAATTGAATACAAGGAACATTTTTCAAAGAAAAATTTAAGCCACTCACTAATCCTTATCTCTACTTGTATTTTTTACAATTAAGTATCTTATACAAAATGTAGCGTAAGAGATATATTTGTTGGCATTATCAATTATTGGTGGCAAAATAATGTCCAATTATGCCAATAATAATACAAAAAATCGGAAGGTTTAGATAAGAAACTTCAGGGGAATGAGAAATATTTAATTACATTTAATTATTGCAAATTTAATTAAATGTTTTTCTTTTACACCCGAATTTTGTATCCAAATATTCTTAACATGTCAACAAATATATCTTATTCTATATTGCAGTATGCAGATTCTGACCGTATTTCAATTTTCCCGGATTGGGTCGCCATATTGAATTTGAGTTCTAAACACAATCTTTCATAACGTAGATGGCGCTGAAATACGGATCCAAAACTTTTGCTGGAGATTCTGCCCCCTGTCTAGTACTAGCCGTGCGGAAGGCAAAGTGGCAACACTGTGAGAGTCCAGCTTCGATATATATATATACACTAGGCGGCGGAATCGGCTTCCCATCGGCAATTTGGCAATGTTGTTACGAGTTGCGATCCTCGCTCTAGCGGCGTTCAGCGCAAGCTCCTAAAGCGCGAAGTTTAAGTAGGATAGAGTTAAGGATGAACTTTATCACATTAGGAATTTATCTTCGCCTCCTTCCTTATCGCTCGAAAAACAATGTATTGATAAAGAAAAGAGGAACAAACGTAAGAAGAAGCCTGTTTCTTCTCCTCGCATTAGATTTCCGACGTTGTTACGATATAGACGTGTCGAAATAAATCTTATCCCAATCATTCTCCAAATATCCATGTTGTCTTGCTTCTCGTTTATATTACTTCTAAACCATTCTACAATCTAATTAATTCATTTCAGTTCAGTTCTATAAGTTTCATTGAGTTCTAAGTGTTTACTACAAATCATTTTATTCATTTTAACTTCACGCGTTCGCGAGCAGAGCTCTTCAGGGCTCCACGGACGCCGGACCCCACAGAAACTCCCTAAAGCCAGAAGAATTCCCAGCCGGCCTCGCAACAACGTTACATGCTGGGTACCCCTGTGTCGAAGAACCACTGAGTTATTCCTAGTGACAATGGTGACAATTTTACAAGTTGTTATTTAGTTTGCTAAAATGAATTTTGCTTGATAAAGCATTACACGTAAGAGGATGATGGGCTCAATTCCTCATCTATTTGGCAAAGAAGTAGCATGTATCGTAGGTAGAAAGTTTTTGGACTGCCAGGCCGAAATCTCTTCCGCATAGGACCCTCTCACTTGCACATAAAGCCCTGTCCTTGTTTAGCACCATCCCTGTCTACCGCATGCTCTCCGTCACTCCCGTGCAGCGAATTGGCGCTAAGAGGCTAGTTATTTCTTACGAAGGAGCAATATCGATGGTCCTTACTGTCGATAGATTATTTTCACTATCAATAATTATCGGTATTGAAAATCGTGGGTTGATATCCGTGCAATTCTGATCGCTTTGCTTAAGAACTGCTGCTAAAGCTGATAAAGCATTAAATTTAATGATCGCTTTGCTTAAGAAAAGCGATCAGAATTGCACGGATATCAACCCACGATTTTTAATACCGATAATTATTGATAGTGAAAATAAGCTATCGACAGTAAGGACCATCGATATTGCTCCTGTTGCGTGGCCGTCTGGTTTCCCTCTGGCTCCTTCGTAGGGAATTTGGCGAGGGTCGATGCCCGTGGAGTGCTAAGGCACTCTGCTCCTTGGACGCGGATTTTTTAAGGAAATGATTGTATTAATGATGAGGATAATAAAACAATAAAACGATTAAAATACAAATAATTAGTAACTTTAATAAACACAACGAATAGATTTGAACGCTAATAAAGAATTCTAGAGGATTTTACTAATACGTGTGCTCGCTACTGCTTTCGGGGCTCGAGTGACGCTTTCCAAGTGGATACTCTTACAACCGTTTTTTATTTTTTACAAGATGTCCTTAACAACTAAGCCAAACAAACATCTATTAGCTAAATTCCTCTTGGTCGATTTATTTTTTCCCGGTTGTTGATTTTCAGAATCAAGTGTTTAACAACATAGCTCTGGAATTTCACCTAGGAGAAAGAATCAAATTGCAGTTCATTTATTCAAACACCCGTTTCCAAGGGGGTATCGATTAATTTATAATCCTGAAGTCCTCTCATTAAAGGATCTCTAACTATTTTCAAACACCTCAGCCTTGTGCGAACTTCACTTTGTCTCCCTTTCCCATTACATTCAGGTGATCCGATTCGAACTTCGCGCTTCTAAAGTTTATACTACACGCTGCTAGACGGGAGTCGCAACACTCCTTCGTAAGAAATAACTAGCCTCTCAGCGCCAATTCGCTGCACGGGAGTGACGGAGAGCATGCGGTAGACAGGGATGGTATTAAACAAGGACAGGGCTTTATGTGCAAGTGAGAGGGTCTTATGCGGACGGCGGCTACCTCGGGGTCGCGGCGGACAGAACGCCTTCCCGTGCTGGAACACCGATATGGGGATTTCGTGCGTTTACCTAGACTTCGGCCTGGCAGTCTAAAAACTTTCTACCTACGATACATGCTTTTTTGCCAAATAGATGAGGAATTGAGCCCATCATCCTCTTACGTGTAATGTTTTATCAAGCAAAATTCATTTTAGCAAACTAAATAACAACTTGTAAAATTGTCACCATTGTCACTAGGAATTGTTGGATGTTGGAACATTTTTGTTAGGTTAAAATAATTGTTCTCAGATTTGTTGCACGATGAATGAAACGTAAAAGTATTTAATAATATAACATTAATATAACAACACTTTGTCTTCGCACGTGTTCTTACTATTGCAGCAACCATCTTGAACTAAGACTCTTTTTCGACAGAGACAGTGCGTCGTGTTGCCATCCCAAAGAAAACGCTACACTTGTAAGAGCTAGATGGCGCCACGACTGTACTGACTCGCAATAGTTGAACACTCGAGATTATTAAATTTACCGACTATTCAACACGCCTCCTTAAATTAATAATCTCGGGCAATATGTTTTCTTATTCAGGCTTATTCTTGAAGTAGTTTACAGTAACTCGCTTAATTTCTAATCTTACATATTAATCTTATTTTTAATTTACTTATTTTAAATCAGTCTCCACGCTTTTCTCATCCTCACAAATTTCGCTTTATCTAAACTTTTGGTTAACATGTCCGCTAGATTTAATTGTGAATCGATTTTCACAATATCAATTGTTCCTTTTTCATAATGTTCGTTAATATAGTGAAACTGAACCTCAATGTGTTTTGAGTTCTTGGTAAAATTACCAAACTTTGCTATCGCAATCGCACCAGAATTGTCTTCATACATAGTTATTGCTTTATCAAACTTTATATTGAAAGATTCATTTAACAAGTTTTTAACAAATAATATTTCAGTCACAGCTTCCGACATTGCTGTGTATTCTGCAAAAGTTGAGCATTTGGTCACAGTGTTTTGTTTATGCGTTTTCCAAAAAATTAAATTTCCATATAATCTAATTGCAAATCCTGTCGTAGATTTTCTATCTACATTATCGCCTGCATAGTCCGAATCTACCATACAATCTAATGTTTCTGATTCTAAATTATCGTAGTAAATTAGTTTCATATCTTTTGCCTTATATAAATATTTTAAGACCCGCATTGCATATTTGAAATGTGTACTGTCGTAACAACTTTGATAACGACTTAGGTAGTTAACGCTATATGATATATCTGGCCTCGTGCCTGTACTAATATATAATAATTCCCCTATCAAGTTCCTATACTTTATTTCTTCATCAATTTCTGTAGCTGGATCTAATTTTAAATTAGTTTCCATTGGGGTATCATATAGTCTAGCATTTTCAAGATTATATTTTGTAGCCAAAGATTCAATATATCTTGTTTGACATAAAGTCATCTTGTTCCTCTGATCATTATAGTCAATATCAATACCTATATAGTTTCCAATTTTGCCTAAATCCTTCATTGCAAACCTTTCCATTAAGCTTGCTTTTACTTCATTGATTTTCATTTTGTCTTTTGAACAAATCAAAAGATCATCTACAAAGACTAGTATGTATATTGAATCTTTGCTTTTGCAATTTACGTATAAACAATAGTCATGATTGCTTCTTATGAAACCTAGTTCCTGTACGAATTTGTTGAAGCAATCGTACCAGGCTCTAGGGCTTTCCCTGAGACCATAAAGTGCCTTTTTTAATTTACAAACCCTATTTTCGCCTGTTTCGTAGCCCTTTGGCTCATTAATGTACACCTCTGTTTTTACGCGACCATTTAAGAACGCTGTCTCGACATCCATTTGCTCTATAAAGAGATTATTTCTACAACTGTGCGACAATAAGATTTTTAATGTTTGCATTCTACTTACTGGTGAATAGACGTTCTCAAAATGTTCTTTCTGCTGAAAGCCTCTAACGACTAACCTAGCTTTGTAAGTGTTATTGTTTTTCTTTTTATATATCCATTTGACATCTATAATTTGTTTATCTTTGGGCTTTTCTACAACTTGCCATGTGTTGTTTTTCTTTAGACTTTCTATTTCAGAATTCATTGCATTTTGCCATTCTTTTGATTCGTTAGAATTTAACGCCTCCTCAAATGTGCTTGGGATATTTGCGTTAACATAATTTATATATACAACATGGGATATTGGATTTCCATATCTGTTTATTGGATTTTTCCTTCTGTTTGATGTCCTTGTTGGTATTGACTGTTCTTGGCTTTCGTTTTGTAGCTCATTAGTATTTTCACCTCTTTCTTCACTGTCATTTGTAGCATTATCAGAAGTGATTTTATTTTCTTCTTGACTATTTTCTTCTGTTTCACTCTCTTCAGATTCATAGTTATCTATTACTCTATCCTTCTGGTCATCATCCTCTTCTAAGCAAATTAATTTGGTATCTTCTTCGACTATTTTTACATGCCTAGCATTAATTACCCTATTATTAACTAATACTCTATAACCATTTTCAACGTAACCTACTAATACACCCAATTCTGCTTTATCATCCCATTTTGTTTGTCTTTTCGCTTCTGGGACTCTAACAAAAACTCTACTGCCGTAAATTTTTAAATGTTCAACATTGGGTTTAATACCAAAAAATATCTCATAAGGAGATTTATTCTCCACTGTATTCGCTATAGTGCGGTTTTTCAAGTATGCTACAGTTTTCATTATTTCGGGCCAATACTTTCTATGAATCTTAGCTTCCCTCAATAAACATCTACCAATGTCCATAGCTGATCTATTATATCTCTCCGCTACTCCATTCAGTTCGTGGACGTAGGGTGGGCATGGCAATAATTCAATACCTTTGTATTTAATAAAGTTAAAAATTTCACGATTCATATATTCCTTTCCGTTGTCACATTGCAATTTCTTTACCCTTTTATTTAATTTATTTTCAACCAAATTTACGTATTCTATGAAACAGCTTGCTGTTTCTCCTTTACTTTTAATACAAAAGATTTTTGTACATTTGCTGTAGTCGTCAACGAACGTTAAGAAATATTTTTCTCCACCATATCCAATTGTTTTGTGAGGACCGTTCAGATCTGTATGAATCAGTTCTAAGATTTCTGTACTTTTTTTCCTATCATTGTCAAAAGGTATATTTGCCATCTTACTTTCGATACAGTTTGCGCATTTCATTTTAGTACTTTCGATTTTGTCTGGCAAACCTTCTAACAATTTATTATTCACTAATTTACTTAAATATTGGAAGTTTACATGACCTAGTGCCCTATGCCATTTCTCTTTAGCAGTTAACCTTAACGCATTTACATACATTTCTTTCTTTTCGTTTTTGTACGCAAAGCTTGTCATACAATATAGATTATTTGTTTTATTCGCAACCGCTATTAATTCTCTATACTGATTGTATATTTTCGCATTTTCATTTCTGGCTATTATAGTGCAATTTTTTGTTATTTTTGAAAGACTCAACAGATTTTGCCTAATGTCTCTTACATAGTAAACGTCTTTTAATTCTACTTGTTTTTCGTTATAATAGTTCTTAAAGTAAATTTTTATACTTCCTAATTTTGTAGCTTTTAACTTCTTACCATCTGGTAACTTTACATCAACAGGGTTTTTTAAATCTATATACTTTTCAAAGAATTTGTCATCGTTAATAATGTGATCTGTGGACCCGCTGTCCAACAGCCAATTAATCTCGCTATAATTTTTATCAGTCTTTTCTTTGTCATACCTTCTTGCCTGGTTGACCTCTGGACTATACGATTGTGTATTCACTTCAGTTGTCCATGCTTCGGTTGAGTCATGTTTGAATACAGCTGAATCTTCTTTATGTACCTCGTTTGACGACTCACTTCTTGATTGACCTGATCCTCTTCCTCGAGTACAACCTCTGTAAGATCCACCTCTGTTGAAGCTTCTTTGGTATCCTCGCTGGCCTCTGAATTGGTAGCGTTGAGCTCCTCGACCCTGGTTGCTCTGCTGTCCATGCCAACATTCTCTTGCGTGGTGTCCAGGCTTTCCACAATTGGAACATTTGACTTTTGTTTTTGTTGTAAATGTACTCACGTTGTCTTTCCTTTCTTTTTCTGTTTTGTTCAGATTCTTTTCTTTTATTTTTGACTTTACATAGTCTACTGTCCGTTGATCTTCAGGAATGACGTCTATAAAGTCTCCAATATAGCTGTAGCTTGGTGGCAATGCTCTGAGTAAGTATCTCAGCTTCTCGGCTTCATCTATTCTTCCACCTGCTGTTTTGAAGTCGTTAATTGCCTTTTCGAAATCAGCGAAAAAGGCTTCTACTTCACTGTAGTTTGACAGCTTAACTTCTTCAATTTTTCCTCTGCATATTATTTGTAGGGCTGTAGATTGCGTCGAGTACATTTTGTCGAACTTCGTTATCATGTCGAAGGCTGTCGTGCATTCACCGACATATTCTAATTGCCTGTCGGAGATGGTGCTGATAAATATGGTTCTCGCTTTTAAATCTTTTTTGTTCCACTCAGTTGCATTGTCTCCAGCAGCTATTTTTCTGACTGCTTGTTCCTTGCATTCCTTGTACTCCAACAAAGTCATTAACCGTATTTTCCAGCTCGGATAACTTGCTCCATCAAAGATGGGTATCATTACATCTTCGAATTTTACTTGTTTCGCCAATTTTGCGTTTTCTCGTAATTCTTCGAATTTTCTGTCGACTTCTTTCTTTATTGATACTACTCTTCTTGTTTCTTCGACGAATCTCCTCTGTAGATGCTTCTTTAATTTTATCTCGTTCTCTAACCTCTTATTCAGCCACGTGCTTCAATTACAATTATCATCCATCTGCATCGGACTTTTCTTGAACTCACTTTCAGCGCCTTATTCTTTAATCGTTTAGCACTGATTTTATACTTTTATTATTGCACATTATTTTTGTATTATTACCTTCAGTATTGCGTCGCACGTTTTTATCGCTTTAACCTTTTTCATTTACTGTTCAATCAACCACGCTCTGCTACCATGTTGGATGTTGGAACATTTTTGTTAGGTTAAAATAATTGTTCTCAGATTTGTTGCACGATGAATGAAACGTAAAAGTATTTAATAATATAACATTAATATAACAACACTTTGTCTTCGCACGTGTTCTTACTATTGCAGCAACCATCTTGAACTAAGACTCTTTTTCGACAGAGACAGTGCGTCGTGTTGCCATCCCAAAGAAAACGCTACACTTGTAAGAGCTAGATGGCGCCACGACTGTACTGACTCGCAATAGTTGAACACTCGAGATTATTAAATTTACCGACTATTCAACAGGAATAACTCAGTGGTTCTTCGACACAGGGGGACCCGGCATGCAACGTTGCCAAATTTCCGATGGGAAGCCGATTCCGCCGCCTAGGGCGGTATTCACAGTCGCGTCTTGATATCAAGACCATCTCAAGCATTTGCTTAAGATGCCGCCTAGATTCGTAGTTGCGTCTTGAGGTCGTGGCTTGAGCATTTGCTTGAGGAAAATCTTGTTCAAATAAGTAAATCCTTGTATGACGTCACATGTTCTCAAGACCATATCAAGCATTTGCTCAAGATGCCGCCTAGATTCATAGTTGCGTCTTGAGGTCGTGACTTGAGCATTTGCTTGAGGAAAATCTTTTTCAAATAAGTAAATCTTTGTATGACGTCACATGTGTCAAAATAGACGGTAAAGCGAGGTTATATTTTCAAGACGACGTTTTACATGTCTTGAGACCGTCTTGAGATTCCACCAGAAGAATGTCCGGAGTAGAGGGGGAACATCTACGGTAGTGGCCGTATGTGTGCGTGATGATTCCATCACCCATGTACTGTCACGTGATAGTCCCCCTCCACTCCAGAGATTCTATTCCCCGGCAACGCGTTGAAAGTTTAAACTATCAAATACTTCCGCCATTACCTGCATAAAGGACGCGAAAAATGGATTTTGAAGACGATATCGACATTAATATTGATATTAGCGATATTGACGAAGATGATTATATAGCGGACAATAGAGTCGTTAGAAAAAGGGGAAATAGTTTAGTGGAGTGGCCAGTGGGCCATGGTATATGGGCCATCACGCATGTAACAGGGTGATCCTGGAGCAACTGGACTTTTGAGAAAAAATTGCGATATTTCAAAATTGATCTTTGTTAAGTTTATACTAAAAATGAGAATATTTTTCAATTTCGGTTTTAAATTTTTAATTAAATTGGTACTACAAAACGTTAAAAAGCGAGAAGGGTATATATTTTTCTTTACCGCCATCCCAAAATTGCCCCCCTTGATACCTGTTGCATAAAAACAACATTCTTTATTCTATCGTATCGAAGTCCTGGAAGTCATCGTGAGGCACCACGGGGGGTATCCTCGCCATTCTGGAGACTCTCTGATAAACTGTTCCCCCGGCATTGCTATAATATAACCTCGACGCTCACACGCATTACAGTTTAGTGGTTGGGTTTATATATTAGTTCATTATATAAATCAATATAAATCAATTTTACATCTAATTTCCTTGATTATGCTCCGAATTATTATTATTATTATTATTATTATTATTATTATTATTATTATTATTATTATTATTAATATACGGGAAAACCCATAGTATAAAAATTACTTAACAATAAAATTACAGAGTCCGAGCACTTATATTTATACGGTATTGAGTGTGTAATTGGATTAGACAGTAAGCATATGAGGCAAAACTAGACATAACAGACAACACAGCTCCAATTGCACCCAGGTATTACTTACTCTATAATCCTATGTACCGACGTCCTTATCGAATTTAGGGACCCCAAAAAAGGGTCAACGCCGCTGAAGATTTCGTTGGCTACGGTCATCGCTCTATTAATAGGGTCTACTGCATAGTGGTAATATTTTGGAGTCCTCGGAAAGAAGAGCGGCCTTGTACGCATATGCCTTGCTGGGGCATTAAAGGAAATCAATCCAAGAAGATCAGGGCAATCAATGTAACCATTGATAACCTTGACTAGAAAGATAATGTCCGTACTATGTCTACGACCCTCCAGAGTGGCGATGTTGAACATTCTCAATCCCGGTCGATAATCATGAACATCCCTGTCCATTGGGCTGCCAAGAATACGCGAATTACGTTGTTCCTGAAATCATTATAAAGCACCGCGAGGGGTTATCCTCGCCATTCCGGAGACTCTCCGATAAACTGTCCCCCGGCATCGCTATAATACAACCTCGACGGTCATACGCATCACTCACTCACGTTCGAGTATCCTACTCCGTCGTCCACCAAGGAACGAACGGAATAACCTGCACCATTGGTTGTTCTAATAGAATTATTCCGAAAGTTTCCGAACGTGAATGAGCAAATGCTTGAGTAAATGCTTTAAAAAGTAAATGGATACGTCATATAAGCAATCGCTTATTCCAAGCAAATGCTTAAGATTATCTTGAGTAACGACTATGAATACCTGATGTCTTCAGGCAAACAAGATCGTCTTCTAGAAGATGATTTCAAGCATTTGCTCAAGACGCGACTGTGAATACCGCCCCTAGGGCGGTATTTATTCATAAACGTATCTTAAGATTAAACAAATGCTTAAGCATTCGGCATCCTTTACTATGCTACTAGGTTAGTAGAGGATGCCGCATGCTTAAGCATTTGCTTAATCTTAAGACACGTTTATGAATACCGCCCCTAGTGTACCTACCGTATCAGCCTCTCACTACCCACCGGCCTCCCGGCTACACAGTCTCCCTCTACCGGCCTCCCGGCTACACAGTCTCCCTCTACCGGCCTTTCGGCTTCCCGTTTATTTTTTAAATGTTTACATTAATGTAGTACAGAAGTCCACTAAATATAAAAAACGGAGCAATAATCCAGGTGTTTTATTTATTTATATTAACCCTACAGATCATTATTTGTGTGTGTAGCTCATTTATTTAATACAATCTGCAGCATTTTTGGACATTTTGTTTTACATAAACTTTTTTACAAATTTCACGTATTCATTAAAGGAAATTAATAATAATAATTATAATAATAATATTACAGTTCAATTAGTGCGAGTTTTCTTATTTTTATGACTGACTGTACAAAATAAAACATATTCTTTGCTGGCACGATGTTCCTAATATTTAATACTTCAGGGAACTCTTTTTCCCTAACCTTTTGTGCATGCCCCTGTTGATATTGTGGACATACAGAGCATGTTTTAGAGTATCCCTTCTTCCCATGTTGCATAGTTGACATACCTCTGCGTCGCTTATTTTTACTCTTCCTTCTTTCTCTTCTATCATACTGAATTCATGTCTGCCTGCCAAGAATTGCAAGGGAAATTATAATGATACTTTAAAAGATAATAATTATAATTCAATATTTTTATTCTCAAATATGAGGAATTACTGAAAGAATAATTAGTTGCTATTCCTCGTAAAAATTGAACACCAACAAAATATTCTGCTGGTTATAGATGATTCCATTAAAATTTACATATCCAGTTATGGATCCTATTCTGTTGCTAAAAAATCAAATTGTAATATATGTCGATTATTAATTGTGGAGGATGAAGGTAAAACTGTAGGCGATGTATATTTTGATCACTTACAAAGAGGGGGCCTTTCTGTTCCCACTGAAGAAGTGATAACTTCATTTATTCCTGTGTATGCAATATTGTAAGCCAAAATAGATGATGGTAATTTGGAATCCCAACTTTTGCAAATCTGAAAATCATAAACATATTTTGTGTAAGTTAACCCATTATAATAAAAAAAAGGTAATGCGCCATGGTAAATACCCGTAGGGTAGTGAGAAAATTTTCTACAATTATAATACTGTTACGATTTTGGTTGGGCATAGTATAAGTTTACTGAACAGCAATGATAACAGAACATGAACATGGGGGGATAACAAGGAAAGTAGAACGGTAACGAATACAATCAGTAATTAGCGTAATAGGATATCGAGACGTCTGCTGGCAATGGCGGCTGACTATCGAATGACAGCTTGACAGGCGATCGTCCCGATCGCCTTCTTCTCGCTGTCTCTTGTCCCGCTCGCGAGCACCAGTGAGCCTTGGATTCCCATCCAAGGGGTGTTCGCAACACTGCTCCCCCCCCCCTGGAGAAGCGGTCGTCCCGGCCGCTGCAGTCCCTTCATCTCCTGCAGCCGTACCCTGGTCCGGAAGGGTGGAAAGGACGCCGTGTGGCCCCTTCCGTCCGCTGCCTCGGCATTCGCCTTCCCGCCCAGGGGAAAACCACTCCAAAAACCCTGGACAAGGCGTGGGTACGTGGGTCTTCGCGCCTCCGCCCTCCACTTGCGTCTTCAAACTTGCGTACTTCTTTCTTGCGCGGTCTTCCTCTTCTCCGACGGCGCATCTTCTTCGTGGGCAGAGACGGGTGAGGCTTCCTGTTCTTTCGGGGGCCGGGACTCCTCGTTCCTTTAGCCGTCGGGAGGCACGGCGTGTCTCGTGCGACGACTCGGCAGTCCAGGTTCCCTCGAGGCGGTTCCTCCGGGGCTCCAACGGCGAAATCCCGCGACGCTCCGGATCATCCCTAGGCGGTTCCGCTCCGTCCGTCGCCCGTCAGCGGTCCGGCCGGACCCACGCTGCATCCCGGCTCGCCCTCGACTGCATCCAGATCCGTCCTCGACTGCATCCAGACCTGTCCTCGACTGCATCCAGATCCTGCGCGTCCCTTCGCTCCTCGAAGTTCCCTTTGCAAAAGGACAGAGAAACATTTTATTTCCTTCCTATTTGCCGGCATCCGGTGGAGCGGCCGGAACGGGGGACGGAAAGGCGAGGCAAGCACGAAAGCAGGGGGTCACACATATGAGCATTGCTATCGGCCCGCTCCCCGATCAATCCACCCCGATCTGTCCGCCCGTCTTCTCTCTTCTAGCTGCTCCAGTTTTCCAATCCTTGTCTTCTAGATGGCCCCAATCCTCTTCGTGGCATCTGGTGTTGAACCAGGGGGACCGTCCTGTGCGTCCTGCCCGCGCTCCCGTCTTCGCGACATTCCCTCCAGTCGATCCAAGCACCGCTTGTCCGTCTGGTGGTTGGGAATGCCATTTCCCTTCTGCTGTCCACCCATCCTCCTATTCCTTCCTGGGTCCCCCGCGAGAACCTCCATCCCGGCCGTGCCGGGGGCACGTAGGGGAACCTCCAGGGGCTAGCGGGGCGCTTTCACGTATGTCCGCACCCCGCTGCGGACTGCCACGCTATTATGGCACAGTTGGGGAACCCGGGAGCGCGCATCCAGGCTGCGGTGGCGGTCCCCTGACACCTTGTCCCTCGTGGTGGGGTCTCGTGAACCTGAAACAGACTCAAGAGCGGGGGCTGGGCTACGCAGGCAGCCCAGTCCACCAAATTAGCTTAAACTACTCTTCTTCCTTGAGTCCAGTGTAGGTCCCGCGACGTCTTCACTCCTCTCGCAGTTGTCCCTCATACTTCGCAAGGCGGCGCACGTGGACCACCTTACACTTCTTCCTGCGTGAACGCTGAATCCTGTAGACGACGTCGTTGATCCTGTCCGTAATCGTATAAGGGCCTTCCCAATCCGCTTGAAGCTTCGGGCACTTCCCCTTGACTCTTCGTGGCTGGAACAACCACACTTGTTCTCCAGGTTGGAATTCCACGGCGTGAACACGGCTGTCGTACCACGACTTCATCTTTGAACTGTAGACGTCCAGACGGCGTCGAACGAATCCGTGGATCTTCGTCATCTTCCCTCGGATCCATTCGGAGTAACCCTGCTCGACGTCCTCGTCCTCTTCCACTTCGGGGGGCAGCCCTCTCCATAGCTGCAGGGGTAGGCGAAGTTCCTGGCCGTACAGGATCATCGCTGGTGTCAGTTGCGTAGCCTCGTGCCGTGCTGACCTGTAGGCAAGGAGGAACATGGGGATCCACTCGTCCCAGTCCCGCTGGTGCTCTGAAACGAACATCGCGAGGTATTGAAGCAACGTTCTGTTCAGGCGCTCTACCAGCCCGTCTGATTGGGGATGCAGGGGAGTTGTTCGTGTCTTCCTGACTCCAAGCAGCTTCAGCAGTTCCTTGAATACGGAGGATTCGAAGTTCCTTCCTTGGTCGGTGTGTATCTCCAAAGGTCACCATGTCGACACACTACGTTGTGCAGGAGAGCTCTTGCCACTGTGACAGCTCGCTGGTCTGGCATCGCGATTACTTCCGGCCACCGGGTAAAGTAGTCCGCCACGACCAACATAAACCTGTTCCCGGCCTGGGACCTCGGGAGCGGACCGACAACGTCCAGGGCAAGCCTCTCAAACGGAGCTCCCACGTTGTACACCTTCAGGTTCCCTGCTCCCCTCTGACGTGGTCCCTTCTTCGCCGCACAGGCGTCACACCGCCGGCACCACTCTTGAACGTCCTGTCGACACGTTGACCAGAAGAACTGTTGACGAATCTTCGCTAAGGTCTTGTTCACTCCAAAGTGCCCAGCTGCTGGCGAATCGTGAAACTCCCGCAAAACCTCTGCAACCCTTCCGCGCGGTACCACCAAAAGCCACGAGGCCGCTGTACCACTGTGGGACTCCCATTTCCTAAAAAGCAAACCTTCATGAACCTCCAGCGAGTCCCAGATCGACCAGTAAAATTTCAATTGCGGGGAGAAACGAGCAATGTCCTGCCAGCCCGGCTTCTCCCCTTCCCCCTTCTTTTTAAGGATGAAGCCAATCTCTTCATCCTTCTCCTGGCTTAATTTCCACTCGTTCCTGTTGTCTTCACAAAATATCCTGTGAATCCTCTTCGAGGAAACTTTCACTCCAGCTTCTTTCTTCTCCAGTCGATCGCAGTTTTTACAGTCTTCCTCGATGTACGGTCTTCGTGAAAGTCCATCCGCGTTCCCGTGGGCTCTTCCTGCGCGATGGCGGCTGACTATCGAATGACAGCTTGACAGGCGATCGTCCCGATCGCCTTCTTCTCGCTGTCTCTTGTCCCGCTCGCGAGCACCAGTGAGCCTTGGATTCCCATCCAAGGGGTGTTCGCAACAATACTGTCCTTTAACACGATTTTATAGTTAACTGCATAATTCTTCCTTTCAATAGCTAATTATGCTAACCTCTTTTCCACGGGCACTTAACCTCTTCGGCTGCGTACCAATAATTTCGTCTATTTCAGATCTCTGTTAACTTATACATACCTTTATCAGTTTTTAAATCCTTTAATTTGGTTCAAAGATAGTTTTAGCTTGTTTCACACATCTATTTTCTTGAAATCTCTGTAAATATTTCAAATATAATGCATCACAACACCAAAATTTTCCGAGAGTCCACAAAATATATACCACATTTATAAATATTAATATACTTCTGTATTACTTCTACTTACTATAGACAGGATATTTATGTATTCCTTATACATAATTAATCAAAATACTGTATATTAGTATAATTTTATATCACAAAATAACGTTAATTATAATGCTGAGGGCAAAACTTCGGGTTACCTTCACTTCACCGACAATCATTTCATCGACAATCATTTCACCGACACGATTTCATCGACACCGTATTTCGCCGATAGTATTTTCTCGCTGACACGATTAGATCACCGACAATCATTTCATCGACAATCATTTCACCGACAAGGGCCGTCTTAACAAATTTGAGCGCCCTGGGCTATAAAATTTGGTGCCTCAACACCTCAAGTAAACTGCAACTTCTTCCCAATCGGTGCAAGGCGATACATCGTATAGATTTAATGGTTGTCGTGAAAATAGAATTTCAACATACTCCATTCTTAACCGCCCTTGAATCACCAGCGACCCTGGGTTATAGCCCATTTAGCCCATTGAATAAGGAGGCCCTGTCACCGACAATGTTTAGTTACTTCTCGATGTCAACTTCTAGTGCGTATAATGATTGTTATTCCAAACCATAAGTTATTGTTACGTATTCACAATTTTTCATAATTAATATTATTAACAACAAATTATAATAACACAAATAAATCCATAACATAAATTATTATATAAATTAACATTACTTTAGTTGTTACCTTAAATGATTAAATAAATTAGTACATAAATTAATACTGATCTTTATTATTGATTAATGTCAGAAATTATAACAATATGGTGTTTTCCTTGATTAATACATCATAATAAATAACAAATTATTACATAAATTAACTTGATATAACTTCAATGAAAACATAAACATTAATAATTGTATCATTACAGATACAAGTTATGTGCTAATGCGATCACAAGTTTATCTTTCTTTTTCTTTTTTGCTGGGGGTTCACCACATAATACTCGTTCAAGTGTATTTTCTACTATGACCTGTTTTTTTTTTACTTCAATTATAATTTTAAATAATGAAATCTTATGGCGATCAACTATACATTGCCAACGTCGATGCCATGATTCAATAGAGTTTTGTGTTCGTTGAAAACCATTGATTTCATTATCATGTACCGATCACATATCGGGTGGAAAAAGTGGGAGCTGCATTACTACTCTCCCATTAGGTCTTTGTTTTAAACTACTATTTACATAATATCTATTAAATCAATTAAGGATAATTTCTGCTTCGGGAGGGAATAAAGTTTTTAAATTATTAAATGTATTAGGAATTTCTGCATGTGGTAAGAATGCAAGATATGGAATGCATCGTATGAGTGTACTGAATGATTCTTCTGTTCCGTACTTTGCTACTAACCCGTTCTTCTGTATTTTCTTATATACATTTTGACACAGATGAAAGAAACACCCTTTTATTTTAGTGGATGGAAAAATGGATTTGACTGCGTTTATCACTGCAATTTCGAAATCTATGAGAATAAATTCAGGGCGCAATGCTATGTCTAATTTACTAGCTAAAATTGAAATTTCCTTCAATAATAACTTATAGATTTCTTGCTTTTTTTATGATAGTAGTGCATAAATTAAAGGAACAGTTGGGCCTTCCTTGTTATTGATATTGTCATGTATTGTATACAATTGTTTAAAGAGAGTAGGAACCATTTTAAAAGTTCCATCCATGAACCATGTCTTCATTTTTGCCAAAGTTTTAATATTATCGTCTGTAGTAAATAATATTATACATTCTGATTCTTCTTTTATTATTTTAACAAATGGTTTTCCATCTAAAGTTTTAGACAGATCGTCGGGCAAATTAATTTCGTCTATACTTTGGGGCTCGGTAGGCTTATTAATTCTTCGTTTACGTAGAATTTGTTGTTTCAAGGCATTGTTGGAAGGAAGATGTAGCTGAATGGATCTTTCTGTATCTGCGATTACATTTCTAACTATTTTGCATGGCTTCTCATCCGTAAGTTCAGCTAGTTCTTTCACCGTATTACAAGATTTCATTATTTGAAATCGCGATGCCTCCGGAGCATGATTGTGCTTTGAAATGTTGTGGGAGCGAATTATGTGCTTTCCATCATCATACATTGTATTCGCTGTTCCATGTTAAAGTTTTTAAATTATTGAATGTATTCGGAATTTTTGGATCTGGTAAGAATGCTAGACAAGGAATGCATCGTATTAGTGCATTAAATGATTAGTACCGGCCGAAGCCAGAATCTCGCTCGTAATGTTAGTTGCGCCCTGAATTTATTCTCATAGATTTCGAAATTGCAGTGCTAAACGCAGTCAAATCCATTTTTCCATCCACTAAAATAAAAGGGTGTTTCTTTCATCTGTGTCAAAATGTATATAAGAAAATACAGAAGAACGGGTTAGTAGCAAAGTACGGAACAGAAGAATCATTCAGTACACTCATACGATGCATTCCATATCTTGCATTCTTACCACATGCAGAAATTCCTAATACATTTAATAATTTAAAAACTTTATTCCCTCCCGAAGCAGAAATTATCCTTAATTGATTTAATAAATATTATGTATACTCCAAGTCCTTTTAGAAGGAACTTATTCGCGCATGTAGAATGAGCTCATTGGCTCCGAGGAAGCGTTTGTTTGGGGTATAGCCAATAGTAACTTGTTTCGGCACCAATGAGCGCCAACATGCGCAGAACCGGTCTAAACTCGTCGGTCGTCAAGTTCCTTCTAAAATGACTTGGAGTATAAATAGTAGTTTAAAACAAAGACCTAATGGGAGAGTAGTAATGCAGCTCACACTTTTTCCACCCGATATGTGGTCGGTACATGATAATGAAATCAATGGTTTTCAACGAACACAAAACTCTATTGAATCATGGCATCGACGTTGGCAATGTATAGTTGATCGCCATAAGATTTCATTATTTAAAATTATAATTGAAATAAAAAAAAACAGGTCATAGTAGAAAATACACTTGAACGAGTATTATGTGGTGAACCCCCAGCAAAAAAGAAAAAGAAAGATAAACTTAGAGAAGAAAGAGTGCAACGGATCTTAGAAAATCGGGAAACGTACACAAAAATAGATTTTGTGATCGCATTAGCACATAACTTGTATCTGTAATGATACAATTATTAATGTTTATGTTTTCATTGAAGTTATATCAAGTTAATTTATGTAATAATTTGTTATTTATTATGATGTATTAATCAAGGAAAACACCATATTGTTATAATTTCTGACATTAATCAATAATAAAGATCAGTATTAATTTATGTACTAATTTATTTAATCATTTAAGGTAACAACTAAAGTAATGTTAATTTATATAATAATTTATGTTATGGATTTATTTGTGTTATTATAATTTGTTGTTAATAATATTAATTATGAAAAATTGTGAATACCTAAAGGTGAGATCAGACGGCGCGTGAATCGGCGAACTTGCTCGGCTCGTCAAGTCGGCTTGGCGAGCCCGACTCGGCGATCCATGACCGATCAGACGGCGCGTGGGTTGGCGAGCTAGCTCGGCTCGTCTAGCTCGGCAAGTCGGCTTGGCGAGCACGATTCGGCGATCCATGACCGATCAGACGGCGCGTGGCTTGGCGAGCTGGCTCGGCTCGTGTAGCTCGGCAAGTCAGCTTGGCGAGCATGGGCAAGCCGAGCCATGACCGATCAGATGGCGCGAGGATCGGCGATTCACGCGCAAAGTTCGCCGATTCACGCGCCGTCTGATTTCACCTTAACAATAACTTATGGTTTGGGATAACAATCGTTATACGCACTAGAAGTTGACATCGATAAGTAACTAAACATTGTCGGTGACAGGGCCTCCTTATTCAATGGGCTAAATGGGCTATAACCCAGGGTCGCTGGTGATTCAAGGGCGGTTAAGAATGGAGTGTGTTGAAATTCAATTTTCACGACAACCATTAAATCTATACGATGTATCGCCTTGCACCGATTGGGAAGAAATTGCAGTTTACTTGAGGTGTTGAGGCACCAAATTTTATAGCCCAGGGCGCTCAAATTTGTTAAGACGGCCCTCGTCGGTGAAATGATTGTCGATGAAATGATTGTCGGTGATCTAATCGTGTCAGTAAGAAAATACTGTCGGCGAAATACGGTGTCGATGAAATCGTGTCGGTGAAATGATTGTCGATGAAATGATTGTCGGTGAAGTGAAGGTAACCCAAAACTTCACTATTGAAAATAGGACTCCCAATCCTGACATGAGCGGCGTTGCCACGTTGTATAGCGCGGCTATTATTATAGCACATTCGGCAACCTGCACTAGTGCGCACTGAGTGCGAACTTTTTCATAGCGATACCATGCCGCACATTCGGATGAAACTAGAGATGGCTCAGCTCTGTTCTGGTGGATTCTGGTTAAGAATGGAGATAGTGATTTTTTATCTTGAGTGAATTTGCTTCTCGTGATCGTAATTCTTAGCATTGATTGAATAATTTTTTATAAACTACATCAATATAGCTTGTGTTACAGTCAAAGCGTTAATTGAGCGCAATTCAACGAATTTATACATCCTCTACTAGTCAATGAATGCACACACTGATTTGATTGGCTAAAGTATACACATATTTTTTAACTAAAGTGAAGAAATATTCGTTATATTTAAGAAAATCAAGAACAATTACATTGGTTCAAAATATACATCTGAACTTCTGTACGAACATTTGGGAATGTTTTAAGAGAAATCGGAGTTATGTGACGCCTGTAAAAAACAGTTATGCTCTCCACCAATCAGAAGCGATCACGAAAAATCGGTTCCCATCATCTCCCATCTTGGCGTTAATTGGTTTGGCGTCACGGCGTCATCACGCGCATGCTCAGATCGCCATCTTAAGCACGACAATTAGAGCGCCATCTCGACCTAGTTTAATTTGCGATACATTCTTGTTGTGCCAAGGCGCCTGGGGTCGAGATTCTGGGTGCGAATCTCGGGGTGCTCCTGGGCGTCCTTCGCGATCGTCGTCCACGGGCTCCGGAGGTTCGGGTGATTATGCCGGGACGGGAGGATTCGGTTGGGAACCCGGAGGTAGGAGATCGTTGCAGGTTAAAGAGTTGGAACTCACCGTAAGTTTAACAAGTTTATTCAGTCCCGATCTGGGTGACAGTGACACTGTGCCTAGGTTGGCGTGAGTCTCGTATAAAGTCGGGTGATGTTCCCGTAAGAAAGCTTTATCAAGTCTGAGCTCGCATTGCTCGTACATCGTTATTATACTTTAGTCGGGACGAAGCGGGGACCATCGGGGTCTCCGCCTTTGGCCTGGTTTTGGTGATTTCGCCATATGCTGACGGTCTTTGTGCGCTTCCGAAATCCCTTACGCGGTTGTGCCGGATTTCGGCCGCTCGATTGTGGCAATCGGTATGTGCGTGGTGTTGACACGTTTAGGTGTCGGCCCGGGCACAACATTCTCATTGGTATGAAGTAGTGTGAAGATCATTTCACGCGCATAGTTTTCTGTAAGTTGGTTACACTGGAGGATGCTCTGACTGCACTGCCAAAAATCGCAGTGCGAGAAAGGTTGCACTAGTGCAGTGCATTCTGTTCACACGAATACGAAGTTTGCAATACATCAGGGCAGTTCTTGGCGCCGAATACGATACAAGATTGCTCGCATGTAAAATCCAATGTAATCGGTGCTAGAAAACCCTAGAAATCATACTGCACTGGCACTGTGTTGGAGCAGCACCGGCATAGCGCGAAACTGCGCCAGTGCAGTACCAGTGCGGGTTTGCCGAATGTGCTATTAAGGTGCGATTTCATGCTGACGCTTGTTGCGAGGCCGGCTGGGAATTCTTCTGGCTTTAGGGAGTTTCTGTGGGGTCCGGCGTCCGTGGAGCCGTGAAGAGCTCTGCTCGCGAACGCGTGAAGTTAAAATAAATAAAATGATTTGTAATAAACACTTAGAACTCAATAAAACTTATAGAACTGAACTGAAATGAATTAATTAGATTGTAGAATGATTTAGAAGTAATATAAACGAGAAGCAAGATAACAAGGATATTTGGAGAATGATTGGGATAAGATTTATTTCGACACGTCTATATCGTAACAACGTCGGAAATCTAATGCGAGGAGAAGAAACAGGCTTCTTCTTACGTTTGTTCCTCTTTTCTTTCTCTTTTCTTTATCAATACATCGTTTTTCGAGCGATAAGGAAGGAGGCGAAGATAAATTCCTAATGTGATAAAGTTCATCCTTAACTCTATCCTACTTAAACTTCGCGCTTTAGGAGCTTGCGCTGAACGCCGCTAGAGCGAGGATCGCAACTCGTAACACGCTGGACGCTCGTTTTCAGCGTCAAAACCAGTCACGTGACTTTCAGCGTCAAAACCAATCACGTGACTTCAGCGTCAAATCCAGTCACGTGATCGGTTCACGTGACTTTCAGCGCCGACGCTCGTTTTTAGCGGAAAAATTGAACTCGGTTGAGTTTTTCCGCTAGACGTCACGTCCATTTTTTTAAATTTGATTCGCTTTTTCGTGTGTGAAAAATATCATGTCCCTTTCAAGCAAATACCAGGCATGGATTGCTGAATGTCAGACATTAGTTGATAATGCAAGAAGGGATGAAAATGAAATATTTCGAAAAAGAATCGCAGCAATTGCAGTTTTACACGAATATACGAGGCTATTGAAAAAAAGACGTTACCGGAGGAAGCGTTTTTGGATTCATACATTATTTAAACTGCGAAGTCTTCATGGATTTTATGAAGCAATTTTTCCAACACTTTCCTCCTATCCTGATAAATTTGAAAATTACTTTCGGGTACCAACGACCCAATTTGAAGAACTTTTCTGTTTAGTTGGGCCTGTTATTGCAAAGCAACATGCAATAAGAGCACCCATACCTGCAGCAGCACGATTAGCTATGACTTTAACCCGGCGTTGCTAAGGTGGGGTCTCACAGACCCCAAAGATTTTAAATTGAGTATAACTTTTTAAAAACGCGTTGCAATGAGTCGTGCCTCAGTGTAGCTTCCCCTTCCCTAACCCGCTACTCGACGCCATAAACAAAAGCCTGTTGCGCCCAAGCAAGTTTAGTGAGCAGACGTATAAAGTGTATTGGGGTCCACCAGACCCCACCTTACCAAAAGTGTGACTATATCTATTTTCGGAACGTAAGTTGTTTTCATGTATATTCTACTAAAATATTATCGTTACTGCTGGGTCTATTATATTTTTACATACCAACTATAAGCAGATACGTTTTCGAAAATATTTAGAGGTTAGTTTGAGAATAATATCTCCTTCTTTTACCAGATGAGTTACGAACAGGATGAATAGAAGTTACGCCAACTTGTAGATGACGTTTTGACAGAGGAGCCATTTAGCGGAGATGATGATAGTGAAATTGATTTAGAATTAGTCAGTAACTGTGAGTCTGGTACAGAAGAATCTTCAGAGGAAGAATCTTCAGAGGAAGAATCCACAAAGAGAGCCTTTTACTTGTCAAAGGATAAGCAAATAAGATGGAGTAAAATCCCGTTTGGATCTCGAATAAGAACTCGAGCACATAACATAGTTACCCAAGCCCCTGGTGTTCTGGGCACCGCAAAAAATGCAAAATCATTTTTAGATTGCTGGGAGATATTTTTTTCTGATGACATGATAGACCTAATTTTGAAGTATACGAATGGCGAAATAGGAAGAAAGCAAGCCAATTACGCCAAAAATTATAGTGCTAAAAAAACTGATATGAGTGAAATAAAGGCTGTGTTCGGACTTTTATATTTAGCTGGTTTTTATAAGTCTAGTCACCAGAATCTTGTTGATCTATGGGCCACGGACACTACCGGTGTTGAATTATTTAGAAGCACAATGTCACTTGTTCGTTTCCGTTTTCTTCTTAGCTGTCTACGATTTGACGACCGAAGTACCAGAACTAATCGAAGATCTTACGACAAATTGGCTCCAATTAGAGAAATTTTTGATAAGTTCAATGAAGTATGTGAGTCTGTATATTCTTTAGGAGAAAACGTAACAATTGATGAAAAGTTAGAAGCGTTTCGTGGACGCTGCAGTTTTAGGCAGTACATCCCAAGCAAACCAGCAAAGTATGGCCTGAAAGTATTTGCTTTGGTTGATGCCAAGTCCTTTTATACTTCTAAATTGGAAGTTTACGTTGGCGCACAACCTGAAGGTCCATACAAGGTTTCAAACACACCTTTTGAAGTTGTAACAAGGCTGATTGCACGTATATCTGGAACAGGTCGCAATGTGACTTTAGATAATTGGTTCACAAGTTACCCATTGGCTAAATCCTTGTTAGAAGATCATAAGCTAACTATGGTGGGAACAATGAAGAAAAATAAAAAAGAACTGCCACTCGCGTTCAGAAATACCAAGGAAAGAAGCCCAATGACTACAGTTTTTGGTTTTCAACCCAATATCACCATAGCATCATTTGTGCCAAAAAAAAAACAAAAATGTTGTGATGATTTCCACATTACATTATGATGATAATGTAGATGAGAGAACATCTAAGCCGGAAATCATTCTCTTTTACAACCAAACCAAAGGTGGAGTTGATGTAGTCGATGGAATGTCTGCATTATACAATGTAAGTCGACCGAGTCGTCGCTGGCCTTTGACTTTATTTTTTTCCTTATTGAATGTTGGAGCTATCAACGCGTATATTATATATAAAAATAATAATAACTCTTCAATAAAACGAAGGAACTTCCTGAAAGAACTAAGTAAACAACTTATTGCACCTTATATACACAAAAGAAGCAGCAATCCCCGACTGTCGATTTCGCTGCGTCATAGCATGAAGCGTGTGGCTGTCACTGTTATACCAAGTGCGAGCACGACTAACAATGAACCACCACAGAAAAGAAAAAATGCAAAAGGTATATGTCAAATTTGTCCGCGAGAACGGGATAGAAAAACAATCTATTGTTGCCAAACATGCTCAAAATATGTGTGTCTCGATCACGTAATTCCAACGTGCCCCGACTGTGCAAGTACCGAAAATGAAGATGATTTATCATTGGAATCTGAAGGCTAAATGTTTATTATTGTATTAGCTTCTTATAATGTATATGTTCTTTTTGTAAACCTATATCAAAGTGCCTAAAAAATACTGATTAATTTAGTTCGTTCATTATATATAAGCTAGGAAGAGAGTATTTTTGTTGAAAATTAAAGATGTTTAATTAGTTAAGTATTTCTAGGTAATAAAAATTTAATTTGGTGGATCTGCGTTTTTATTCATTAAAACGTCACGCCACTACGTAATCTCATATTAATTAAAGATATGGAATTGTATAATACACTACATTCTTTGTTGGGGTCTGTGGGACCCCACCTTACTACTCTTGTTACATTTCCCCACCTTAGCAACGCCGGGTTAAGGTAAATATGAAATGGGTGAGATTAACCCGCCGGCGCACAGTGGGGCATTACGGGTCGAAACGCGGCACAAAACATTTTCTGATTGAAATCATATATTTATCGTTAATTTTTTTATTTCATTCAGTTAGGGCGTATATCAACTACCTGTAAAAAATTAGCAGTTTGGCAATATTTTTGTAAAAGGACTTAGTGCCGCGTTTCGACCCGAAATGCCCCACTGTGTGACGGGCGCGTCTAAAAGTTTTACACGAGCAGGCACGTCGTGTAGAGTAAAGTTAGGCGCTTCGAATCGGTCTTGAATTTCAGACGACTACTTCGAAGCGCTTCGAACATCATTCGAAGCTTGGTCGGCTTCGAAGTCTCGAATCTCTTGGTTCGAAACCTCGGTAGGTTTCAGACCCATATTTACAGAATCCGTTCAGACTTCGAAGCCGACCAAGACTTTTCAAGAGCTTCGAATCATGTTCGAAGCGCTTCGAAGTTTTCGTCATATATATATAGATTCGAAGCGTTTCAGATTCCATCACTAGCTGTGGGGGCAAAAGTTTCTTACAATGCACTGATGCCTCCACAAACTACGAAGGTGGTAGTAACTTTATCTAGAGACGCGGTAGCGTCTCGACGCCAAGTACATGAAAGAAAAGACACCCTGTACTACGTACATATAAGACACCCTGTATACGTAACACCCTGTATAAGTAAAAGACACCCTGTATATGAATGTCGACTGCCCCTGCCATGTATCTCCATTTTCCGAAATCCGAAGTTCCGAGCCCTGCATATATCGTATCGACTGTCGCTACCGCTATCCTTTACTCGTCGCCAGGCTATTCTGAAACTTATTTCAATAATATCTCATCACCCCTGCAATATTTTTTAAATTTAAAGGCATTTTCCTTATGCAAACCGCATATAAGCTTTCGAATAAGACCAATTCCGAAAAAATTGGTCCACGCATGCTAGAGATATCGTAATATCGTCTCATGGAAATGTCAGAAATGGTAAGAAAAATTTTCTTCTCCAGGCGAAATTTTCGTCAACCAAATAAGTTTCGTCAACCAAATACGTATACTACGCGTTACACACACACACCTATCAGTTTCGCACACATGTTTCGTTCGTCGAATCTCGGGATCATTCCGCAGAGTATATATCCTTATATACCCTTATACTCTTATATACCTACCCTTATACCCTTTACCCTTCCACCCTTTACCCTTCCACCCTTTACCCTTCCACCCTTTACCCTTCCACCCTTTACCCTTCCACCCTTTACCCTTCCACCCTTTACCCTTCCACCCTTTACCCTTCCACCCTTTACCCTTCCACCCTTTACCCTTCCACCCTTTACCCTTCCACCCTTTACCCTTCCACCCTTCCACCCTTTACCCTTCCACCCTTTACCCTTCCACCCTTTACCCTTCCACCCTTTACCCTTCCACCCTTTACCCTTCCACCCTTTACCCTTCCACCCTTTACCCTTCCACCCTTTACCCTTCCACCCTTTACCCTTCCACCCTTTACCCTTCCACCCTTTACCCTTCCACCCTTTACCCTTCCACCCTTTACCCTTCCACCCTTTACCCTTCCACCCTTTACCCTTCCACCCTTTACCCTTCCACCCTTTACCCTTCCACCCTTTACCCTTCCACCCTTTACCCTTCCACCCTTTACCCTTCCACCCTTTACCCTTCCACCCTTTACCCTTCCACCCTTTACCCTTCCACCCTTTACCCTTCCACCCTTTACCCTTCCACCCTTTACCCTTCCACCCTTTACCCTTCCACCCTTTACCCTTCCACCCTTTACCCTTCCACCCTTTACCCTTCCACCCTTTACCCTTCCACCCTTTACCCTTCCACCCTTTACCCTTCCACCCTTTACCCTTCCACCCTTTACCCTTCCACCCTTTACCCTTCCACCCTTTACCCTTCCACCCTTTACCCTTCCACCCTTTACCCTTCCACCCTTTACCCTTCCACCCTTTACCCTTCCACCCTTTACCCTTCCACCCTTTACCCTTCCACCCTTTACCCTTCCACCCTTTACCCTTCCACCCTTTATGAATGTACATGAAATCCAAGTACATGAAAGAAAAGACACCCTGTACTACGTACATATAAGACACCCTGTATACGTAACACCCTGTATAAGTTAAAGACACCCTGTATATGAATGTCGACTGCCCCTGCCATGTATCTCCATTTTCTGAAATCCGAAATTCCGAGCCCTGCATATATCGTATCGACTGTCGCTACCGCTATCCTTTACTCGTCGCCAGGCTATTCTGAAACTTATTTCAATAATATCTCATCACCCCTGCAATATTTTTTAAATTTAAAGGCATTTTCCTTATGCAAACCGCATATAAGCTTTCGAACAAGACCAATTCCGAAAAAATCGGTCAACGCATGCTAGAGATATCGTAATATCGTCTCATGGAAATGTCAGAAATGGTAAGAAAAATTTTCTTCTCCAGGCGAAAATTTCGTCAACCAAATACGTATACTACGCGTTACACACACACACACCTATCAGTTTCGCACACATGTTTCGTTCGTCGAATCTCGGGATCATTCCGCAGAGTATGATAGTGTTATACAGCTCGTCGCGACACACATTTTTTCTATTTACAGTTCGTTTATCAAATCATTTCTATTCGAGCTAAAAATTATAAACAAAAAATTTTTCATCGTCCAAAATCATTACTTTTTTAAACATAAATTGCGATAACTTGAGTAAATATTAAGGGATCGCTATGAGACTTGAAACATAAAATTCAGAAAATTCTAGCGAAGCCGTAAAATGTATGCACAAAACCCTTATGTTAAAAAATGTAATAATATTTAATTAAAAAGTAATACTGGATATAACCCATGTTTTTCAACGTTCGCCGTTAAAAAGTTGCTAAAAAGTTGTTAAAACTTGCAGCGACAAAGTTTTTCCTTAATATACAAGGAAGATTTTCACCAATTTTCACACTGATAAATGAATAATTGTAGAAGATATGATGATACATATAAATCTGGCGCGCCACCAATAGTCAACAGCCGCGTATAATGCGCTATTTAGCAGTTGTAGCACTCACGTTGACAGTTGGCCCCGTGCGAGAATGATATATATCGTCATATCTTTTACAATTATTTATTAATCAATGTGAAAATTGGTGAAAATCTTCCTTGTATATTAAGGAAAAACTTTGTCGCCGCAAGTTATATGTACCTCAAAATTGCCTCGATACTTTTTAATGCCGAACGATGAAAAACATGGGTTATATCCAGTATTACTTTTTAATGAAATATTATTACATTTTTTAACATAAGGGTTTTGTGCATACATTTTACGGCTTCGCTAGAATTTTCTGAGTTTTATGTTTCAAGTCTCATAGCGATCCCTTAATATTTACGCAAGTTATCGCAATTTATGTTTAAAAAAATAATGATTTTGGACAATGAAAAATTTTTTGTTTATAATTTTTAGCTCGAATAGTAATGATTTGATAAACGAACTGTAAATAGAAAAAATGTGTGTTGCGACGAGCTGTACAACACTATATTTTTTAAAATACAGTTTAACAACATTTAATTTTCCAATATTTCTTAGCGTTAGGACAATATTTTTTCATATTTTCGAGCGCTAGTCAGCTACTTTAGACACGTATATTCGAAAAAACATTTATTGTATACTAGCTTAAAGTACCCGGCGTTGCCCGGGTGAAATGTCGATTAACACGGAGTGTCAAGAGGGTAAAATAAGAGGGAGGGGTGGGGTGTCCTCCATGTCCTCTGTAGCCTATATTTCCCGCAGCGTTTTAATTATGAAAAATTTGGTCCAGATCGGTTAAAAAATCGGGATAAAAAGTATCCTATATATTATTCCTGGTCTTAGACTACGTATATACCAAATTTCAGAAATATCCGTTGGGTAGTTACGACGTGATTGAGTAACAAACATCCAAACATACTTTCGCATTTATTATATTAGTAGGATTGACGTATGAAATGTTATCTCTTTGTGCTAATTTTATTTCCAATGTATTCTTCATCTCAGAAGATGAAGAATATACAGTAAATCCTAAACGACTATTTTGTTTCTTAACTTTTGTCAGTAAGTGTATATACTCGTAGCAGATTATTATTATTATTCATTCTACTCAGCAAGTCTTTCTCAGCAAGCAACAACATTCAACTCAGATATGTTTGATGTTTCTAATCGTTGGCGTTATAAGTTAGAATATGTTTCAACGTGACTAATATATCTCCTTGTGGTATTACTTGCTGTACAGTTACTACTACTTCCACTGATAGTTAACGTATGACTTTCTTTCTTCTATCATACGCCGCTTTTATGAACTCTTGATCTTTTTTACTAATTAATTATTTATGATTTTTTTTTAGAATACACAGGAGGACGCCCTACTGGCTAGTAAGTTTTATTATTATTATGATAAACTTACAGTAGAATGAAATAATTAATAAAAAAAAATTATATTTACATTTATTTTAATTTATTTTCTCAGATTCTGAAGATGAGGATGAACTAATGGCGGTTGCCAGTGGCAGCAATTCGGCTGCCGTGGTGCCACTTAAACAGCCCACGGCAAAGGGTATTATTAATTCTTAATACTTTTAATTAATTAGTTATCATCATTTAGTTTAATTAGATATCTTTTTTAGTTTAAGCAGATATCTTTTTGGTCGAGGTTAATTTTTTTTTTAAATATTGTATTGTCATCCAAAATACTCACGCATGCAAAGTTTCAAGACAAATGGATAGTTGGAACTTGGAAGTGGGTTAAATTTGAGTTGCCAGATTTGAACCATACAAACATACAAACAAACAAACAGAGGATCGAAGCTGGATAAAATCATTTAAAATTTGTTTTAGCTACGCCGCTGCTGCCACTGGCAGCCGCAACAACCGCGCCGCCGCCGCCATCATTACCATCGGGTGGACTCGAGCCACAGCAGCCTGCACCGGGCCCGGCCACGGCACGTGGTATTAATTCTCATTACTTTAATTCGATAAAAAATTAATAGAAAATTAATCATTGCAGAATTTTACTGCAACAAGTTTAAGGGGTCTCCCTAGTGTGACGCCTGGAAAATAGGACAATATTTGGGAATTTTTTTAAGGGAATATACTTGATATTGCCGTTTCAAACTTTGGAGTATTTATTAAGTTATCTTTGGGCAATGCACTGAAATTTTTTGAAGGATTAGTGATAATTATATTTTACGTTTGAAGGATTACAATGAGGAGCTCGCAAAAAAACACCTACTGCTGGCGATCACGATTCCGGCTGTCATGGACATCTGAAACAAAAAATTCAGTTATTTTCTTAATCTATATGAACGTAGCTAGGGCTTGAACTAGAACGAAAATAGGAAATCACAAAATACAACAATGGCAGCACTTTAAAGAAAAGGTTTCATTTCGCGGCAAAAAAGTGGCCAGTTTTTTGAGCTGCAAAATTCGAATTTTGCATATAATGACTTCATTCTAGTTCAAGTTCTAACAGAACACGCAGTGAATATATATGTTAAGTTTCAAGTCGTTTGGTTGAGTAGTTTTTGAGTTATCGTGATCGCCGCGCCAAAAAATGTCGTTTCGAGTAAAATGCGTTTAAACATTCAAATACCATTTATCAAATAATACATCATACTTACAATTAGTCTGCGATGCACTGAATCACACTAGGTATAACACTTTGAGGTTACTTTGAGGCCTCTTTAGCACAGAAGGAGACGGTACAGGTAGCTCTGGAGGTAATAGTTTTTCAATTCAAAAAGGTTGAGGGCTCCGATTCATACCTGCGCGCCCGGTCGCGCGCTACCTTTCATAGCTCACAGCGTTGCCAAATTTTCAAAGTCAGCTATAATACTTTAGGAATATGTTTTTAAGATGTTGAACTTTCAGGAAAGGCAAAAAAATAATCGATTTTTTCAAACCGTCACACTAGGGAGACCCCTTAAAAATTAAGATAAATTTTCATAAAAATTAACCAGATTTGAACATTAATTATTATTATTTTAAAACATGGGTTATATCCAGTATTACTTTTTAATTAAATATTATTACATTTTTTAACATAAGGATTTTGTGCATACATTTTACGGCTTCGCTAGAATTTTCTGAATTTTATGTTTCAAGTCTCATAGCGATCCCTTAATATTTACTCAAGTTATCGCAATTTATGTTTAAATTTATGAAAAATTTATGAAAAATTTTTTGTTTATAATTTTTAGCTCGAATAGTAATGATTTGATAAACGAACTGTAAATATAACACTATATTTTTTAAAATACAGTTTAACAATATTTAATTTTCCAATATTTCTTAGCGTTTGGACAATAATTTTTCACACTTTCGAGCGCTAGTCTCCTTATTGCATCCGAGCCCTCAATTAATTTTGGTCGCAGAAACGAAACACACGTCTTGTGACAAATGTTAAGAAACATGTGTACTTCTCGAAATAAGTCAAGTTCGCAATGTAAACAAACATGTTTGGAGACGGTCACTGACCGTCGGTCAGTCTCCTCCCTGATATCATCGAAAGTGGTTTGTATTATAACCTGGATTGAATATGGCAAAAAGGCAACATTTAACTGAAACCGTGAAAGAAATAATAGTTAAAATGTTTAAAGAAGGCCAGAGAAAAGTTGATATTGCAAAAGTGTTTGGTGTGAATCGTTGCGTTATCACGAAGATTATAAAACGATTTCAAGAACACAGAAATATTAAAACGGCGCCACGAACCGGTAGACCGCGAAAAACAGGTAAATTTGTTGTTAAAAGTGATTATAAATTATGTTTCTTAACTTTTGTCACAAGGCGTATGTTTCGTTTCTGCGACCAAAATTAATTGTAGTCTTTAGACACGTATATTCGAAAAAACATTTATTGTATATTGACGTATGAAATGTTATCTCTTTGTGATAATTTTGGTTCTAATGTATGTATCTCAGAAGATGAAGAATATACATAATTTGTTTCTTAACTTTTGTCAGTAAGTGTATATGTATATGAAAAATTGTCTTGCTTCGACATGATGATATTTACTGATCGTTTGAAGACAGGGATACGTTAGTTAGCTTCGCTGATGGAGGGGGAAACACCTACAGGAGGCTCCTGTAGGTATTTCCCCCTCCATAAGCCCGCCGATCCCTGTCTGAAGGCGCGAAGAAGAACCACAACAAGCTGAAGGTGGCCCAAATGCTAGTTAAACATTCGAAACATTCGACAATGCAAGAACATTGTCAACCATACAATCATAACAGTAAGTATTTAGTGAATATCGATCTATCGATTGAAATTCTTCATTACGTTTCGCGTTAAGGATGTATGTATTGGACGTACAATATTAGACAAAAGTTGAAATACTTGAATAGCTACGTCTTACGCATAGTAAATCTAGATGTAAGAAATCCAAACGACAGTTGGAGTCTTATTTTTAATCCTGGGAAGGTATTTTTTTTCACTTTACAAATGCTTTCTCAAGCATTATTTGCTAAACTTTTGTCAGTGAAAATGCCCAAAATCCACAATTTTCTCAAGTTATAATTTATTTCTTTAAAACGGTGTAGAGAAAACAATTGATGAAACTCGGCAGATATTTTCATCTACTCATATACTGCATGTACAAAAAAATTTAAAACATTGGTACTATTTCTTCAACATTTTTTCAGATGATTTATTCGTCAAGATCGTCTCTTTCCATAAGAGTACGTGTAAAATCAGTGAAAATTAAAATCGTTATAACTCAGTAACCGTTTAGTGAATTCGTTTAAAATTTTTGGAGCATATCAGGAAGGTTAAAAAGAACAATCTCACGAATTTTCATCAACTTGGAACTATTTTGAAAATAGGTTCAATACATCCTTAAGTAACATTATATATATATATATATATATATATATATATATATATAAAATGACAAGAGAACGTATATATATTTATATATAATATCATATAAAGCGAAGTTATAACAAGGCTTTTTACACGGTTAAATTTACAGTTGAAAAAAATTGAAAAGTTGAAAAAGTTAATATAAACACATGTCCGCAAATAATTTATTAGTCAATTATAAGATAGCAGCAATTTGTTACATCGTAAGCGAAGTTGTACAATGCTTCTCCGTTATATGGGTCTGTAAAGTTGCTGATTGATAAAAAAATGAAGAAATTTTTATTTGCCTTTTAAAAATGCTGTATTAATTTGACATCGGGACATCTTGTATATAAATTGCCACTGCTATTTCAACTTTCATTCCTACCGCTTATAGCGCTGCACTTTTATTTCATGCTTAGCCGTTAACGTTGGTTGCGACACGGAAATGGTAATGGGGTTCTAGAGCCCCAAATTCGGGGGACACCGAAGACAATAGAGTGAGAGGTCTATTCTATACCTGGTCTGTGGTCCCAGCGTCCGAAAATGTAAGTGTGCTTTATTATTATTATTTTTAATTAAGCTGTGCACATAATGAAACGAACATATTTTCAACGAATAGGTTATTGTTTCATTACGTGTATACAGATTACGTGTATATCATTACGTACATACGCATAATGAAACGAATATATTTTTAACGAATAGGTTATTGTTTCATTACATGTATACAGACATTATTGTTAATTAAGCTGTACGCATAATGAAACGAACATATTTTCAACGAATAGGTTATTGTTTCATTACGTGTATACAGATTACGTGTATATCATTACGTGCATACGCATAATGAAACAAATATATTTTTAACGAATAGGTTATTGTTTCATTACATGTATACAGACATTATTGTTAATTAAGCTGTACGCATAATGAAACGAACATATTTTTTACGAATAGGTTATTGTTGTTTCATTACACGTGTTAAATAATAGTCTGCGCAGATTTTTGCTAATTTTTTTAAAGAAATGTGTATCTTTTTAGTATCAAGACCCTTGGAAGAACGACTAGTAACGGCTAGTAAGAGAAACAAAAGTAAAAATATTATATTTGGTAAGTGACCTTTACATTTATTTATAATAATACGTATGATATTAGTGTTTATTACAAATTTCTCGTTTTTTTATAGGTTGGAGTATTCCATAAAGTACACTCAAGTAGTAAACTTTATTGGCTTCCGAGTAAACTTTATTGGCTGTGTCGTCGAGGTAACTCCGATTAAATTTCTACTGGTTCTTTATTATTATAACTGGTACAATTTGGAACTTTTACAGTGTCGATTCGGAACGGCGTTGTGACGTGACGCGTCTTAGATGTACGAATGCCCTGTCCCTTCGTTTGGGACCGATATTTAACTCGGTTATTGGGAGGAGTGGGAGGTGAGCTAGGCGGGCCACCTGAGGAATTTGGAAAAAGGGGGTGTTTGGAAAAGGTGATATCAGGAGGAGTCATCTTGGCGACGCTCGGAGTCTGGAAAAAAGGGATGTTTGTGAAATCTGGTATCGGGAGGAGCCATCTTGGCGACACTCGGAATTTGGGAAAAAAGGGACTGTTCTGGAAATCAGGATATTGTTAAAAGGGATCTATTGTCCGGAGGGATAATTATCTTGGCGACACATGGAATGTGACTTTCTCTTACTGAATGGTCGAATTTCTTACCGGACCCATCTTGCTGGGTCCGTACAAGGGAAACCCATTCGTCTAAAGGAGGGGAAGGGGGTGGTCGATTGGCGACTATCGCGATACCTCCCCCCTTAAAGGAGACCTTTGTCTATGATCTAGACAAACGGTCCATGAGTGTTGGATTTAATGGGCGTGGTTCTATTGCCCGTGGAACAGAGGAATACGTGACGTGGTGTGTGGGCGCACGGTTGTTAAAACTGCAATGCGTATAGCAATTGCCGATGAGCGTTCTTAGTGCATTAACTAGTGCTTTGAAGAATCCTATTTTTACAAAGAAGACGAACAGTAGACCCGCGAGAGCTGCATACCCTGCATAGGAAAGGTACTCGAAAAATTTTTCTATCCATGTTTTCATGCGCTGGTGGTGAAATATTTGATCGGATGCTTCTTGCAATTCGCCTAGTGTTCGTCCAATGGATTGCAATTTTTCAGGATCGATATGCACCTCTTGTATAAGGTTCAGAGGGATATCAGTTTCCGATATATTAATATTAGGAGTCCTGATTCTTACGAGCACTACTTGGTCGTTATTGGTCTTATTATTATGCAGAATATTGTTCGGCTTTAAAGTAGCCGAGAGTGAGACGCCGGTGCAGTCAGGTGCTAAAGTTAGTATAAAATTATGATTAATTTCTAGATGTCTAGGAGTCTTGTCCGAACATAGTATATGCAAGGTTTCAGTTTTTGGTGCTATACCCAGCCATTGATTTCCTGTATGGAGCTGTATCCATACAGTGTTCTGTATTTGCATATACCGTGTTTCACAATTTTCTGGTTCGTGTTTGGTAAGAATACTTGTTAAACAGTTGTCCCTAAAGCTCGTAGAATAATCGGGGGTATATCGCTTAAGAATCATTTGGTCGTTGAGTTTCTTTGCGTTAATTAGATCGTTCGTTGCTATTGGTATGAAAACAAGTCGCATGGGGTCTAGAAGAACAAGACGCTGTTGTGTATTTATTATTGAATGGAATATCCATCCATGAACTGGGAGGGAAATTACCTTAACAAGATTGAAGGTTTGTTCCTCTAACAAGGGAATTTTTATTTCTAGTAGGGCGCGTTTCCCGTTGAGACCTATATTTATTTCGCAAACATCGATGAGTGCCATGTAATACGTTTCCTTAAGTGGTACTGGGAAATTATCGACGTGCTCGTGTTCCTTGAGTATTTTAAATAGTTGGTCGGGTGGAAGGATGTAGGGTTTAACAATACCGTGTTTAGCGTCGAAGGTTAGATCCTCTACATTTCTAATTTGTTCGCGTAACTCATCGATACTTTGTTCAAGGTCCATAATTACCTCGTCGATTTGTATATTCATCTCGTTTTCTTTCGACAGGTTCCTAAGTTTGTTAAACTGTGTATTTATTGATTCGATCTGATTGTGCGTTTTGTTAAATAGAGCTGCGTTTGTTTTCACAGCGTTAAGGACTATACTCGTCTGGTTACGTATGTAATTAATAACTGTTTTCTGATCTGCGTAGAGTTTGTCAAGTTCGTTGTTATAATATTGTGCATCCGATGCGTCGAGCGTACCAAAGAGGGTCTTGCTTATTTCCCCGACGAAATCGAAAATTCCACGCCTAGCGCGCGAGGAGCTGCTATCAATTCCTGCAGTATAAAATGCATTGCGAAGCTCTCCCCGAACGTGGCTGAAAGATCCTACTCGTTTTATCAATCGGTTGCGCGATGAACACCTGAAGTTAGCTCCTGATATGTCTCGAAGACACAACCCGGTTAGGATACGCTGGTACAAATCCTCGATAGCTTGCAGATCAGTCTCGATATGGGCGAAATCGTAACCGATGACTATTTTCCATTGTTCATGAAAAATCCTGACCCTACTTAGGTGTTCGAGAAAGATGGATTCTTGGTCGCTAAGTGCGGTCATGGAATATTTTTCATCGCTGCTTTGAGTCGTAGAAATATTATTCATAGTCCATATTATGGCCATGGTCGTCATAAGGTTCGGAGCGAGTACGAAGTTTCTGCTAGGTTTCATCGTCTGAAATGGTAAATGACGCTTGCTTAAAAAGTTTAACGTTAGTCCTATGATGGACAGTTAGTCGTCCATTTTCATTTATTTTTATTGAATGACTGTCAATTGTCTCTACAACCTCGAAAGGACCTCGCCATCGTTCCTCCAGCGATTTGGCGGTGTAGTTACGTATAAGGACTTGGTTCCCTGGGGAAATTGTTTCAAGGTGTTCGTAGGACGTGGAAGGTTGTTGTGATTGGAGCTTGTCGAGGGTTTCGATTATTTTATTCTCGTGTTGGAATTTCAAATTCCCTATTTGCTGTCTCAGAGTCAGTAATTCGTCTTGTTCGTCGAAGATACTATTGGGTTCATATCCTAGTTGCAGTTCGAATGGGGTATACCCAGTGGAACGGTTGATCGTGCAATTATAGTTAAGCATTGCCTGAGGGAGTAGGAGATCCCAAGGTTTTTCCGCTGTTTGGTAGCACCGAATATACTCCTTTAGAATCATGTGGGATCTTTCGTTTTTTCCATTAGATTGTGGGTGGTATACGGAGGTGAGTACGTGTCTGGATCTCATAAGATTGCAGAATTCGGTGAATTCTTGAGAAGTAAATTCCTTTGCATTATCTGTTAAGATCTCTTTAGGTTTGCCAAAAATGCGTAACCACGAAGCCCAAACGGCTTGTATGATGGCTGCTGTGGATTTATCGATTAACGGTTCGCACATGACATATCTAGTTAGATAGTCTTGTATTACTAGAATATACTTGTTATTACGGGGAGTTACGTCCAAAGGTCCTACCAAATCGAGGGAGATTTTGTCAGTTGGTTTTGAGGGAATGTCAGTTGCTTGCGGTATGTATGTTTGTCGTTTCGTGTCTTTCTGCCGTTGACAAGTTTCACAGTTTTCGACGTAAGTCTTTACGTCTCTTGTGATGTTTGGCCATTCGTATTGTTTACGAATCTTTTGTAGTGTTTTATCATAAGCATAATGGCCTCCGAAGATAGAGTCGTGTGCTAACCCGATAATTTCTTGTTTGTCTGAGGGGATTGGTTTGGAAACGTAAATTTCTATATCTTTATTTAGCATCGAGAAAAGCATAGCAAGTCCGGAGTTATAATCTCGATCTTGTATTACGTTGATCTTAGAACCGTCGTCTAAAATTCTGGTTATGGTCTCTAGCTTTGATTTGTCAGTTTCGTGCGGGGATAGATAGGTTTTGCCCTTTTCAGTGATCTCGGGTGGTGTCTCCGTGTAAATGATAGTCGGGAGTTCCTTCTGAAAACCTTGGCAGATTGTTACTTGAGACTGTAACAAGGGACCTCTGTGGTTTTGGGCCGTAGTAGGTTTTGGATGCCCTAGTAGTTCGCTAATGAATTCTTCGTCCTCTTTCGAGATCGGGGGGTTTTTTGAGTAAAACGATATATATTTCTCTATTTCATCGTCTATAAGTTCGTCTTCGATAATTCTAACTGTACATCGTGAAAGTGCGTCTGCGTTAGTATTGATTTTTCCTTGCTTGTAAACTATTTCGTAGTCGTATTCTAATAGTTTTAATCGCCATCGCACTAAACGTGAATTCGGGTCTTTTACGTTCATTAACCAGACAAGTGGCCTGTGATCAGTTACAATGGTGAATTTTCGTCCGTATAGGTATTGGTGGAAATGTTTGGTTGCCCAAACAATCGCCAGTAATTCCTTTTCTGTCGTCGTGTATCGGGTCTCCGCGTCATTTAAGGTTCTTGACGCGTACGCGATCGGTTTGTCTTTACCGATTGCCCCTTGCGATAATACCGCGCCTAGGGCGTAATTACTGGCGTCAGTCGTTAACACGAAAGGTTCTGTCCAGTCCGGGTATTGTAAAAGGGGTTGCGTCGTCAATGCGTTGCATAGGGTCTCAAAAGCTACCTGCTGGTTATTCGTCCATTGAAATCCTTTATCTTTTCTTAAAAGCTGATTGAGAGGTTTTGCGATTCTGGCGAAGTTTTGTATGAATTTTCTATAATACCCGCATAGTCCTAAGAATTGCTTAATTTCTTTGGGGTTTTTGGGAACTGGATAATCCTTTACCTTCTCGATGCGTTTCGGATTAGGTTGTACACCGTCGGCTGAAATAATATGACCTAAGTATTCTAATTCCGGCTTTAGGTATTCGCACTTGTCAGGTTGTAATTTCAAACCGCACTGCCGCAGTCGTTCGAATAAGATCTTTAAGTTTTTATTGTGTTCCTCTAAGGTTCTTCCGAAAACTACGATATCGTCGATGTAGACGAAACAATTGTTACCGATCAGTCCTTGCAAACCGCGATTCATGAGTCTTTGGAAGGTCGGTGGAGCGTTTTTCAACCCGAAAGGCATTCGCAGAAATTCGTAATGGCCGTCGCTAGTCGAAAAAGCGGTTTTTTGAATATCGTTTTCCTTAACTCCGATCTGGTGAAAACCTGAGGCTAGGTCGAAAGCTGAAAAGTATTTCGCGTTACCTAGTCTGTCTAAAATTTCATCGATGTTGGGAATTGGGTATGAATCTTTTATAGTTTTCTCATTTAGTTTTCGGTAATCTATGACTAACCGCCACTTTCGTTTACCGGACGCGTCTTGTTTTTTCGGAACGATCCATAAGGGACTGTTGTGTGGGCTATCGCTATCCCTAATGATACCCTTCTGTAACATCTCTACCACCTGTCGTTTAATTTCGTCTTGGTGTATTGGGGGATATCGGTATTGCTTGGTGTGTATCGGAATTTCGTCAGTAGTTTTAATTTCGTGTTCGAGGATTGAGGATTTAGGAAGAGGGTCCCCAGGCAATATAAATATATCGTGGGAGTTTGAAACAATTTCCCAGACCTCATCTCTGCCCTCTGTTAGATGATCTAACCGAGTATTTTCTCTTAAGAGATCGATCCTCTCGCTACTTCTGTTGCTACTTTGTATGCGATAAGTCATTCTTTCGTCAAAATCTTCTACTGACTCGATTTGATCCTTAAGGGAATTGGGGAGGATGGGATGACCATTTGCATCGACCTTCGTAATTGCTCCGATTCCTGTTATGAAATTGACCAGTACCGTTTTGTTTTGACCGGTGTTTTTTGTGTTGGCGCGTCGTTTAATGACATTGCCGATTACAAACGAATTGCAAGAGAGGGAGAAGTTGTGATTGAATAGGAAGTCTGATCCTAGTATTCCGTCTTGTAAAATTGGGGAACTATCGTCAACGACTTGGAATGTATTACATTTATCATTAAACGGAACAAGTACAGAGTATAACGTATCCGTGGTATTATTCGTAATACCTCTGAGCGTTATTGGTTTCCCTCTGAGTAAGCTTTGGTCGATGATTTGCTTTTCTTTAATTATCGAAATTTCGCTACCTGTGTCGATGAGGAATGTGGTGGGTTGAAGTCCTGGTAGTTCTAGTTGAACAAACGGGGAGTGGTCCACGCGATGTTCCTCTGTTGCTGCGGATCTGGCATTTCCGATGATGATCGTGCTCCTGGCGGTGTTGAGTTCGGCTGGGCCCGTTGAAAATTTCGCTGTTGTTCGGCTCGCCTTCCTTCTTGTTCTCTCCATCGTTTCGTCCTGCATTCGTTTTCCATGTGTCCTCGTCGTTTGCAGAAATTGCACTCTTTGTATTCCCATCTCGTGTCAGAATTTCTTTGGGATGGGTTGCGAGGTTCTCTATTCGTCTTGTGATCCTTTGGTTGAGTCCACGTTCTTGATTGTTGCATGTATTGGAGTTCCGTGTCATACATGCGTGCAGCTTCGAATGCCTGGTTTAAGGTATCAAGTTGTTGACTAAACAAATATTGTGAAATTTCAGGCTTCACATTGCGTCTGAATGTTTGAATACCCTCTTCATTACAAATGATTTCCTTAATGTCGATGTAGGTTTGGAGTCTTCTTTCTGAGTTTACGGCAGTTAGCAATTCGTCTTGTATTTGTGAAAACCGGTGTATGAAGTCGTTAATAGGCTCGTTTGGCTTTTGTCTGCATGAGTCACGTTTAGTTTTCACGGATGCCGTGTCGATGGTTTTCCCATAAAGAAAGCGAATTTTCTCTATTAATTTTGGGATTGTGGTGATTGTATCTGGCCGAATTGTTAATGCTGCGCGGCCTTTTAATTTTTGCGACATGAGGGCTAACAGAAGTAATGGGTGCTGACTCTGGTCTAGCATAGACGAGACTTTGATGAGTGTGCTGATAAAAATCTCGGTGTTCGTTCCGTCGAAGTCTGGGATTAGTTGCAGACATTTATCGTATTTATCAATTATATACGGCGCATGCGTTTCTGTGTTGCGTAACACATCACTCGATGTTTGCTCATTCCGACTAGGTTCCGTTTTGTCCTCTATGGCTTTCAGTCTGTCACATACTTGCAGTAATTTTTCAGCTAGCATGTTCATTTCAATTTGGGGACGATTCGGACTTTGTGTTCTCGACATGTCGTTAGAAGGAGCAGTTACGAAGTCGTGCAGAGTGTCAGATAGTGTATCAGTAGATAGACTTACGTTGCTGCTGCTTTTTCTCCACTGTGTCCAGTTGGAATCCAGGTTATATAGATCTTTGGAGTTCTCGGGTTCGTAGTGGGACACCTCCAGAAATTTCCACTCGTGGAATAACTAGCACAACTAGTATATTTTCTTCTGAATAAGCCCAAAGGTGATATCCCTTACCGCTGCCACCAATTATGTCGTCGAGGTAACTCCGATTAAATTTCTACTGGTTCTTTATTATTATAACTGGTACAATTTGGAACTTTTACAGTGTCGATTCGGAACGGCGTTGTGACGTGACGCGTCTTAGATGTACGAATGCCCTGTCCCTTCGTTTGGGACCGATATTTAACTCGGTTATTGGGAGGAGTGGGAGGTGAGCTAGGCGGGCCACCTGAGGAATTTGGAAAAAGGGGGTGTTTGGAAAAGGTGATATCAGGAGGAGTCATCTTGGCGACGCTCGGAGTCTGGAAAAAAGGGATGTTTGTGAAATCTGGTATCGGGAGGAGCCATCTTGGCGACACTCGGAATTTGGGAAAAAAGGGACTGTTCTGGAAATCAGGATATTGTTAAAAGGGATCTATTGTCCGGAGGGATAATTATCTTGGCGACACATGGAATGTGACTTTCTCTTACTGAATGGTCGAATTTCTTACCGGACCCATCTTGCTGGGTCCGTACAAGGGAAACCCATTCGTCTAAAGGAGGGGAAGGGGGTGGTCGATTGGCGACTATCGCGATAGCTGCATACTTACGCGCCTTATCTTACAACATCACTCGATAGGCTGCAGTGCGCCTTATCTCGAGTATAACCACTTTCAATAAAGTTGGTCATCCGCGAGCGCATAACCGCTACGCTTATATATATCATAACCAAATCATCTTATATTATATATATATAAATAATATCATGTCTGTAATTAATCGTAGTATTAATATCTTACCGCTCAGTGTTAATAATGTGCAAATTATCATTAATGGCGAATGGTTAACAGATGATCATATCGAATATTTTCATAAATTACTAGAAGCTAACTTTAATTATAATCCACGCGAGACGTGGAGAATTCAATTGCCTGATACAATTCAACCAGTTCCTGAATATCAGGATCATATACAGATTTTGCACCAAAGCGAAAAAAGTGGAAGCAATGCAGGGGGACATTGGGTTTGTAGCTTCTATAAACATGATGAAAGAAGAGTTTATATTTACGATTCTTTTAATTTCTCGAAATTGCATAATCATCACAAAATTTTTCTTGAGAAGTTATACCCTTTTTTGAACAAACATGACGGTACAATTGACGAAGAATTTATTGAATTTCCACGTGTACAAACTCAACCTAACACTCGGGATTGCGGAGTTTTTGCGATTGCATTTGCTGTCTCGTTATTATTCAATATATTACCAGACAAAGTAACGTACAAACATGCGTTGATGCGACAACATTTGCTCCAAATGTTTCGATCTAATAGTATTGAACATTTTCCAAGCAATCAGAATCAACAATTAACACGTTCTGTGCAAGAATGTGAATCTGCAATTGGTAGTACAATTAATAAAAATCCTTCTTGTGGAAAGGATCCTGCATTTAAAATCGGTAAAAGTAACATTACTACCGAAACAGCTAATAAAATATCCCCACTTCAAAATGTAGTACTTAGTGATATTGACAAAGAAGGCACCATATATACAAAAAATGTAATTCAGACAGATTCCCCATTAGTTGCGAAGCCAAAAATCAGCAATGTATATCTACCAAGAAATAAGACGAAATACATGTCTGATTATTATAAAAAACATAAAGAGGAAATTAATTTAAAAAAAAAAGCTGTTTATAAAAAAAGAAAGGGGAGTGTAACACGAAACAAGGCAAAGAGTGTAAAAAAGTATATCTACCAAGAAATAGGACGAAATACGTGTCTGATTATTATAAAAAACATAAAGAGGAAATTAATTTAAAAAAAAAAGCTGTTTATAAAAAAAAGAAAGGGGAGTGTAACACGAAACAAGGCAAAGAGTGTAAAAAAGGGGAGGAAGACAAAAAACCTTCTAATTATTATGAATACTATATTGCACACAAAGAAGGTATATTAAAAAATAAAAAAATGCAGTATGACGCAAATAAAGAAGTGATATGCGGAAAGCGAAAAAAATTTTATCAGCTAAATAAAGAAGTTGCGTCCAAAAAGCGGAAGGTATTTCATTATCATGAAATACGTAAAGGAGATGATTATAATAAAGTAGCAAAACGTCGTGCTACTCTGCAAATAATAAAAAAGTATCGTTATATTGCTGTAACAAATAACAATATAGCAACCAAAAATAACAAAGAAACTTATATTAGAAAACTTTCAAAAGTTATTAGCATGCCGTCCGGAGAAGCAAGTAGATTGGAAGCTGAACGTATAATAAAATGGTGTTTTCATATTAGGCAAAAGTACATTTTGAAAATGACGAAACTGTTGAAAGATTGTAAAGAAAAAGTGGAAGTTTCCTTAACGCGCGCAGCAGAATGTTTAGAAGTTGATGACAGGATTAATGCTTTGTGTGGACAATCCAGACATACATCTTCTTCAGAATCATATTTTGCGGAAAGTTCGTACCATACTTTCAGCGGTTCTGAATCAATCATAATGAATTCGGAAGGGAAAGCTATAAACGTTCTACCTGTATTGCAATCGAAGAAGGCGACAAAAGCATGGCATTGAAGTTATCTTTGTAAAACAAAAGATGTTGAAATTCTGAATAATTTACAGGATTTCTTCAAACGATTGTTAGAATGTTCATTAAAAAAGGTACATAAGTGGAACAACCATATCAGTAGCTGTTCTAATAAAGTGCATGCTGAAAAAGTTGGTCATTCTCATGGTTGTTACATAAACCCTAAACTATGTAAGTCCAATTTTTTAGCCATTGAGATTTTCGCACCTCACTTTCCGGATTTACGACATTTGAAGAGAATGATATACAAAATAGCGAGTATTTATAAAGACCAATTACATGATTTAGACAAAGCCTTAAACGATAATGACCTTGAAACACTTGAACGAATAACACTGCAAGCTCGGAAAGAAGCTGAAGCGTTACAAAAAAATAATACTGACGTAAGTTTGAACGAAGAAGAGGTTATATCTCGATATTATTTAGCATTTAAAGCTTTCACAAAGCGGTCTATGGACACACCACGCATCCCGTGCGTTTCTTGCGAGGAACTCTGTTTTCAAAGAGAGGTTCGTAAGGTTGATATTTCTAAAAGAACATATAAGGGAAATGTAATGCAAACATTGTTAAATCATATTGGATACAAAGTTGGTGACATGCATTTTATTTGCCGATATTGTCACGATAAAATTCGCAAAGATTCCATACCACCAAAATGTATTTTAAATAAGCTTGCTGTACGTTCAGTTCCAGAAATAGCAGTGTTGAACGATTACGAACGAATTCTCATTCAAAGAGCTAAACGTTTCAAACGGTTGTGAGAATGGATACAGTAATGCGTAAAAATATGCCACATAAACATATGTTTCCAAAAGTAAAGGGGAGAACATTTCACCTTCCTTTGCCGTTACAAGAAAATTTAAAAAAAATCTGTCCTTCGACTGAACCTTTAAATCAAAATCACGAATTATACATATTGGTGCGGGGCGTTCCAACAAAATCTAAAATAGTTTGGGAAAAGTTAGTTGACTTGAAGAAAGTATGGAATGCCTTAGTATGGTTGAAAGCCAATAATCCTCTATACTCAGAAATTGTTTTACCACAATCGCACGATTTATTGCTGAGTGCCAAATTACCAGATACAGAATTTCAAGAAGAAGTTGTTGCCAATGATGATAATAACGAATCTATCGAGGACATTGAAGGTGAAACACTTAATATCGATGAAAACCACAAACGTGCATTATTGACGCAAATGTCACAATCTGATTCATATTATGATCAGTTTACGATTTATCCAATGTATGACAAAAGGGTTAATGAATCTGCTACCGCACTCTATCAAATGCTTAAAGTTCATGACATTCCGTTGGGTCATCGTGCTGAACACTTAGATGTGAAATGTTTCCCAGATTTATATCCTTATGGGGTGAACGGACAGCATGAAGAAAGATTGGTTCATTTGACTGATCATGAATTCATTAAGTCCAAACTGATGTCCAAGCATTCGCAATTCAGATTGAACATGCAATATATTTTTCATTTATTACATGATACCAATATGCGGCAATTGAACGCTGGAATTTTTCACAAAATGAACGTCGTAAATCCACGTGAAAAATACACAGCTGCTGGTTTTCTTGAGCAACTCTCTAAAGATCAGCTACAAACGAATTTGAACACTATATTTTCCAGATTACGTAATACAGCACAGTATTGGCGAAAACCGAGAAACGATTTGAACTGTATGATACACCATTATGGACCAGCTACATGGTTCCTCACGCTTAGTCCAAGTGAGTGGCTATGGACATATTTAATAGAATATCTTCGTGAAGTAAACGGCCCATCGGTGGCTAAAATGTCCCCGAACGAACTCATTGCTTCTGATCCCGTTTCAACTGCTCGATTTATAGATAATGCATTCCACGCTATGCTGGATTTCATTTGTTCGCCCGACAATCCGATTGGCAAGGTCACTCATTACTTTTGGCGCAGAGAATATCAAAGCAGGGGATCACAACATTTTCATCTTTTAATTTGGATTGAAGATGCTCCTATAATCGATAAATCTTCGAAGGAAGATGTAGCACGATTCATTAGGAAATACGTCACTTGCAGATTGCCATCACCGCATGTATCGCCAGAATTATATAGTCGTGTAATTGCACATCAAATGCATAAATGCAATAGCTATTGTCTACGCAACAAAAAAACTAAAAATTCCTTCCGTAAAGTATGTAGATTTTCATTTCCACGTCCAGTTAGAGATACTTTGATAATAAGGGATGTAGCTGTTTCTATAGGTGCTAGAAAACAATTGAAAGCAAAAGGTAGACTCTATGATCTTCCACGTTCAACACAGGAAGCCCGTATCAATGATTTTAATGCTGCCGTTCTCATGGTTTGGAGAGGTAACATGGATATACAATATATTGGTGAAAAGACAGGGTTGGTAACATGTTACTGTACTAAGTACGTGTCAAAGCCGGAAAAAAGTTACGCTACGGACACTATGGCAGCAATAAATTTTACTAAGTCATTGTCTAGTCTGCTGTGCAACCTTGGAATGCGCATGCTAAATCATAGAGAATGTGGAGCGCCTGAATGCGCTGATACTCTTTTAGGATTATCATTGTATGGCACTGACTCCAGTACTACTATTAGATGGTTAGATGTAAATATACTGAGAAGTAGGAAATTGAAAACTCGCAAAGAGATTGAGGATCTGGGAGGTGAATCCACAGACATATTTTGTCCATCCCTCATAGATGATTACTATCCTAACAGACCCAAGGAATTAGAATCTATGCATCTGTACGATTTTTCTATGTGGTATGACGTTACTAAAATTAGACCGTCTGAAAAAACTGAATACTATGAAATCCGTGCATCTTTGTTTTTGAAAAAAAGGCAAAGAGGGTATCTTATCAATCATTATAAGTACAATGTTCAAAACCAACCTGAGAATTATTATTTCTCATTATTATTATTATTCAAACCTTGGAGAAATACCGACGAATTGAAAAATGGATTTGACACATATGCGGAATCTTTTTTGTCGCTAGAATCACAATTGACAGATGCAGTTCAGTATCATGAACGAATAACGGATATTCAAGAAGCGCGTGATCATATAAAGGAAGAAATTGAAAAGAACGTGTTGAATATTGTAGAACAAGAAGAAAATGATCAAGGCGATCACCCATTAGAGTGTGTCCCCGTTGAAACTGTTGGTGCCATGAAAGATTTTAAAGACACGGAAAACAAATTGGACTGTGGTGATCTTCAAGAAATGATTTCGGAATTGAACCATGATCAGAAGCGGATATTTGATAAAGTTACTAAGTCCTTGACATCTAACGATAACATTCTTAGACTTTATGTCAGTGGAGAAGGTGGCACTGGGAAAAGTTTTTTAATAAAGACTATCAGACAGTGGATCAAGCAGAGTATCGGAAAAGACACAGCAGTAACTGCTCCTACTGGAATCGCAGCTTTTAATATCGAAGGTCTTACCATCCACCGATTATTTCAATTACCCGTCGAACATGGGCATACAGCCCAGTATAGGCAACTTAGCGGTGCAGCCCTTCAAATTGTACGAGACCAACTCAAAAATGTTGCTTTACTAATCATCGATGAAATTTCGATGGTTTCTAACGTAACTTTCCTGTACATACATCTACGACTTTCAGAAATATTTGATACTGCATATTCCGATGATGGTTGGTTCGGAAAAATACCTATTCTGCTATTTGGTGACTTACTACAACTTCCTCCTGTTCACGAAGCACCTGCTTTTATACAATTATGCAATAAGAGTATGGAGAAAAATGTTGGAGGATTAGCTTCTTATAATTTATGGTCTGACTTGTTTAGCTATGACGAATTAACAATAAACATGCGACAGCAGGGTGATAATATTTACAAAGACGTCTTGTCGAGAATTCGCACTGGAGTAGTGACCGCTTCGGATACAAAGCTTTTAGAATCGAGGAAATTAAATTTCAAAGCGACAAATTGTAATGACCGGTTAAAGGAATTAAGTGATTACATGCTTAATGTAGGATCTAATACGGTGTGTTTACTTCCCACATGTGTTCAGTGTGATGTTTTGAACGCTGCAATGCTGAGTCGATTTCCATCCGAAGAAATCCATTTGATTGCTCATGATACAACGAATTGTGCACCGTATTTGAAAAAAAGGGTGTCAAAGGTACTGAACAATAATGACGATGATAGCTCCCGAACGGCGGGACTTGCAAGAGTCGTAATTGTTAAAACAGGAGTGCAAATCATGATTAGAAGAAATATTGATGTTGCACTAGGCCTTGTCAACGGTACCATTGCTAAACTTGTTTCAGTTATACGAGGTGTTGATAATGACGTTGAAAAATTAAAAATTATATTACCCACGGGGCAAGAACATATAATAGAACGTGTATGTGTTAAATTTGAAGTAATGGATAGAGCGTTCGTTATTAGACAACAATTTCCGATTTGCCTCAGCTATGGTATAACTATTCACAAAAGTCAGGGACTAAGCTTGCAGAATGCTGTCGTAGAAGCAGGTAATTCAATATTTATTTGCGGACAAATTTACGTTGCTCTTTCACGGGTGACCACATTACAAGGATTGCCTCTTATCAATTATGATCCATCTTCTGTAAAGGCTCAAGAATCGGCAATAATAGAGTACAATAGATTGCGAAAAAAATATAGACCTGATCTTATGACTATTTCAATTTCTAAAAAACGCATCCTCAAAGTTTGTGATGCTGTTTGGGCGGTACCTAATTATAATGTATCCGAATGTCAGAATACTAATGATCACATCGTGGATATCACTCAGTACTACGTAAGAGGTCTCCCGAATTCTGATGGTGTGTCTTGTTATGCGAATGCCACAATCCAATGCATGTTATATTGTTCATCCATAAGAGAAAACTTATTAACGACTGAAAAGGCTGATCATATTATAAAAATCTTTATGGACCAATATAAATCGGATCAAAATCCAAACATAATATCATTACGGCAATTCGCAGGAGAAAAATACGCCTACAATCAGCTGCATGATGCAGCTGAGTTTATTACCTCTCTTTGTGATCATGAGATTCTTATTAAGAATGCAGTACAACACGAAATAACAACGGTATTAAGATGTTTAGCGTGTAATTACACAAGTACTACTATTAGTACAAATTGTGTGGTACATCTTGCACTGCCCAAGATGTTAAAAAAAAAATCATTTGAATTTCAAGATATAATAAAACACAATTTCACAGGATGGAAAAATCTGAAAGATCCGTGCAATAATTGTGATAATGCAAATTCAAACACAATGAAGAAAGTCGATATAACTGCTTCCAAACAAATTCTTATTACAAAATTACATTTGTTCGATCACGATAGTAATGGAACAACGAAAGTTGAAAATTTCTACATCAAAGCAATACCTACTACTAAAATACAAATGGTAGATCACTGTTACAAACTTAAGGCAGCGATTTTCCACCACGGTAAAAGTATTTCCGATGGTCATTACACGAGTATGGTAAGGGGTAAGGGTACAACGTGGGTATCCGTTGATGATTTACGAGTAGAAAAACAAGCTTGGCCACGAAATGCTAAAAATGCATACATATTTTTCTTCGAAAGGTGTTAATTGTGGTTGTTAATACAGTTCAATATTAAATACGCTCAGCGCCAAAGGCTGCTTTCAGCGCCATAAGCTGCTTCGCGCACCATGACTGTACACAAAGTACTATACATATAATTCATATAAATCGGCAATGCAGTCCACATGGTTTCTTTTCGTAGTTGTTAAACTTACGTAGAAGTTATCCTTAATCCAAAAATCACTAAAGTAAACTCGCTGAGCTGCTTTACGCTATTCCGAGTATTCCGAGTAAGATTTACTGGCTGCATACGCGCCTTATCTTCTAACATCACTCGATAGGCTGCAATGCGCCGTAAACACGTGGACGTGTGACGAAGATAGATCAGAATTTATCATTTATTGGGATTTCCTTACTTTTTCCTTATTTTTAGGACCCGTGACAGTGATATAATATAAGAATATAGAAGATCCCCAGTACATGTATTATTATATATGTTCCTGAGGCAGAATTTAGCTGGCTATAAGGTACGTGTGTTATTTTATGCTTTTCTAAATAATGTTTCGGGCAGTGTTCATATGATAGAAGTGAGACGAAAAGGGGTATGATGCGCTAATGAAAAAGAGAATTACCGCATCATGCCCCTCACAAACCTAGATATAAAAACCACAGTTTCTCATTGTTCCAGGATGGTTAGAAACTACATACGTAAGACGGACCGAGGAAAATGATACTTCTTTTCTATTAATTAGACCAAAATAATTGATTCTCGTGCCAATCACAGAGCAAAAGACTCGTATGTCCAGAAACGTGGAAACACCGCAATTATAACATCCTCATTGCATCACGATCACATACAGATTTTGCACGAATTAAAATTTACCTTAAGAGGTTATACCCTTTTTTGACCAAACATGGCGGAAAAATCGACGAAGAATTTATTAAATGTTCACATGTACAAACTCAACCTAACAATCGGGAGAAAGGACTTTTTCTGAAATTTCTATTAAAACCTGTAGAGATTAGGTTGATGCATAGTTAAACTGAAAGACTTATTACCAAGGAATGATTTAAACAAAAAAATTGATTAGTTGATTATGAAAATCTGTGTTTTATTTATCATCAAACCTTAACTACCCCATATTGTCCCACCTTCCCCTACAAGCTCAACCTAACAGTCGGGATTGCGGAGCTGTTTCGTTATTATTCATCATCAATTCATTCAATAAATTACCAGACAATTCAATAAATTACCAGACAAAGTAACGTACAATCATGCGTTAATGCGTCAACATTAGATCCAAATGTTTCGATCTAATCGTCTGCAAGATTTTCCATGCATTCAGGATAAATAAACAATTAACATGTGTGTATGAATATGAATTTGCAAATAGTAGTACAATTTATCTTTGAAAAAAGAAGTGATATCCCCACAAAAAAACTTCAAAAAAGTAAAAAAATTACGCCAAGTACATGAAATCACAAAAAATAGAAGATAATAATAATTACAAAATTAAAAAAAGATGTGAAATCAAAATGAGCTGCCAGTACATAAAGATGCTTTCCAACTGCGCTTTAGATGACACAACTACATATGCACAGCAAAAATTCCATTACTCATAATGGCTATTTATACAAAGAAAAAATGTATTAAATAATAATATGCAGATATATTTTTATACAAATAAATATTTTAATACGAATAAATATTTGATTCAAAATACTTGGCGCTGCGCCCCGAATTGGTGTTGCTAAACTCAATAAATATGTATAAATTGGATTACCTTTTCTTTCTTTCTTGTACGTGCATGCGTGCGTGTGTGTGTGTGTGTGCGTGCGTGTGCATATGCTACGTATGGTATTAGAATTACATATATGTAGAATAAATCTGACTGCGTTTCTAATATGTCTATGTATATGTATTTTATATTGTAATGGAGTTGTTGTAAATTATTAATACTAATTGTAAGACAATTAAAATTTTTTCGGTTGCGCAGCGCCAAGTATTTTGAATCAAATATTTATTCGTATTAAAATATTTATTTGTATAAAAATATATCTGCATATTATTATTTAATACATTTTTTCTTTGTATAAATAGCCATTATGAGTAATGGAATTTTTGCTGTGCATATGTAGTTGTGTCATCTAAAGCGCAGTTGGAAAGCATCTTTATGTACTGGCAGCTCATTTTGATTTCACATCTTTTTTTAATTTTGTAATTATTATTATCTTCTATTTTTTGTGATTTCATGTACTTGGCGTAATTTTTTTACTTTTTTGAAGTTTTTTTGTGGGGATGTGCTATTACTGTTACCTTGATTAAAAAAAATTAATTGTAAACTATTAGTCGTTTTCCTATTTTACCCCATGACATGCGAACTTTTGCCCCACATGTCGGGTAAAAGTTCGCATTTGACACTTTTTGGAAATATTTATTTTATATTTCTCACAAAATGATATGACTATAGACGGAGAGCTAGCTACACAGGGTTTAACGTGACTCAATGCAGTCACCATTTTTATTTAAAAATGTTGGATCAGTATTGCCGAATACGAAATCGCCGGTCTGCCGCGTCAGTCCGGGGAACTAACGGCGGGGGTGGACGTCAAACAGGTAAAATTTTCCAGCTCAATAACGTCATTTCTGCAGTCCTGAAAATTATGGTATACATAGTACAAGATGGTACGAAGAGCGTGTAACTATTGGCAGACAACTAGACAGGGGAGAAATGGCCGGCAGATCGAAGTAAAGCTGCAAAATATTCGGCAAAAAATGAACGATATGCAAAATGGCAGACCTCCAAGTGGAGAATAAAACGTGGCAGACGTCGATGAAAAGCGCGATACGTGGCTTACGCGCTCTAAACACATGATCGCAGCGGTTAAATACTCTGGGTTCATTTATTATTTTTGTACTGTGCATTTCATATACATATTGTTTACGCATTTAATGAACGATGTGCAAAATGGCAGACCTCCAAGTGGAGGATAAAACGTGGCAGATGTCGATGAAAAGCGCGATACGTGGCTTACGCGCTTAAGTGACAAGCGGACAACCACGATTCATTTTGTAATTTTTATTCTTTGGTCACTTAGTTTTACATTTGTTATTTCTTATTCTTTTTACTTTTTTTTTAAATTTGTTGTAAAATTATTAATAAAAACGTAAATTGTAGGTATCATGTGCACTCTTGCATGTGGATCAACTTTACGGAATAAATCGTCTTGAATGATCTTTTTAATGCTTATAATATTCATAAATATTTTAAAAACAGGGTCATCATTTAAATCATATAGTTAAGGAGCTGAGGTAAAAAATATTACTTCTTGCGACAGGAATTATTTTTATTTGTGTTTTTATTATTTAGGTGCATCATAACCAACGTCCTCGTCGCTATCGTACTGGTCGGTTTCGTCACTATCGGTTTCAGCTTCTGGGTTAGAAACTGGAAATAAATTATAAAACGTTATGAAAACAATATACCTAAATAACAATCTGAAATAAACGTATATGCATGTAATATTTCACCTTCAGCATCTTCGATGTCCAATAATATGTCCTTTACAGATGACGGTAATTGTTGTCCATCAAACCATTTAAAATCATAATTTCCATCATTGACGATCCAACCACAAAGTTCTGGCTTCAATTTAGTTAAAGTCTTCGTGTATGAGTTCTGCCACATATTTGTAATATAATGTGATCTTAAAAATTGCTGCCATAATTCTGTTTTGCATGGCGGTAAACTCGAAGCATCGAAATTTTTAATGTTTTTCTTTGCAAATTTTTCATCAATATTTTTTATTTTATATTGGGAAGAAAATAAATGAAATCTTTTCGATAAAAAGACGGATTATAATCACATCCCGTTAAGGCGTGAAATCCTGGAAGCGCATTGCAAAACATATTTCCTAGTGATTGATATAATTCGTTAACATGGATAAATCTTCGTTTGCATGAAATTCCAATTTCGATCCAAATATTTAATTTACTGTTTAAGTGGTGCATATTTCCCAGCATTATAATTAGAATGTCGGTATCGAAGCATTTAATTAAAATATTTGCGTCGTAATCGATATTGCAAGCGTGAAACACAATCTTTGTGTCCGCTTCTTCATGGCTGTTACATGATAATTGTTCATTAATAGTTTGAATAACATGTCCATTTTCAATTTTATAACTGTAACTGTTACGGCAAAATCATCTCTCCCTGTCCATCTCTCTTTTTCTCTACCTTTCTCTTTCACTCGAACAGCTGACGGACTTCTTATTTACTTCTCGCGACATCATACATACATACTCTTCTACACAGACACTCACACACACTCGCGCTCTCGTGACCGACCTGAGTGCTCGGTTATACAGATCAGTAGTATCTCGACAACAGACGTCGAAATCGTTACACCTCTATTATATCACCTCATTATCTAGTCTCTATCTCAATAAACCGCACTATTCTCAACAATTTTTGAGTTCTCTCTATGTAGTAACATTTATCAAAATTCAGAATAATAGTTTTAATGCCAATAAACGGTGCCATTTCATCCTTTCTCCAATGCATGGTTAAAAAGCTGACAAGAGCTTCCTTAAAACTGCTATTTCTCAATTCTTTTATAAAATCAGCGGGTCTTGTTTGCTCCGATCCAGATATAATGTATACACGATCTGTCGAGCCACTTCTGCAAGTGCGTTCGTAATCCTTTATTGAAGGCGAAAAATAGCGATCAAAAATTAAATGTATAATAGATGCTTGAAAATTTGTAATAATTTGTAATATTTTTTGTGAGATCTTTCCGAATGTTTTTGGAACTTCTTTTATAGAATGTAACATAAAAAATCCATCGAGTATTACGACATCAATGTTTGGTGGTGGATGGCCTTCAGTGTTATTTTCCAATGATTTCATTAGCATAGATTTATCTGTTTTGCAAATGCTTCCATCTATGTGGCACAAAGACATTGGCACTGGAGTCAGAGGATACGATAAAATCTTTTCAATATTTGGATTATGTCTCATGGATATTCCCAATATCCTTCCAAATAAATCCCTTTGAAGTCGGACTTCCTGCACTTTATTATTGATAACTAATTTCTTTTTTTCAGTAGAGCATGAAAAATTCATGATTTTATTCTGTTTAATGGTTTTTTCAAATCTGTCTACTGACGTAGCACATTCAGAAATGAAAATCTCTCTTAAACTATTTCCAGTACTTTCCACGTTTAAAAGGAAGTCAGAAACTTCGTTTGATGTTGCACGTCCAGTATTAATATTATATAAGAGATCTTTATCTAGTTCTATGGAGTCAAACGGATTCATATTTTGTTTTATAGTATATATGAAATTTTGTAACTGAAGAGAGTCTTTATTAATTTGGTGTTTCTCTAAATCTGCGGTAACATCTTGAGCCCTTTTTATACCAGTTTCTTCATAGGTGTGAGATGTTATGGTAGCTCTGATGCTATGACTTTTCGACCATCGCTGTCGAGCAGATATAGAGTTTGTGAAATGTACAACACCTATCCAAGGAAGAAAACAGAAGAAAAACGTTAATGGGTTGACTGACAATAATATGAAAACTGAATCACTATTAATTATATAAAATAAGGATGTCTTTCTGCAAGTTTTACTAACAAATATGAATATTTAGTTTTGAATTCTAAAATCAAAATCGATATATAAGTTTTCTAAGACATGAAAAGCACTATTCTTCAAATTTTAAATATTTAAGAAATATGATCTTGAAGAAAATGGCTTTGTATCTTAGATACTCAAATACATTATAATGTCATTAATAATTACACAACTATTAAAACATCTATAATTTATATGTAACCTTAAATTTTATAATGCTCAGAATGAGGTTCATAAATAATAAAAATAATAATAGGATACCTGTCAATCTTCGCGCAGCGTCCGCATTTATCGTTTGTTCCAGTATCGGCATCCTTGAAAAAGGCTTGTCGGTTCTTTTAATGCCAAAATATCCCATTTTAAAATCATTTTCTAACCCTGGATGCGTTTGTTCAACTTTTAATATATTATCGTAGTATTTGAGTAGCCAACGTGAATAATTATTATGATTAAACATAAAAAATAAATTACAAAGTTTCGGTATGATGTATTTGTAAAGTTGAAAATCTCCAGTACGAATACTTCTACTGAAAATGAGATAATAATTTATGAAGTTGATGTACATCAGGCCTTCCCAAGTAGGGGAAATCTGCTCCCAAAACAGATGTTTCGGTTCTCCCTCCAACGCTGCGCCTTAGCTGCTAAGGCCGCTAAGGTGGGACGAGTTCTGCTACCCTCTCTCCGAGGGCACAGTAACGTCGCTGGGAAGCATGTTGGGCGCTTTAGGGCGAAAGTACCAAATGTGTCAAATTTTTATAGGAAATTTCATAATGACTTAAAAATAGTAGGAAAAATTAAAATTTAAACTAGTATTTCAAAATGACCTATAAAAATTTGACACATTTGGTACTTTCGCCCTAAAGCGCCCAACATGCTTCCCAGCGACGTTACTGTGCCCTTGGAGAGAGGGTAGCAGAACTCGTCCCACCTTAGCGGCCTTAGCAGCTAAGGCGCAGCGTTGGAGGGAGAACCGAAACATCTGTTTTGGGAGCAGATTTCCCCTACTTGGGAAGGCCTGATGTACATCATATAGAATTGTGCAGTTTTGCCAAAATTTCCATTTAACGTCTCTTCTTGATATTTCAAATATTTGGATAAAATTACGTCAAGATCTTTATTTTCAATACTATTACTTGACAGTTGTTTTGACTGAAATTTTTGTATTGCTTCAAGCAAGTTATCTTCAATCTTTATCTGTTCTCGATTTAAAAAAACTTCAAAATATAGAATTTGTAGTCCTAATGCTGCCATAGGATGCAGACGCTTGCATCTGTTAAAATGTTTTCCACTTATAAACCCATTTACTGAACCACTTGCTAATAGTTCACTCTCAACCATCACGTGAGTTAATCCACATTCATCAATGAATTTTCCTACAGCTTTAAAATAAGCCATCATAATAGGGAAAGAGCCCAAATGAATAAAAAGATTGTCGAATTGTGGTTTTTCAGTTGACTGAATTTGAAAAGCTGTTTTAGCAATAGCTAAATCATATGTAACTTGTATGTACCTTTGTTGGCATATTTCGGCAACTTTTTGACTTTGTCTCATTGTTTCATACACAACGGATGTATCTGTCGGTGACTGATTGATTGGCGTGAGGTAAAATATTTTTTGTTTACAATTACTAATTTGTACTATTTTACTATTGAAGCCTACCCACATAGGCGTGTCCGGTACTTTCAAGTAATGGGATAAAACCCACATAACATCCAATTTTTCTATAAAATCATGAGTACTTAGACTTATTTGACGCAATTCATCATCAATTGCTAACAAATGTTCAACAACTTTAGGTTTTTTAGTATACGATACTAACTCCGGAACAATGGTATCAAACGTTCTTCTTCTTTTAGAAGCTAGAGGCGCATTATCATTGTTATTATCACTTTCGCATATATTATTATTATCGTTTGTAAGGACATTTTGATATAAAATTCCAACCGTGTCGTGTAATGTATCTTTACCGTTACAAGTTTCCACATATCGATCGAAATTATCAAAGGCAACGCCTGTACAATAATCAGGAGACAATTTGACACCCTCTGGGCAAATATTTGATGTGCTACAAGAAGCAAAAGTTGTTTCAGTTTCGAGCTCCTCAATAGTATTATAGCTGCAACAGTGACCATATTTGTTTATAATGTCGATAACATTTCTACTACTTGTGATGCTCTTCAAAGTCAGGCCAAGCGTGATATGTTTAGATGTTTTAATTCTACCGTGAGTAACTGCATAAATTAAATCCTGCGATAAAGAATTAACTTTTCGCGAGCATCGGTACTTTTCAGTGTTCTTCGATCACTACCACAAATTAAAGTTCGTAAAAACTCTGAAACCTCGTCGAGAATGTCACATTCTCCAGCAATTAAGTCAGTTGTTTTTATATTAGTTGGCAAAGGTTTTTTTGTGATTGATAAAATGTGTCTTCTTAAAAGTAAAGCACTACGCTGTAATACTTCTGATTCTTGTAATTTTAAAAATCTAGCTTCATTGATAACGCATTCTTCCTTTGGTGCAACAATTTTTGCCTTATGCATTGTTATGATTTGAATTTGATTATCGAAAGTTTTCATTAATTTGTTTAGTAAATGCTGAGGAGTAAATATAGTTTCAAAAGATTCAAATTTATCAGTAAACAGTTTTTCTAATGTACTTTTATAATAATCTGTGAGAAGATTTAATAAATAACAATTTTTGTTGTTGATGATGTTTTCCTGCACAAAATTGCAAGTATCTTTATATGCTAATTCATGAAAATTTCTCTTCGAGTGCCAATCGGTATGTTTTGATGTAGGTGTTGCTATGAATTTATTGAAATAAGCTGTTTTGCAAATATTATGATAATAAATGTTATCATTCACCGCAATTGCGTTAATTTTTTCTAACATAGAAATATCACTCAAAGCAGTTGCATTATCTTTCACTTTTTGCCTGAGAATTGTTTCTTTAGAACTATACAGTGGCAACAAATTATAGTTGCGTTTTTTACGAGCTGGATCGCAAAAGAAGCAAACATCGATATGTTTCTTAATTGTTAAATTTTGCACTGACGGTGTCGATTCTTCGATCAATTGCTTTTCTGACCCTAATGCTTCACATACTACCTCGTCTCCTGCTGGATTCATTGCTTCAATTCCTGAAGCTTGATTATCAATGGACATCGGAGATGGCTGTGATGATACTGATTCTTTATACTTCTCGACATATTTTTTTTTAATGGCCGTGAAAGTCTTGTAACATTTCACGTGGTATCCGTGAGTAGGCACAACACTAGCCGGTAAAATAATATCCTTGTACTTCAAGTTACAGGCGACACGAACTTTCAGAATTTCAGTACACTTTTTTAACGATTTTTCAGTGAATAAAATAATTTGATCACTTTCATCGTCACAAGAAAAAGCACAAACTGGCACAGAAGCCATTATTCTTCACGATGTATCGCGTTGTGAAATAATGTCAGCAAGTAATAATGGCAACAAGAACGTTTAGGCGAAAACGACAATGATTCCACGAGAAACGCATGCAGCGGCAGTTTGGACTATTCTGACAATTTTCCGTGGATACGCAACTTCGGTCGCTTGGAAAAAAAGTAGTGGAGGAAAAATAACACTCGAAGCTCGAAGACATTGCCACTTGAGGTTCTTTCTTTGAAAACGCTTAAACTGTCCTTCGCGCCCGACCCGAGGCTCTGGAAATTGTCAATTTTATTGCCTACTCTGGAGCTCGGTCGCACGTGGCATGCACTTGGTAAGAAGAGTTCAACCCTGGGAAAAAATAAACTTTCTTCCAAGTCGACTGTCCGCTACGCTATTTACCTTCTTAACAGGAACATACTAAGCAATGCACAGTACAGAAACAATAAATTAACCCAGAGTATTTAACCGCTGCGATCATGTGTTTAGAGCGCGTAAGCCACGTATCGCGCTTTTCATCGACGTCTGCCACGTATTATTCTCCACTTGGAGGTCTGCCATTTTGCATATCGTTCATTAAATGCGTAAACAATAAGTATATGAAATTTCAGAACTGCAGGAATGACGTTAATTTTGCCGAATATTTTGCAGCTTTACTTCGATCTGCCGGCCATTTCTCCCCTGTCTAGTTGTCTGCCAATAGTTACACGCTCTTCGTACCATCTTGTACTATGTATACCATAATTTTCAGGACTGCAGAAATGACGTTATTGAGCTGGAAAATTTTACCTGTTTGACGTCCACCCCCGCCGTTAGTTCCCCGGACTGACGCGGCAGACCGGCGATTTCGTATTCGGCAATACTGATCCAACATTTTTAAATAAAAATGGTGACTGCATTGAGTCACGTTAAACCCTGTGTAGCCAGCTCTCCGTCTATAGTCATATCATTTTGTGAGAAATATAAAATAAATATTTCCAAAAAGTGTCAAATGCGAACTTTTACCCGACATGTGGGGCAAAAGTTCGCATGTCATGGGGTAAAATAGGAAAACGACTAATAGTTTACAATTAATTTTTTTTAATCAAGGTAACAGTAATAGCACATAAAGTTACTACCACCTTCGTAGTTTGTGGAGGCATCAGTGCATTGTAAGAAACTTTTGCCCCCACAGCTAGTGATGGGATCTGAAACGCTTCGAATCTATATATATATGACGAAAACTTCGAAGCGCTTCGAACATGATTCGAAGCTCTTGAAAAGTCTTGGTCGGCTTCGAAGTCTGAACGGATTCTGTAAATATGGGTCTGAAACCTACCGAGGTTTCGAACCAAGAGATTCGAGACTTCGAAGCCGACCAAGCTTCGAATGATGTTCGAAGCGCTTCGAAGTAGTCGTCTGAAATTCAAGACCGATTCGAAGCGCCTAACTTTACTCTACACGACGCGCCTGCTCGTGTAAAACTTTTAGACGCGCCCGTCACACAGCGGGGCATTTCGGGTCGAAACGCGGCACTAAGTCCTTTTACAAAAATATTGCCAAACTGCTAATTTTTTACAGGTAGTTGATATACGCCCTAACTGAATGAAATAAAAAAATTAACGATAAATATATGATTTCAATCAGAAAATGTTTTGTGCCGCGTTTCGACCCGTAATGCCCCACTGTGCGCCGGCGGGTTAATCTCACCCATTTCATATTTACCTTAACCCGGCGTTGCTAAGGTGGGGAAATGTAACAAGAGTAGTAAGGTGGGGTCCCACAGACCCCAACAAAGAATGTAGTGTATTATACAATTCCATATCTTTAATTAATATGAGATTACGTAGTGGCGCGACGTTTTAATGAATAAAAACGCAGATCCACCACATTAAATTTTTATTACCTAGAAATACTTAACTAATTAAACATCTTTAATTTTCAACAAAAATACTCTCTTCCTAGCTTATATATAATGAACGAACTAAATTAATCAGTATTTTTTAGGCACTTTGATATAGGTTTACAAAAAGAACATATACATTATAAGAAGCTAATACAATAATAAACATTTAGCCTTCAGATTCCAATGATAAATCATCTTCATTTTCGGTACTTGCACAGTCGGGGCACGTTGGAATTACGTGATCGAGACACACATATTTTGAGCATGTTTGGCAACAATAGATTGTTTTTCTATTGTCACGTTAAACCCTGTGTAGCCAGCTCTTAGACTACTATCCCACAATACTCTACTCCGTACAAACGTGTCCAAACGGCAACATTCCAACATTTGTTGGCAGGTATTTGGCAACAAGCGACTGTATGTCCTCGATTTCTTATCAATACCTCATTGGAAGTACTACGGTCTGTAACATTATCAAGCAAACATGCGAAGCAATGTGGTCCTCCCTGAGTGGGACAGTATTGCCATATCCATTAAAACGGGTTGATTGGTATAGGATAGCTGAAGAGTTTGAAAATCAGTGGCAATTCAATCACTGCAGTGGCGCCATCGATGGGAAACATGTGCTCATTGAGGTATTTCGAGAAATAATAATGATCCCTGGCAGGGTTTGTAATAACACTAAACTGTCATTTAAATTAGTAATTATATGACTAATGCAACATGTATTGCAGTGTCCAGATAACGCTGGTTCGGCATTTTTTAATTATAAAAATAGCCACAGTATAGTGTTGCTTGCTATATGTGACGCCAATTACATCTTTAAGTTTGTTGACATTGGTGCCTATGGTCGCCGGAGCGACGGAGGAATTTTTAGAGATTCTTTGATGGGCCAGAAATTCAATCAAGGAGAAATGAATGTACCAGAACCAGAAAAGCTAACAGTTGATGGAATACCATTACCATATGTTCTTGTTGGAGACGAAGCATTTCAATTGACCAATTATCTTCTTCGGCCATATCCTGGAAGAGGTCTGAGTCAAGATAAAAGTATTTTCAATTATCGTCTCAGTCGAGCTCGGAGGGTAGTGGAAAATGCTTTTGGGATATTGGTCAGCCAGTGGCGAGTTTTGAAGAAACCCATAGACACTCATGTCGACAACACAATAAAAATTGTGCAAGCCGTAATATGTCTCCATAATTGGCTTCGAAAACGCGTTAACGAAACCGAGTACGTAACACCGGACATTGTTGATCGTCATGATCCTGATGGCTTCATTCCTGGACGTTGAAGAGAAGACATTGTCAATTCAGCGTTTCGGAGCATTCATACCCGTGGAATTAAGGCTGCCGTCTCAAGTTTGTTATGGTCCGAATCGACCGAAGCGTCCTCAGTAAACAGACGGACCCTAATGAAACTAGTCCGGTCGATAAAAAGAACATATACAGAGGTGACATCTCCAGGTACTCTGTGTAGACGAATTTTTTACGCATAGTTACCACATTTTCACTCTGTCTCTGCCGCGCTGTTGCCACAGTTCCTTCTATCGAGAAGCTCGAAGGAACACGGCACGAGAGCTGTGTCTAGCGTCAGAGCCTCGCTGAACGTAAAAGAGGATAGCAATAATAAAAGATAGAGAGGTTGGGTAGTGAAGTTAGGAAACATGTCAATGAAACAATACTAATTTGCGTATTAATAGTTTTTATTTATACGTAAACGGATGTAAGATTTTGTATAATCAATGTGTAATTTCAAAGCATAGAATTTGAATAAGGTACATCACTGAAGTGTAACACGCCGATCGCAATGAAATCTATAAATGCTATAGTTCTTTTAAAAACATATGACGCTTTCTTTTGTATCTAACTATAGATCAAATTATCTTTTTTATCAACAAGAATTGTCTGTTGTCTAAATACAAATTGAATAACGCAATCATTTTTTTTAAAACATCTATTTGGACAAAAGTATATTTCAATTTAATACTTTTGTACATGCTTTTCTTCGGAATTGTTATTCCACGATTGTAAAAATTTATCAACATAAACTAGTGATCAGTACTAACAATACGTATATTTTGGAATGTCTCATTAAACGATTTTATTCAGCTACGATCCCCTGTTTCGATCCACTTCCAACTATCCAATTGTTTGAAACCTTTGCAGGGGTGCGTAGTATGGATGACAATACAAAATTATGAAAAAAACTCCAAGGGGGTGAAAAAATTACCCAGTCACCAGTAAATTAGAACCCATAACCACAAATCCAATCAACTTAAAATCAACCACTCGTGTTCTTTACGAACTTTTAGCACTGTAGGGTTCAAGCAAATTGTTAAACTGCATATGTAGTGCATACAACAATAAAAGATATCTGTAAAGAAGTTTGAGCTATGAAATGTAAATCCACGAACACTAAAAACTAGAAAATAAAAAATTTATAATAAACGATTTTATTAAAAATGCATTGAACTAAAAAATAATTATTTTCTTATACTGCTGTAGGAGTGGTCCGTGAGGGTGAATATTACAACACGATATTAACAATAACAATGACTAAGTTTATTAATAACGATATTGAAAATGGAGAGCACACAATGGTCAACACACCGCATGAACGAAGCGTCGCGTTCGGCGGCTGGTTTTCTTCTGCCGATTTCCATGGACGCTCAACGGTCGTCCGGAAAGCAGAGGGTGGAAAAATACCGTTTTTGAGGGAGAATCCTTTTCCCACGATACCTTCGAGTAAAGTCAAGGCTGTCGCGACCGAACCGAGGTGTCCTGGCAATCGTCATGTTTATTGCCTACGCCTCGGCCCGGTCGCCCGCGGTACGCACTTGAGTGAGGAACCGCCTAACCCTGAGAAAATAAATCTTTCTCAAGTTCGACGGTCCACTACACCACAATTTCGATGGTGTATTTTCACTATAAATAAAATCGTAGAGCAGGATATCTCGCAATAAATTTATTTCGACACTTGATACTGTACTAAATTGATTCATATTCTGTTACGAAATATCCTGCTCCACGTTTTTATTTAAAGTTAAAAAACACCATCGAAATTGTAGTACAAGAATAGAAGTATTTTTTAGTTGTCAGTGCCTTTTTGACAAAATTGTTTAACAGAACATTTTTTTATATATTTTTTTGTCTCTAATCAAGTTACAGTCATCACAATAAATCAATCCAACTTCATTGGAGAATTGAAATTCGACATTCAAGCTTTCGCCCCCTTGAAATGGACAATTACAGATAAAAAAGTGTATATTTTTCCAAGAATACAGTATTGTCTGATTAGCGGCTAGGTTTGGTGTACACGATGTGGACTTTTTTAATAAATTATTTAGAACATCTTGATTTGTCTTTTTTCGGCTGCTCTTTTTGCGTATAATTCGCAGTAGTTTTTAAAATCATTATTTCGGGCGTTCTGGGCTTCCTCAGTTAAATATTCTAAAAAAAATTTATATTTCCATTTTTAGAAAATGATCAGCTTTTACACATTGGAATAGTTTTAGTTAGTCTTTTTCTGGTAATGAAAAATATAAACGCTTATATTCTATTGCCAAATTAAGATTTTTTGTTACCATTTTCGTATTTTTCTAAATTAAAAGAATTGTTCGTATTTGTCCGTAAATTCAAGCACACCTCATAATCCTGGATAGATTCAATTTCACAAAATTCAATTACTCATATCCGACCACATCCGACCCTTTGAAAAATTGATATTTTTTTGCACAAACGCAGGTGCAAGTCAGGAGAAATATATTATTTTGCTCCAATTTTTTATTTGCAATAATAATTGTGCAAATTGAATGTTTTTAACTTTAAATTACACTAATTGAGTAATGTTCAAATATAATAATAATGAGTAATATATGTTGGAAGTGAGGCACGCAGGGGTGTGCAACGTGCAAAAGTATGAATGATACGCTAGATAAATAAGAATGAATCATGTATGTAATCAGAGAGTGATTGGAATCGAATTTTGCACACCCCTGCGTGCCTCACTTCCAACATATATTACTCATTATTATTATATTTGAACATTACTCAATTAGTGTATTTTAAAGTTAAAAACATTCAATTTGCACAATTATTATTGCAAATAAAAAATTGGAGCAAAATAGTATATTTCTCCTGACTTGCACCTGCGTTTGTGCAAAAAAATATCAATTTTTCAAAGGGTCGGATGTGGTCGGATATGAGTAATTGAATTTTGTGAAATTGAATCTATCCAGGATTATGAGGTGTGCTTGAATTTACGGACAAATACGAACAATTCTTTTAATTTAGAAAAATACGAAAATGGTAACAAAAAATCTTAATTTGGCAATAGAATATAAGCGTTTATATTTTTCATTACCAGAAAAAGACTAACTAAAACTATTCCAATGTGTAAAAGCTGATCATTTTCTAAAAATAGAAATATAAAATTTTTTTAGAATATTTAACTGAGGAAGCCCAGAACGCCCGAAATAATGATTTTAAAAACTACTGCGAATTATACGCAAAAAGAGCAGCCGAAAAAAGACAAATCAAGATGTTCTAAATAATTTATTAATAAGCCCCGATCCATATATATGGATGTATATATATGGAAATCAACATGAAGGGACACTTGAAGTCCCATTATTAAAAAGAGCGACGAGAAAAAAAATGATTATTGTATTTATTATACAATATATTACCTGTAATCTTAGATTATAATCAATAAATGATGAAATATGTAAGAAATGAAGCGAATGCCTACCTAAACGTCGATCCGTCCCACTGTGCGCCGATCCCGACCAGCGATCCGCTAACGAGACAATATTGCAACATTATCTTCTCTCATTCTGTGTAATTCCTCTTCTCCATTGACGGTCTTCCTACAATTATCCCAGGTCGCTCATAATGAAAGATGACGTAGGCAGTGTGGGTCTGTAACACATTATGATACACATTAGGAAATAGGGTTGTTTTATAAGCGTACAAAATTTTAATGTAGATTTATAAGCTGTTAAACTTTACCTGAAATATGGTACTTATTCCATTTGTCCTGGCATTACTGTCCCATATACCATGTTTGCAGTAATTTGGTAAAAGGTCCGCCTGTAACAAATAATCGCAGACATTTCGGTAAGTTTGGTATAACAGTAAAAATTTGTTTCAATAATTCGTCGAACATCATGCATACCTGCGACGCCCGTACATATATATCAGCTTTTTTTTTTTTTTTTTCAGAGGGGGAAAATGCTTTATGCATACCCCGGCTACAGTATTGCTGGGGTTATGTGGGACTCCCCGGTCTCCGGTATACCCACTAAAAACCCCCTCTAGGTGCCGCCTTCTCATTCCGGTCCCCTTGAATTCTGTCTATCTGCTCCTGTAAACTTAGAAATATGTCTGAAAAAATTAAAGATTTAATATTTCCTTCGTCATTTTCTTAGGAATGTGACGGCGGCGTCGATCGACTCGCGTGATCGTATGATCAGCGAGTAAAAGTGCCATTGCTGGCACTTATGACCACTGACGGAGTCAGTGGTCCCGCGCTTTACAACGCGGTGCGACGCCGGATCGATCAAATTTATTATATCTTTCGTCACTTTCTTGGCAAAGTGACGGCGGCGTCGATCGACTCGCGTGATCGTATGATCAGCGAGTAAAAGTGCCATTGCTGGCACTTATGACCACTGACGGAGTCAGTGGTCCCGCGCTTTACAACGCGGTGCGACGCCGGATCGATCAAATTTATTACATCTTTCGTCACTTTCTTGGCAAAGTGACGGCGGCGTCGATCGACTCGCGTGATCGTATGATCAGCGAGTAAAAGTGCCATTGCTGGCACTTATGACCACTGACGGAGTCAGTGGTCCCGCGCTTTACAACGCGGTGCGACGCCGGATCGATCAAATTTATTATATCTTTCGTCACTTTCTTGGCAAAGTGACGGCGGCGTCGATCGACTCGCGTGATCGTATGATCAGCGAGTAAAAGTGCCATTGCTGGCACTTATGACCACTGACGGAGTCAGTGGTCCCGCGCTTTACAACGCGGTGCGACGCCGGATCGATCAAATTTATTATATCTTTCGTCACTTTCTTGGCAAAGTGACGACGGCGTCGATCGACTCGCGTGATCGTATGATCAGCGAGTAAAAGTGCCATTGCTGGCACTTATGACCACTGACGGAGTTAGTGGTCCCGCGCTTTACAACGCGGTGCGACGCCGGATCGATCAAATTTATTACATCTTTCGTCACTTTCTTGGCAAAGTGACGGCGGCGTCGATCGACTCGCGTGATCGTATGATCAGCGAGTAAAAGTGCCATTGCTGGCACTTATGACCACTGACGGAGTCAGTGGTCCCGCGCTTTACAACGCGGTGCGACGCCGGATCGATCAAATTTATTATATCTTTCGTCACTTTCTTGGCAAAGTGACGGCGGCGTCGATCGACTCGCGTGATCGTATGATCAGCGAGTAAAAGTGCCATTGCTGGCACTTATGACCACTGACGGAGTCAGTGGTCCCGCGCTTTACAACGCGGTGCGACGCCGGACCGTTACAACAGTTTCACTATTTTCAACTGGAGACCTTTTTCGCTTTTTCAAGCTTTTAGGTTTTTCTTTCGCTCTCTCCTCCAGTATAAATTCTGGCTCCCGAATAGGCATGCACCTATTGTGCCGACTATCTATTAATTCGGGTAGCATGCATTCTAAATAAAATTGAACCAGTTTTGGCTCCATTTCTGTTTCCCAAAACGCATCATCTCTCTCTACTTTTATAGATTTCAGCCCCTTCGGGGTCCAAAGGCAAAATATACAGTACTTTCTGTCAGTAATATGTAACTGACCTTGTACTTGATAATAATAGTGATGCGTTTTGCTCATTGAAATACCTGTTTTACGTGTGAACATGCGCCGGACAGCGGGTACTTTTTCCATAGCTTCTTCCGGCGTAAAGTTCTCCGCTGATTTGGGGCATTTAATTTCCAAAATACCCTCTTGACCGATGATTCCATCCGGTGAAGCTCCTAAGAAGGGGATGGAACTGTCGATGAAAATTCCACATTCTGCAATATCCGTGTATTGCTTCTTCAATTCTTCGCGAGCAATATTCTCGCATTCTTTTCCGTATTCCACGGCGGGTGCACTAATTATCCGCGGATACAGAAATGACTTTACTGCATTTGCGCAAGGCGTGTCACGTCGGCGACGGCACACTTGTCCAAAATTGGATGCTGTCAACAATTTGGACCTGTACTGCAACCATCTGCGGTTCTTTGCTTGTCCCATGGTTTCGTCTTCGATAGCGTGTCTTTTCTCTTGCCAGTCCTTGAGCATTTGCATATGCTTTTCCCGCTCCAGTTCATACATTTCGGACGGCATGTCTGGCTTCTGCGCATTTTGTCCATAATCGGAATCTTTCTGCGAGGGCAATTGCTTGCGTACATATCGCGCAGTCTTCGGTTCCTTCTGTTTTGCAGCTCTCTTTTCCTTTTCTTTCTTTTTCTTTTCTTCCATTTGGAGAACAACCTCGGGCGTTTTCTTCTTCATTACCGCATTCAATCGCGAGTGCACTTGGTTACTGTTGTACTCCACGACAGCAGCTGCACATCTTCCTGTATAGGATCCTCTTTCGGCGAAATTTAATCTGTTTCCGCCAATGTACTTGGCAATTATTGCGTTCAAGCTTTCCACAGCGTTATTATTCGTGTTATAGAGTAAGCTCTCCGCATGAGCTAACACTGGACGAAGTGCTTCTTTTATGTCCTGGTACACTCCAATTTTCGTCAATTCTGGAACGATGTTTCTTTCATTCTCTTTATTCTTTCCATCGCAGAAATATTTTAGTTGTGCACACTCTTTGTGTTCACCAAACACGTGGCTCGGAACATTCTGTATATCGCCATGCAAATTCCTTGTTTTTTCTTCGATTGATACATTCTGATTGTATCTAAACTTTGCGGCTTTTACGATGTCCGTGCGCATCCGGCGAATGCTACTTTCCACAGATTGCCGCAATGGTCCAGGTGTAGTCTTCTTCACAATCGCTTTCATTTTTGTACAGAAGTTTCGCAACAAATGATTCGTGCATTCAATTTTTTTTACACGAATCTGTCTCTTGTATGGATCAGCATCAATAATCTTCTTATACACGCTGCTGTCCCCATCGGCAATCAAAGTAGAATAAACGAGTCCACGTTTTTCTACGCTAGTCTTGAATCCTTCTACTATAGCATCGCTTTCCATAGCAGTCGATGCTCGAGATGCGTTCCAGTTTTTGAAGCATGTGTGCTTTCGGGGTTCTTTCTTGTTTTTCGCAGCAATCCGACAAATTCTGCAAACTTTATTTCGAACGCCGTAAAATAAAACTTTTTTCGTGTGATAGCCAACTATCACGCCGACTCCAGACGCAGAATCGTAACAACTACTGCGGTAGGATCTCTTCATCCAGCTTCCGTCAGCCACAACGGGGATGTGAGGGATCCCTGATCCGGAAAGAACGTCGCCTCTTTCAATCGCCAAACGTTTTTCTTCTTCAGCCGCTGCTAGCATCTCTTCTTCTGCAGCGGCAATTGCGGACTTGACGAATTCATCTTGATCCTTCACGAAGTCTCTCTTCGACATGCAACGTATGTTCACTCCTGCAAAAGTGTGTTGCAACTGGGCATAACTGCCTCCACATAAAATTGTTGCATTAACGGCGCCCTGATTGCAATCCACTTCTTCGGCTTCGTCCGATTGATTGCAGATTTCAGCTTTGTAATGGCATAAAGTGCACATTACGCTGAAGATGCTCTTGAAGCCACGCCGTTTCACACCAGTTATTCTTAGGTGTTCAATGCCACAGTCTTCCCTACCTTTTGCATGCTTACCTATTTTTTGCAATTGAGCAAGCACATTTGGGAAATTCATTATATCGTTGCTATTTAGGAGACTCGATTGCTCTTGTGGCTCGTCCTTCCCAACTTTTTCTATAACGAAGTTTTCCTCTTCGTTACTTTGTATATCAAATTCTTCAAGTGCCTCTTCAGTTTCTCCGGAACTGACCGTATCAGTATCTTCATCGGATGGCGAGTACATTATCTCTTGTCGCGTATGATGTCGTCCGTCGGAGGTTGATGGTTCCTCTACAAGACGTTCCCCAGCCACTTCTTCTAGATATTGTTCTACGGCAGTGTCGTCTGCCGTTTTTGCGCCTTCTTTTTTCTTCTTCTGAAGGGCTAAAGACATTCTCTTTACGCGATATACTTTCCGTTTCGATAATCTCTTTGCGTACGCACGTAATTTTCGCGGACGAGACGGAGAATTATTGTCCATATCTTCTTGCACATCCTGCATATTCACATTTAGAGTGCCACTCATTTTACACTAAACCAACAAACACAACACAAACACAATGCAACGCAACGCAACTCAAAAAACAAAAAACGTAAACGCGAACCGTAAACGCGAAACGTGAATCCGAAGATTCGTCTGTGGTGCGTTCTAAAACAAATGACACTTTACAGACCACGTGCAACGGCACAGTCAGTCAGGAATCGGCGGGCTCCATCTACCGCTGCTGGAGGGGGAAACACCTACAGGAGCGGTGGTCGTGTGTGCGTGAACTGCGCCTGCATCAGTCACGCACACATAACCACCGTTACTGTAGGTGTTTCCCCCTCCAGCAGCGGTAGCTAGGGCCCGGGGATCCTTGCCACTCAGTCAGTTCCAAGCAAGCGACACAGGGCGAGTATGGCTAATTCGAAAAATGTAAGTATTATATTGTATATTATTATACTGATTGTGAGTGACTCTCTAGCTAGAGTATTCAAAGGCGATGCCGCCAATAAGCCGCGCCTCGCTGAGTTTTGTGAATTTCGATGCTCGTGACGAGATTTACTACGACGTATTGAAAAATTCTTTATTCTTCATCGCATCGATATGGCAGTGATACCAATGAATTCCTGGCGTTCTCCCGATTAAAATCATGTCATGTAAATAGGACTATTTTTAACGATGCGTGGGGCCACTTTCATCGGCACGACATTGATTGACGCCATTTTCGCAAAGATCTGTTGAGAAATGCAGAACGTGGATTTCGTCACTTCCACGAAACTCAGCGAGACGCGGTTTATTGGCGGCATTGTAACCGAGAGCTGGCTACATAGGGGTCCACATGTCTCGATGCAATCACAGTTCTTATGTAGCCAGCTCTTACCCCGGGTTTACACCAACGCGAACACGAACAAAAACATTGTTCGCAAACGTTTTCGTTTATTGTTGCCGTGTTCACACCGTCGTAAATAGAACAAAACGTTCATATACGATTCTTATACTGAGTTTTGTTCATGTTTGCGGCGGTGTGGACACGGCAAGAACAGACGAAAACGTTCGCGAACAATGTATTTGTTCTTGTTCGCCTTGGTGTAAACCCGGGGTTAGACTATTGTCTTTGAGGGCTCTAGCGAGAGAATCACGCTGTACAATCCTACTATTTGCCATAAAATAATACATTCATCATGTCATTTCCAGATGAAAGATACTGTACCCGCCGTATCGGCGGAGAGTGGAGGAGAGGGGAGAAGGAGAAGCAGGAGGAGAGGAAAGAGGAGAAGAAGGAGGATGAGGAGAAGAAGGCGGAGGAGAGGGCGGCCAAGTTAGAAAAAACTGTTGCAAAAGTAAGTTATGTTGAATCTGTGTGTATAGTATTGTCTCCGTATGTGGTCGCTGATCGGAACCGATGTGGGGCTCCTGTTGTGAACAGATCCCTAATTCCGAGTGTTCGTTTCTCGCTTCTTTCTGGCCGAAGGGGGGAGCGATATGGAAAGCTTTGCCTGCGCGACGGCCGCGAACACAAAGGACGGAGTGTCAGGCGTCCGAAAGACGGAGCGAGACAAAACATCAACGCGTCGTCTGTCTCGTACCGTCCTCGCTCGCTTCCAGTGCCTTTGTTTGCTCTCGTTCCATCTCGCTCTCGCCTTCGCCGGACAAGAGTGAGACAGAAATGATGGGAATAACGAAAAGTCCACATCGTGTACACCAAACTGGGCCCGTAATGAGACAATACTGTATTATTATTGAAAGTGGTATAACTCGGGCTATACTTCCGAATGGCCCCAGTGGCCAATCGAGATTAGGTTTGGAGGGAGGAGTGGGGAGGGGGTGTGGACCCTAAATCTAAAATTTTAGCTTCGGGTATTTATTAGTTTCCAAAATATTAATAAAAAATTATTGTTAATTTTATTTTTAAATTTTTTTGGACGGTAGGTGCAGGCACCCCTACCCGGCGACCCTCCCGTTCCCCCAAACTGTTTTACGAACTGCTGGACGCGTTCCCCTTACCTCCGCGTGCTCCCCAGGCGCCGGAAAGGCACGCGTATTTAGCTGAAATTCAAAGTCAATTTTCTCGATAACGAAGCGCAATATTAAAAAATTGTATTCTATATTTTCGTCTTATTTTGGCCTCTAGAATCACCCCCTGGAATATTCACTGTCAGTAGAATGTATATGTATACTATATACCCTATATAGTAGAATGGGTCACATTCGCAAGTTGCTGGTTCAAATCTCCAAACTCACATCGGTTCGCTACCATGCTTTTCGCGCCCGCAAGCGGGCGCGCACCTCCCTCCCCCCTAATCTAGCCCAAACCAAACTAATACCCGGGACAAAGCGGAAAGTGAAATGCGTTATGTCGGAATAAATCAACAGACATAGTAAAAGTTTTTTATTAATATCTCGGAAACTAATAAATTCCCGAAGCAACAATGTTATATTTAGGGTCCTCACATCATTCCCACCCTACCCCCGAAACCTCGTGTCGATCGGCCACTGGGGCCATTCGGAAGTACAGCCATAAAATTACACAAGTTTATAGTTTTAAAAACATTACCCGATTTGATTTACGGATGCGAATATTTTTAAGTTGATTCAAAAGCATACCCTTAAATATCCCAATGTATGAATAAATCGACTTATACCACTTTAAGAAATAACGGCTCATATGTAGGCGTCGAACTAGAAAATGTAATTTTTATAATATTGTTTCAGATGAAAAAGGAGATTAAAATTCTAAAGTATGGCGAGGGGGGGCGCCGTGGTGGCCGCCGAGGAGGCCGCCGAGGAGGCCGCCGGGGAGGCCGCCGGGGAGGCCGCCGGGGAGGCCGCCGTGGAGGCCGCCGTGAAGGCCGCGGCGGCAACCCAATAATAATTAATAATTTTTAATTTAAAATAAATATATATATAACATTATAAATTCTCGATGATTGTTTATTTTTTTGTTTTAATAGAATGTAAAACTTTCACATTTTCTATCGTATCGGCGTGAACGTTTCAGTAACATACTGCTTAGATTTTCCAGATGAAAATGAATTTAAACACGATATTTCGGATTATTTTTAGCTTTATTAGATTTGAAATGTTACGCATTTATATTTAATTATCTAGTACAGTTCTAGAAATAATCCGATTCACGCCGTATTTGGATTCATTTTAATATGGAAAATCTCAGCAGTGTGTTACTGAATATTGAAAACGTGACGTTTTACATTTTATCAACACTGTATGCCTCTCCAACTGAGATTACAAGCCGCCGCCGAACAGCCCAAGTCCTCGCTGGTCTCGCGGGTATCGCGAACAGAACCCTAATTCCCAGTGTTCGTTTCTCGCTGCTTTCTGGCAGAAGGGGGGAGCGAGATGGAACGCTTTGCCTGCGCGACGGCCGGGAACGCAAAGGACGGAGTGTCAGGCGTCCGAAAGACGGAGCGAGACAAAACATCAACGCATCGTCTGTCTCGTACCGTCCTCGCTCGCTTTCAGTGGCTCTCGCTCGCTCTCGTTCCATCTCGCTCTCGCCTTCGCCGGACAGGAGTGAAACGGAAGTGGTGGAAATAGCGAAAAATCCACATAGTGTACCCCAAACCGAACCCGTAACAAGACAATACTGTAGTATCTTTTATTTGAGTTTATCCAGATATTATCTTTGCCCATTTCTGTTCTCTAGCAGCTTCGCCGTGATTCATTCAAGCCTTCCTTACGAGAAAATAGTAATAGAGGAAATGCGGCAACAGCGCGGTATACCTCTCGATACGTCTCGGCAACTATGTCTTTCCTATATTTATCGGCTAGCTTGGACTTCTACCGGTTCTGATGGTAAATGGCGCGAAAATACCATCAGCGCTGGGGCGGAGAATCCTTGAAGCTTCATTCTGTCATTTCTCGAGACTGTCTCAGTACACGATTCATAAATTCATTATTATTTCAACGTACGATGCTTATTAGCGTTCAAACGCACCAGACCACCCTGCACGAATGTCTACCGGAGGCAACTATACCCGCAAAAACCTTCTTCTTGCCGATTCCAGGACGAAAGTCGGTTGAAACGGTTTGTTTACTACATCGCGTATAGGCAGGATCGGCGAAATCATTATGCAAGTCATGTGCCGCATAAGGGCGCCAGCAGAATGGGACGCTAAAAAACTATATCGCACGCTTAATAATAAAGGAATCCAACTCCCACATAAACGAAATGTACACCCCGTAAAGACAAATCATATTAAATAGAAAACAGGTGCAAAAATTTGGGGGCACCAAAAATTTTCTTGCATACGGGCGCCAGCTAACCTCGCGTCGGCCCTGCGTATACGTCACGCTGGTGCTACGTGCTGCGGTATACCACTAGCGCCACCAACGGAGAAGCCTTGAAGCCTCATTCTGTCAGTTTTCGATTCATAAATTCATTATTATCTCAACGTACGGTGGTTATTAGCGTTCAAACGCACCAGACCACCCTGCACTGATGTCTGCTAGAGGCAACTGTACCCGCAAAAACTTCCTTCTGGCCGATTCCAGGACGAAAGTCGGTTGAAACGGATTGTTTACTACACGCGTATACGTACACGCTTTTCTTAGCTTGTGTGAGCGTACGCACACATTCAAGGCCCGCTGAGACGGCAGCCTTAATAACAGTAGTCGCGTTGCTGGAACCATAAGAGACGAATTTTGCGACTACTTCACAGGGGAAGGAGCTGTTCCCTGGCAGTGTAACCGTTAAGGAATTGTCGATAACTTTTTTAAAAATTGTTATTATATATTTTATATTTATTATGATAAAATTCAACGAGTAAATTCAACTATTTGGTAAACTAGGCATCCAAGACATTTTCATTTTCATTTTCTTCAACTTTGTCGTTAATGACATTCATTATATGCATCAACGTCCTCATGCGTGTGCGGTAAGGGAGACGCCGCAATTGTAAACCTGCCGCGTGTAATAGGCAATCAACTTCATCCATTTGCGGAGGAGCAGGTACAGCCATTGGGGGGCGCTCTTTGTCCCGACATAGTGCATCCGCAATACGAACAATAGCGTTTGAGGTGATCTCGGATTCCCTGGATGAATTTTTTCGGGGTTTGGTTCGTCCGATCGATTGTTCGTCAGAATCTTCTGCTTCTTCGACCTGCTGCCTTTCAACAGTTGCATGTTCTACATTCGTTGCAGTTCTAGAATTGAGTAAATGTTAAAATGTCAGCTAACAATATTTTTATACATTCAAAGTGATCTGAAAATATCTCACGTTCGAATGAGGCAGGAATCTCGTAAAAATTCCATACTCTTGTAGTGTTTCCAGTGTTCTTTTTGTCCAATTTATGTCGACCCACTGGCGTGTTGCTCACTTTGTATAATTTTTCTATATACATCTTTTAAGCTTTTAAATTTTTCCTTAGCCTCAGTGCCTGTTAACTTTCCTGCAAAAATGTTATGTAGCGTGGCGATAAAAAACAAGACAAAAAGTCGTACCACCGAGTTCCAGGGAAACTTGGTTCTGTAGTAGACCAAGGTGGGGCGTGAAATAAAGACAACTCGTAGCTTAACTTAACACTATATATATATTGAATAAAGCGAGCGCTCGTGACCTCCCAGGACCACTGACGACTAAAGACTGTTGTCGCGGCAACTGCCGCCGAAGACGTAATCCAAACAAAGGCGAACGCAGCGACCGGCATCGACAAGACGACAACGTCGCGCGTTGCCCGATTCCCGGTATTCCTATATATAGAGCGACCATAATTCGGCCTATCCTGACAAACGATTGCCCTCAATCGTCGCTAACATAAGGTACATCATAAGAATGTTTTCATAATGGGTCTTATAACATAACTAAGACTTTACATAAATGATTAACTCATAACATAAATTTAAGCATGGTATCGTAAAGCGGCCTGTAGACGGTCAATATTATTGTGCGATATATTGCACAATATTTTTGCTGTGTGCCCCTAGACGCTCAACATATTGTGCAATATTCAATATTGCACAATATTATTGAGCGTCTAGGGGCTACTTACGGTCAATATTATTGTGCTTTATAGTACAAATATAGTAGAACAAAAGATAAACCAACTTTAAACAAATGAGACATCAAAAAGTGTCGCTGGCTCCCGGACTATTATCAGAACTGCTTCTCCGTCTATAGTGATGTACGCAAAATAACCATAATACATAGATTTGAAGTAATTTGCGCCCTAACAGAAGGTACAAAACTGTTTCCGTACGGGTCATTCCGTGCCACTTGATTCATTTTGCAACTCAATGTCTGGGTCAATCTTTGGAACCTTCGTTTCAGATGACTAGGACGTCCGCAATTCATGCGCCCGATGGGGCCGATTTTTAATGACATGATCTGCACTTCGGCGTGTAACTTGTACAAATTTCAATATAATGCATTCCAAAAATTTGTGTGGATAGTTCAAACACTACTAAATATGTGTGGAAAATTCCCTGCCCTCTGGGAGCGATAGGTTTTCTAGAATTCATTTCCAAATATCGCCTTCAATAACGAATGTCTAGACTAGAATACCCCCTTAATTTGAAGAGAGGAAGACGCAGGCGGAACACGCGCAGTCAGCGGACTACTCCTTTTCTTTGTGTATCTTTCCACAATCAGTATTGATAGTGGAATTGGTGGGTAATACTTCTTAATTGCTATATTGGTAGCATCTTTCTCATGTACGTCGGGACAAAAGCGGGCTCAGAGCCAGGCGAAAATTCATTCGCTCTTTACGATCGATAATTTATTATTTTTCCAAGAACGTTTCGACAACATCTGTTTGCCAAATTTCTAAAGGCCAATAAAAAACGTGACATTGTTCAGTCTGAGTTAGTCCGTGGGTAGTGCGTACGACGACTTGGGGCGCCCAGGTAAGTACTTACCGTCGTCAACAACCAACTCGCGGGACAAAAGAGCTATTAACCGCGACCCTGGCGAGACGCTTCGGCCGATCAGCCTGATTAGGTTTTGGCAACCAGATGTGGCATTTTCCATTTCTACTTCATCAAGAGGGAAAGGAGTCGTCCTTCGCCAACGAATTCACAGAGGGTCCCCCCCTCTCCGAGGAACGGTGTTTCAATTGTGTGTTTCATAATTATATTAAAACAACAATTACATTCATATTATTTCTTTATCTCCAATAAGTTAGGAAATATTCAGCTGTTTACTGTTCCCGCTGATTTTTCGAAATGTCAAAAATTGTGGATGTTACAGCTCTTTGGAATAAAGTGTTTACGTTTTTTCCAAAAATTATAACTGTTGAACTAATAAACTGACAAAAATGACCTTTTGAGTGCTTACAGTGGAGATATATGAGTACCTAACAAAAATTATTTCACTTAATAAAAACGAATATTTGACCATTTATTTAGCAATTGTTCTTAACAACTGCAATCTTATAGTTGAAAGCACCTTTTTAAAAATTTGGAAAAAATAGGAGGATATAGCCCTGTTTTTCCTCTTTACGGACATGTTTTGAAAAACGTGGACGATTTAAAATTGGCCAAATGAAAATTAATTGAATGTGACGCTGCGTCAAATCACATAGGCTCGACTGGTCGCTCGGACCGAGCAGTACTCGCATCGGCTAAGCGGCTATACCTGCCATTTTTATATAGGGTATTAACAAAATGAATTTTTAGTTACGACCGTAATAATTGATAGCAAATTTTTAGTTTCGGCGCAATGGTTCGGTCAATTTGAACAGATAAATAAAACAGCTATTTTGCAAATTATATCTTATACTCTTTCGACGTTTCGATCTGGATTTAGATCATCCTCAGGAAAGAATTATAAATTATATTGCTATTGCTATTAATATTCGATTAATATTCAATCACAGTGTCATGGCACTACGTGTGAATCGCGAGTCGGTTGGAGAAAGACTGACATATACGTGAACAAAACGTCTGCTTACAGAAAGGTGAATACAAGGTAATTACCGTTGACATATAAAAACATATTTAAACTCTTTGAATTTCAAAATTAAAAGATATACCTTTTGCAGTAACAGAGCATTCATGCCATGTGTTGTGTTATACACTTTAAAGATGTTAACCAGTAGATAAAGAATAATTTTTTTTCCTCATACCTTTTGAAGTTTCGCCATTCTTTTTTAACAAAATGAATTTTTAGTTACGACCGTAATAATTGATAGCAAATTTTTAGTTTCGGCGCAATGGTTCGGTCAATTTGAACAGATAAATAAAACAGCTACCTATTCAACGCCCTATAATTTTTAAACAAACTCGAAATCGACAAAATGGTGAATTAACCCCCCCCCCCCCCTACTTTCACGAGGGCTACAACATATTCAAGTTTGAACAAAATGCGAGGCAACGAGGGAAAAAAGTGATCGAGTTGTCGTGGAATGACCCCCACGCGATTCACACAATATATTGTACAATCTTCCAATATGATCCACAGACGGTCAATATTATTGTGCAATATTCAATATTGCATAGAAAATATCAAAACCGTTCTGATTCACGCAATATATTGTGCAATCATCCAATATGATCCACAGACGTTCAATATTATTGTCCAATGTGAATATGACAATATATTGCTCAATATATTGAGCGTCTAGGGGCCGATTATCTTCTTCATTCACGCAATATATTGTACATCCTTTCAATATTATTGCCCAACTTTTCAATTTTATTGTGCAACCTTCCAATATGATCCACAGACGGTCAATAATAATGTGCAATATTGAATATTGCGCAATTATATTGACCGTCTACAGGCCGCTTAAGGTAGGTACATAAGGGATTTGTAATACTTAACTTCAATCATAATCGGTCACACGCCTACACAGAGCGCTCACTTACAATTAACAATAAGGAAGTTATTTATGTCTAACACTCTTAGCATACAAAATATACTTAACACATAACGATTACACTGAACTATTAACAATGACTTATTAATTATATTGAACTTACAACGTATTCATATTTACAGAATATACAATATATACACTATGTACACTATATACAAACACGCTTTCATTCATCGCTGTCACTACTAACTGAATTCAATTTAGACCATAATCTCATGTTTTCCGGTGAACTAATACCTTCAAAGGGTAGTTGGGTTAATTGATGTCCTTCTGGGTCACGTATTACATAACGGTTTTTGTCCAATACTTTCACAACTTCATATGGTCCCCTAAACTTAGGTAATAATTTTTTATTCACTCCGGGTGTCACATCCACATTCTTTACAACAACATAATCTCCTACTGCATACTGCGTTGGGGTTTTGTGTCTTTTGTCATAATATTTTTTGTTGTAGTCATTGGTTGCATGTATTTTTGCCACTGCATTTTGCCTAATGACACCTAAATCTCGATTATCTGTAATTTGTTCTTCTAAAATTACGCGTAAGTCGTCATTAACTTTTCCTAGTTGATTTATACCGAACAATAATCTACTTGGGGTATCTCCTATAGCGCGATTTACACTGTTATTTAACGCATATTCAACATCTTCCAATGCTTGGTTCCATGTACCTGTAGTTTCACTTATTTTCGCTAACATCGGTGTCAGAGATCGATTGATTCTTTCTATTTGCCCGTTGGCATGAGGGGTTGCCGTCGCAATTAATATATGTTGGATTCCATTTTCAGCTACAAAATCCTTAAATTTGTTCGACGTAAATGCACTACCTCTGTCAGAAACTATTTTTCGCGGCTTGCTGTAGATTCCAAAATAAGTTTTCAAATGTCGAATTGCTTCCTCAGAATTTGTACTAATTGTTGGGTAAAACTTCACAAATTTTGTATACGCATCTATTATTTCAAAAATATACTTGTATCGATTTCTTGTACGCTCTAGCGGACCATAATGATCAATGTGCAAACAATAAAATGGCTCGGATCCTTTGTCCGGACATTGCAAATTTCCCTCGACTCTGTTCGCAATAGTCGAATAAGTAATACACTTTATACAGTTCATTATAAATTTTTTCACCTTTTGTTTCTTTTCCGGAAACCAATAAACTCGAGATATGTATTCTAATGTTTTATTTATTCCCTGATGACCAATTTCTTCATGGTTTGTACGAATTACGTTGTCCTCCATGGACGAAGGGACATAAAATAATAATTTGTTGTTCATTTTTCGGTAAACTATTCCGTTATTCAACTCAAAAAATTTATTTTCATTATTCTGTAGCTCTTCATGTAATTTCTTAATGTGCGCATCTTGACCTTGTAAAACTGCTAAATTACGTTCGAAAGTATTTTCTGTAATCACAAGTACACTAAATTCACGACTCAATGCATCGGCATGCATCATCTTGTCTCCCGACCGGTGCTCTAACGTGTACTGATAATTTCGTAAAACTAGTGACCATCGCAAGATTCGCGGATTTATTTCTTTGCGTTCCAAGGTTAATTTCAAACTCTGACAATCAGTAACGATCTTGAAGGGTATGCCTTGCAAATATATCCGTAAGCGTTCTAAAGAATAAACTATTGCTAATGCTTCTAGTTCAAAACTATGATATCTTGTTTCAGCCTGTGTTGTTCTTTTACTAAAATAACATATAGGGTGAAATTTCCCATCCACTTGCTTTTGTAATAATACTGATCCAAAACCATGGATACTTGCGTCACAATGCATTTCTGTTTCCACTAGTGGAGAATAAATTGCTAATACTGGTTCTGAGATTAAAGATTCTTTTAAACTTTCAAAACACTTTAAGACTTCATCATCCCATTGGAAAACGACTTTCGATTTCAATAAATCGTACAATGGTTTCGCTCTTAACGCAAAATTTTTTATAAATTTCCGAAAATACGATACCAATCCTAAGAAGCTTTGCAATTTTCGATAATTCCTCGGTATCGGATAATCGCGTACAGCTTGTATGTTGTCTTTACTTGGCTTAATACCTAAAGAATCTATACAATAACCTAAATAAATGATTTCGCTTAATAGAAAGGCGCACTTTTCCAACCTCAATTCTAAGCAGTTTTGTACCACAATATTCATAACTTCCTTCAGTATCTCTATATTTTCATTAATCGTTTTCGTGGCTATTAATATATCGTCCAAATAAATCAATACTTTCTGTTCATCTAATAGTTTTCGAAAAGCTGTATTAATAAAGCGCATGAAAAATGAAGGACCGTTTGATAAGCCGAATGGCATACGAAGATATTCGTATTGTCCCATAAATGTAATAAAAGCGGTATACTGAATCGAAGTTTCCTTCATTCGAACGTGGTGAAATGCGTCTTTCAAATCCAACCGTGTGAAATATGCCTTATCTCGCAATTGATCGATTTGATCGTCTATTCTAGGAATTGGAAAATGATCCCGTAAGGTTAACTTATTAAGATCGCGGTAATCAATAGCCAATCTAATCTTACCCGATTTTTTCCGGACAAGTACAATTGGGCTACCATATTGGGACGTACTTGGGCGGATAATTCCCCTATCTAATAAATCCTTAATGATCGCCTCAACCGCGTTTTTCTCGCTCTATGATAATCTTCTTGGGTTATAGTAAAACGGTTGATGATTTTGTTTGAGTACTAACTCCATCTCTAATTTTGTTACTGGTGACTCGGGTCTTTCCGGTTTCACATAATATTCATCGATAATATGCTGAACTTTGCCGCGCGATTCACAGTCTACCTTTTCGTCAATTTTAATGTTTGTCGGTGTACTGTCCGTAGTATTCTCTTCAACTACATCAATTTTCAAAATTTCCGACATCGGATAATCGTCGTCTTTTGTTCTGAGTTTACGGCGAATCTGCGCTGTTTTTCCTAAAGTTATTTCTATGTTATCATTCGTAATAAAGTCTCGACCTAATAAACAAGTACAGCTCATGGTCTCACTCGGAATTACATAAAAATCAACTTCGATTTCACAATCGGCCACTAATATTTTTTGTTCCAAACGCCCTAATATGTTGATTTTACTGCGATTTACTCCCTCAAACCGTACAGAATCATTATGCGCTCTTATAACTACATCTGATGCAATCAGCGATTTGCTTAAAAATGATACGGGGCTTCCCGTGTCTAAAACGGCGTTTACATTACCTACTGCATCCAGCATTGTGTTGACGGTGTAACATGGTACAACACTTGTGTTGAATTGCAGAAAGTGTGTCGTCGTTGCCGCTGTCGCATTCTTCGTCGCCACTGTCGTACTCGTCGTTGGTTTTGAAGTCTTCTCCTTCGTTGCCGTAGACCGTTGTGGACAAGACCGCCTTATGTGATCCGTCGCTCCGCAGATATAGCAGGATCCTCTGTCTCTCTTCGGTTTCGGACATGCAGCAGTAAAATGTCCCGTTTCATCACAATTGTAACATCTGTTGTGTTGCCTGCTCTCTCCTTGCGAAACATTTGTCTTGCTTGCCGGTTTACTCGGAACCTCTGAATTCGCTGGGGTCACCTTCTTCGTGGGTGGACGATTTAAATTACGTATTCGATCATAAATTTTTAGTTTATCCTTGAGTTGACTTAATTGCTTTGCATCGTACAGTTGAGCCTTCCGACTTGGTTCGTCTGGAATGCCGTCGACAATGTATTGAATTAGTGCCTCCGCTTCAATGTGACCTCGAGCTGCGATTTCCTTCATAACTAAGAAATACTCATGCACTGATTCTTCGCGTTGCATTTTGCGACTACGCAACAGTCCATGCAGCTCCGCACTATTGATCTTCGTCGAAAATTCTTCCAAAAGCAAGGATTTCAGTTTTTTCCACGTCGCAATACCTTGCTCGCCCTGCATAAACAACTTCGCCAGACCCGTTAAACACCTCTTTGCAAATAGTAATGTTTGCAGATCTGTCCAGCCAAGCAATTCAGCGTTCTCTTCAAAATCCTGGATCCATCTTTCCACTGGATATCCATCTGATCCATTAAATTGCCGGATTGAATCTTCAATGTCGCGAAAATGTAGCGTAAATTTCGGCGCTTTGCGATCGGCCGCCGTGTCTCGAATAGCCAAATCATCGATACGCGACACGGTTGCGGCGGACGTCGCCGTCGGACGACTTGCACCCACCTGCAATTGTCGAATTGTCGCATTCAATTCCTCGTCTTCCGATTCTTCCGTTTCAGTGGCCACCTGTGCGTTGGACGCCTTCAATAGATTCGGATCCGCCAAATGTTGACATATTCGAAGAGCTATTTCCCTACTTTGCCCACTATAATCCAAATTCAGGATGTTGCAAATAACTATCAGATCGCCCAGTTCAAGTGATGTCACTGCCCACGCAATCTTTGCTTCCCATTCTGCCGATCCTTCCACAAATTTGAATCCCGTAAAACTACGCACTTTTTTCCGATTAGTTCGGTCGCCTTCTTCTTCCGTGATAAATTTGTATAGCGTGCGAATCGATGCCACCGACGCTTTGTTCAAATTCTCACTAATGGCTGGAATTTCGCCTAGTGCCGTCATAATTTCTAATTGCACACGTATCCACAACCTACACAGCACACTTGTTCTTTATCCCACTTCTGAAACTGTAGTAGACCAAGGTGGGGCGTGAAATAAAGACAACTCGTAGCTTAACTTAACACTATATATATATATTGAATAAAGCGAGCGCTCGTGACCTCCCAGGACCACTGACGACTAAAGACTGTTGTCGCGGCAACTGCCGCCGAAGATGTAATCCAAACCGGCATCGACAAGACGACAACGTCGCGCGTTGCCCGATTCCCGGTATTCGTATATATATAGAGCGACCATAGTTCCATAATTTTTTTCCAATTTCCCGACTTCTTTCGTGTAGTGGAAGACTAAAGTTCCATAAAGGCTCCCTCTTTTGAACTTCCAAAATAAGTATATCTACTTCCAAATCAGTCAGTTTTTTTACAGGAGTGGACGTTTTATACTTTCCTTTCTTAGGTGCAGGGTGATTTCTTGTTTCAGCTGGAAAGTCATTAAGTGAAAAGGAATTTTATTATGTGTAGTGAATGCATTAGGTGGTGCATGATATGGAACAGTCTAACTTACGTATATTTTCCGCGTCATCTTCTTGCGACAAGGTTTCCTCTTCTGCTTGTTGCTGAGAACCATTGCCAATTAAGTTAATACCAGCGATCGTACCGTCAGCTTTAAAGTAAATATTTTCAGGAATACATTATGATTAATGTTGCACTTTCTACAACACTAAAAAACCATACCATCACGCGGATAAAAGCTGTTGCTTTCATCTAAAATATAATGAAGGTAACCCGCAATACATAGGTGTCCGTCCACACTATTGCAAGTCTCCCCACATAAACCTTAAGTGTATACAATATCCATTGTGGTGCACGAAACAGCACCAACGAGCGATTCAAATTCAAAAAATGGACGTGACGTTTAGCGTCTAGCGGAAAAGTTCAACCGAGTTCAATTTTTCCGCTAAAAACCGAAAATATCGGTGCTCGCGCATCGAGAGCGACGGTGCTGAATACGTTACCACATGATGACCGAGCACTCATCTGAACAGTGTACGACAAGCACTGTTTTCAAGGGTGAAAACATTTTTCCGTGCAGTCAGCGACAGTGCGTGCACGTGATTATACGATGCCTATTATTTAAGTACCGTTCCCAACTGTGAAAACATTTTTCCGTGCGGTGCTGGGGTCTTTCTTCGTTCTTCGCTCGCATTGGCTCCCGCCGCCCGCGTCCCGTTTGCTTACTTTGTATTCGTCGACGTTGTCGCGCCAGCCAATAGGGATTAGTGACTGTATAGAGAGAACTCAAAAATTGTTGAGAATAGTGCGGTTTATTGAGATAGAGACTAGATAATGAGGTGATACAATAGAGGTGTAACGATTTCGACGTCTGTTGTCGAGATACTACTGATCTGTATAACCGAGCACTCAGGTCGGTCACGAGAGCGCGAGTGTGTGTGAGTGTCTGTGTAGAAGAGTATGTATGTATGATGTCGCGAGAAGTAAATAAGAAGTCCGTCAGCTGTTCGAGTGAAAGAGAAAGGTAGAGAAAAAGAGAGATGGACAGAGAGAGATGATTTTGCCGAAACATTCCGCCCGCCTTGTCAATCTTAAGTAGATTGGCGATTAGTGAGATAAATCATCGATCGAACGCGTAGATGCTAGGTGTAGTCCTCGTTGGTTGAGACTGGGAGTAGGATGAGCTTCACGATGGGCCGCCGGTACAATGAATGTTGAGTCCGAACGGTGGCGACGCGCACGAGGTTATCCTGGCCGGGATGAACGTCGGTGACTCTGCCGAGAGCCCATTTGGATGGAGGATATCGTTCGTCCTTGAGGAGAACGAGCGATCCAATCTTGAGGGAGTGGAATCGTTGCTGCCACTTCGTGATTGTTTGAAGATGTTGGAGGTACTCGGTACTCCAGCGTTGCCAGAAGTGTTCCAACATTTGACGTAGCAGTTGCCATCGAGAGAGTCGAGATGTTGGCAGATCGATGAGAGTAGGTTCTGGGATCGTATTTAAAGCAGATCCCGTGAGAAAATGACCCGGAGTGAGCGCGGTCATGTCATTTGGATCATCCGAGAGTGGACAGAGAGGGCGCGAGTTGAGGACGGCTTCAATCTGTGAGAGCAGCGTTGAGAATTCTTCGTAGGTGAGTTCGGTGTCTCCGATAACGCGCTTGAGATGGAATTTGACTGATTTAACAGCGGCTTCCCACTTGCCGCCGAAATGCGGTGATGATGGCGGATTGAACTTCCATTTCGTGCTGTCATTTGCGAGGATGTTAGCGAGATCTTTCATCTGTCCGGATGAGGCTTGAAAGAGCTTCCGCAGCTCCTTGTCAGCGCCGATGAAATTCGTTCCACAGTCGCTCGTCAGTGTTTCACAGATGCCTCGTCGACTTGTGAAGCGTTTGTACGCGGCGAGAAATCCTTCTGAGGAATAGTCGGTGGCTATTTCCAAATGGACGGCGGATGATGAGGAGCAAATGAATACGACGATGTATCCCTTGTAAGATTTGGCGCCCCTTCCTCGGAACGTCCGGAGGGTCAAAGGCCCAGCGTAATCGACTCCGGAGTGGAGGAACGGTCGCGAGCGAGTCGAACGAGGTTCTGGTAACTGTCCCATGAGTTGTTGACTGATAGCGGCTCGTTGTCGAACGCACGGTATGCAGCGATGGATGAATGCACGAATCGGCACACGGCCTCCCACGATCCAATACCTACGTCGTAACGTAGCGAGAGTGACCTGCGTTCCTCCGTGAAATGTGCGGTAATGAGTATCACGGATGATAAGAGTAGTGAGTGCGGATTCTCGACGTAGAATGAGAGGGTGTTTTTCGTCATAGTCGAGAAGAGAGTTTCGGAGTCGGCCTCCGACGCGTAAGAGTCCTGAAGAATCAACGAAAGGAGCGAGTCGAATTAACGCGGCAGACCGCGAGAGTTGCTTGCCCTGTGAGAGTTGGTGAATTTCGTTCCCGAAGTACGCGGTTTGCGTTTTCTTCACCCAGAAAAGTCGGACGGTGTTGAGTTCTTCGGGAGTAAATGGCGAAGCTCGATCCGGAGTGTCCTGGACGCGTTTGAATTTGTGAACGGCTCGGAGACAAAACGCTGTCACGCGAAGAAGAGTCCTGAGACTCGAGAACCGCTCAACGAGAGTCCAGAGTTCTGGAGGCTTGTCTTTATTAGCGATCGCGACCGGTGTTTTGCGAATTTCGAGAGCGACGTCCGTATCAAGCGATGGGTTCGATGATGGCCAAGATGTTGAATGTTTCCACAACCATGTCGGGCCATTCCACCAGAGTGTCTCGTCTTTGAGTTGTCGAGGAGAGAGTCCACGCGATGCAAAGTCCGCAGGGTTGTCCTTCCCTGGGACATGGTGCCACTGAGAGTTTGAGAGCTCCTGAATTTCCGTTACGCGGTTTCGAACGTAATCGGCCCACCGGCGGGCATCGCCACGAACGTACGCGAGCACTACCGTGGAATCCGTCCAGAGATGAATCGGAGCTCCTTCTAGATCCAGAGTTTTTCGTACGTGTGAGATAGTTCGAACTAAGAGGAGTGCGGCTGAGAGTTCGAGTCGAGGGATGGTCACTGGCTTTAGCGGAGCAACTCGAGTTTTCGCGGCGACGATTGTTACGCGAACATCGTCGAGATCCGCGATCGCGCGTAAGTAGATCACTGCACCGAGAGCAACCTGAGACGCGTCCGAGAAGCCGTGCAACTCCACGGCGCACGATGATGCGCGAGACCCGAGCCATCGAGGTACTGAGATTGAAGAGACGTCTTGGAGATCCTTGTCGAAAGTTCTCCAACGGCATTCGAGTTCTTCAGGTAGCTGGTCGTCCCAGCCGAGCTTCGCTGACCAGAGTTCCTGGATGAAGATCTTTCCGCGAACGACGACAGGCGCGATCCATCCGAGAGGATCGAAGAGTTGAGCGACACGCGATAGCACAGTGCGTTTGCTGATATGAGGCGGTTCGGGGTAACACGAGGTAAACACGAACGAATCTGTACGAGGCTGCCAGAGAAGTCCGAGAGCGCGGAAGAGTTGAGCGTCTTCGAGTAGCACGGACGATGATGTTTCTCGTTTTTCTGAGGGGATGAGTGCCAGCAACTTTTCGTCATTGGCAGTCCATTTTTGCAGTGTAAAACATCCGGCTTTGAGACATCCATCGATTTGTCGAATTTTCTCTTGCGCTTCTTCAATGTCGTCGGCTCCTGAGAGCACGTCGTCAACGTAAATTTCACGTTGAATGATGCTCGTCGCAAGAGGAAAACGGTGTTCTTCATCAATTGAGAGTTGCCGAGGTGCACGGATTGCGAGATATGGAGCGCTTGCGAGGCCGTAGGTCACAGTGCAGAGATGATACGAGAGTGGAGGATTTTCTGGATTGTCTCTCCATAAGATGCGTTGCAAATCCCAATCTTCGGGGTGTACGCGAATCTGCCGGTACATTTTCTCAATGTCCGCAGAGAAGACGTACGCGTAGCGACGCCAACGAGTGATGACATCGGCGAGATCATTTTGAAGTTTCGGCCCAACGTGTTGCAGATCGTTGATTGAAATTCCGAAATTGGTACGATGAGATCCATTAAAAACGACGCGTATTCTTGAGGTTGAGCTGGTCTCCCGCACTACTGCGTGGTGAGGGAGATAAAATACGCGACGCGGTGAAACGTATGATTTCGGAATGAGAGCCATGTGACCGAGTGCTTCGTATTCATTGAGAAATTCGGAATATGCCGATTTCAAAGATGAGTTTACAGCGAATCGTTTCTCTTGACGCGAGAGCGCGTATAACGCGGATTTATACGAATCGCCATGATCTTCTGGAAGTCGTTTGAGAGGTATCCGGATGACGTAGCGTCCATCTTGCATGCGAGAGTGAGTTTCGATGAAGTGCTGTTCACACTGGGCTTCTGCGTCGGACGGAGAACCGTTTGATTTAGCGTTGATTTCTTCTTGTGCCCAAAATCGTCGAACGAAATCGAGAAGGTCGTGATCGACTGAGCACTGCAGTCCTTGAGCAGGGCGAATGTTCTGATCTGAGGCCGATTCGGATGCGACGGATCCTGATAGAATCCACCCTAGAGCGGTTTGCTGAGCGATTGGGCTCCCGGAGCCGCCCCGGCGTAGCCCTTCTTCGAGAAGTAAGCCGTAGACTTCGGCGCCGAGAATTAAGTCGATTTGAGTTGTTGACGAGAATTCTGGGTCAGCGAGCTCAAGACCGTCGAGATGTGGCCATGGTTTCTTTACTACTCGTATCGAAGGCAGATAGGACGTGAGCTTCGCGAGCACGTACGCACCTATCGTGAGCGAGAATGTAGGATTGACACGTGACGTGATGCTGAGATTCATAAAACCGCGAGCGACACTTGACCGTTGCGCGCCAATCCCGTGGATTGGGAGTGAGACTCGTTGACGCGGCAAATTGATACGTTGAGCGAGAGATTCCGTGATGAACGATACTTCTGATCCTTGGTCGAGAAGGGCCCGAACTTCGTACTGGTCACCGTAGCATGACGTGACCTTGATGAGCGCTGTCGCAAGCAACACGGGCACGTACTTTATTGAGGACGTTAAAGCGACATTGGTCGAAGCTGGCGCGCTCGATTCAGTATTCTCGCGACGCGGAAGCGCGGATGCACTTGTTTGGCTCCTGGAAGCGCTGGGTACCGATTGTTTCGGTGGTGAGCTCGTCCCTTGAGTGGCTGACGCGCGCGGAGCTGGACCGTCGGATGAATTGGTGGTCCGATGGATCGACGTATGATGAGGATTCCCACAGACTCTGCAGCGTTTCGCTGTACGACAATTACGGAATTGATGCGGACCGAGGCAATTGAAACAGAGATTCTTTTGTTTGAGGAAGTCTAGCTTTTCTTCGACCGTTTTGCCACGATATACTGGACATGCTGATAGATAATGCGCGGCATTGCATAGTGAGCACGTGAACGAGGATAAGGCTGTTGCAGCGTTCGGAGAGTTGTCGCTTTTGAGAGGCGCGATTGTCTGGTGTGATTTTGCGCCAGACGTATTTTTCGTTGCTGCGGGAGCGGCCGAACGCGATTTTTGAGTCGCGGTTGCGCGTGCGAAACCCTCGAGAGCGTGTATCCGGCCTGAGATAAACTTTTGAAGTTCTGCGAATGTCGCGGGTTCGGTCGTGGCACCGATTTGCATTTCCCAATCGAGTAGAGATTCCGAATCAAGTTTACGCGTGACCATGTAAACAATGATACTGTCCCAGGTGTCCGTAGGACACCCGAGAGCGCTGAGAGCTCCCAGAGATTCTTTAACCTCGCCGACCAGAGTTTTAAGCCCGTTGGGCGATTGTTGAGTTACCTTTTGAAGTGAGAATAACGTGGAGAGATGCGTGTCGATGAGCACCCGTTTGTTCTCGTAGCGGTCAACGAGTTCTTGCCACGCACGCGCGAAGTTTTCATCGGTGACTTCGTACTTTCTTACGAGTTGAGCTGCTTCGCCGGTGGTACTCATGTTGAGGTATTGCAGTTTTTCGACGTCAAGGATTTCTGTGTTTTTGACAATCATTGCTGAGAAGAGATCACGGAAAGGTCGCCACTCACGATACGATCCTGAGAAGCTGGGCACGTTGAGTTGAGGGAGCTTCCGAGAAGTCGTCGCACGAGATGAGCTTTGGGCACTTGATGCAGTGGACGCCGAAGGCCCAATCTTGCTCTTGAGTTGGTTGAGGTACGAGAGCAGTTCACTCTTTTGGTCGACATAGATTTCCTCACATTGTTCATACAGATGATCTGTGAAGTACGGTAGCGCGGATCTTTCTTCAGCTTTTAAAGACGAGAGAAGATCATGATTTTCTTGGAATTTCTTCCAGTTACTGTCGAGAATTTCGGGTCTTGTTTGTATCTGTTCGGGAGTGCGCTTTTTGAGTTCTAATTTCTTTACATTGGCAACGGCACGACTGATCAGGCCGTATTGAGAGGTCTGTTTGTCAACAACTGTAGCAACCGTAGCCGACATAGTTCAGATCGTTTGTAACGTACTAGCACACGGATTTAACAACTTCGCGACACTTCCGGAGCACGATGAGCGGATTTTTAAAGAGCACACACGCGCGAAAATCACAACTACTGAGAGAGCGCGCGAACGTAGACTTGAGAGACGAGACGAGAGCGTGGCGAAGGCAAGAGTGAGAGAAAATACGTTGACTCTTATCACCGCACACGTTTAGAGAACGAGTTTGCACTTTTCACTTTACTGATACACCACTATTCACAACAATCCGGCTCGAAGGACCAAAAAATGTATAGAGAGAACTCAAAAATTGTTGAGAATAGTGCGGTTTATTGAGATAGAGACTAGATAATGAGGTGATATAATAGAGGTGTAACGATTTCGACGTCTGTTGTCGAGATACTACTGATCTGTATAACCGAGCACTCAGGTCGGTCACGAGAGCGCGAGTGTGTGTGAGTGTCTGTGTAGAAGAGTATGTATGTATGATGTCGCGAGAAGTAAATAAGAAGTCCGTCAGCTGTTCGAGTGAAAGAGAAAGGTAGAGAAAAAGAGAGATGGACAGAGAGAGATGATTTTGCCGAAACAGTGACAAAGAGGAAATATAATAAGAGGCGTCACTCCGGGCGGAACCTTTGTAGTCCTTACTTGACCTTGGTATTTAAATTGGTTGTTTATTCGAGCGGGATATTCAAATCGACAAAATGTGCCTTAAGGCAATTGGCTCATTATTGCCGAAGTGTACAGATCATTGCCGAATGGGGCCGAATGGCCATTTAAATTGGTTGTCTAGTGATTTCCCTAGGTTATTTTTGTCCTTGTCGAGTGACGCCTCTTATAATATCTCCTCTTTGGTATAACGATGCGGCCATATTGAAATTCGTATGCACGACGCACGTGGCACGTGCAGTTTACGCTGAATTTTTATTAAAAAGTGAGTATCACATATTATTTATTTATTTATGTAATTATGAACTATTTATCAGTTTTCCTGTCGCACACGCATGCTTATATTCATTTAAACAGATTTTACTTGCACGTTTCAGGATTCGCGTTGATGGAATAATCTTTCTAGCTAGTCCGTAGGTTCACTTTTATGTAAATATTGTAAATACATGCCGGTTTCACATCAGCGTTCAATTTCTAGTAAAAGGTTAGTAAATAGCACATACTAGCACTGCAATTTCGAACTATTTATCAGTTTTCCTGGCGCACACACATGCTTATATTGATTTAAACAGATTTTACTTGCACGTTTCAGGATTGGTATTAGTAACATAATTATTCCAAATTCATTGGTGTCTTAGCTGTTGTCACATCACACAACAGTATGCATACAAATTTCCTATGATCCTTTTATCCAAACATAAACATTCTCTTCATAATTTTCAGTATTCATAGTATAATACATAATAGTTGTAGAGTCTCTTCCTAAAATATTTCACCTTTTGTCTGTGAGATTAAAAATTGCACTAATAAGTATATTTACAGTAAACAAATAAAAATATAATACAGAAAGATCTTAGAATTAAATGGAACTAAAATTATTACTACAACTCAGTACAACTCTATACGACACGACGCGAGACAGCACACTTGCTTGTCGCAACCACTCTGTTCTTTTTCCGCGTCCCCCCGGAAAGCGTTTCCTCCAAAAAGACGCTATCCCCTCCACCACGCACACTTTCCCTACTCGTCGTCATGACCAAATATGGTCATAGCAAAGCCCTCGAAACTCTAGCGCGTCGCTGGGCCTCGTGCACGCCGTTGGGTTTGCCCGGCGGGCCTGCATCACCAGTGCTTCTCAACGTCCATACATTCATCCCTTAAAACTAAACGCACTATCATTCCGATACTACATGTCTATCTTATTTAATTGTCTATTTTAGTGCCCCCAAAAAGCGAAGTTTGGAAATACTTCATAAAAACATCTACGGAAGGTATATGCATAATTTGCCAGCAAGAGGGGAAGGGATGTGGCAATACCACGAATTTAAGATTTCACCTGAAGCGTATGCATCGCAAACTTGAAATGGTGACGGCTTATACTACCACAGATAAGTCGACGCCGAGACTAAAGCGGAGGCATGAGGTTGAAGAGGAAGATGGTACCTTGGAACATTTTGACGAAGCAGATCCAGCTCCGACATTATCCACAGGATCTATAACTTCTGGGCCCTCAACATCATCAGCCGCACTAAGTGGAATATCCAAAAAGCAGCTCAAATTAGTTGCGACTTTCTTCAAACACAGGTCATATCAAGACGGCGGATTAACCCCTTGACATACAACAACGTGTGAGACCCGTGGTAGCGGGATCGCCTCGCGGGGAATCTGCGTATACGACTGAACTCTTCGCCGATGTCGTTTCATTTTAGTTGCGTGTTTGTCCCGGCAACTTTGTTGCACTGCGTACCAGGGCTATGACGTGTGCGATTTACAACACCTTCGGCCGCTGAGCCGAACCGTGAAATGACGTTGGTTTGGTGTTGGTTTGGCCGCGGCCGTCGGCCTTTAACTGGTATGCTCAGGGGTTAAATGTGTGCGCGTACCTTTGGTTATTCTGGTTTTTGGTCTAGTTGCCTGTCACGTCCTGGGTTGCGAGGGGTTAGGACAGTGCCATTGTTGGGGATATTGGGAAGTTGGGCACGAAGTACTTCTTCGTAGCTCTAAGGGGTAGAAGATTCAGGCACGGAGACCTTGCTTCGCTGCTCTGAAGAGGTAGGAGATTCTGGCATGGAGACCTTGCTTCGCTGTTCTGAAGGGGTAGGAGATTCAGGCACGGAGACCTTGCTTCGCTGCTCTGAATGAGTAAGAGATCCAGGCACGGAGACCTTGCGTCGCTGCTCTGAATGAGTAGGAAATCCAGGCACGGAGACCTTGCTTCGCTGCTCAATCGACCAGGGAAGGCGGTAATCGTTTTCCCAAGTGACACCCGTTAGAATATTCTCAGATTGTGTTTATAACTCGATAATTGGCTTAACTATTGCAAGGAAGAAAGAAAGATACATCTCGTAGTTTTTTTGAATAGGAGTCTTAACGGCCATGCGGGACCCTGTGTGAAAGAAAAGTTGTAAACACTAGCGGAACTCCCGGCGTTAGCGAAGAAGGATCAACTGTTGCAAGGCCGTAAGGAGTATTCGAAGAATAATTGTGAGAAGTCAAGCGTAAGGAAAACCAAGCCGTTATTTATTTAAGAGCGTGCAATAAGCAATGTACCTTTTTGTGCGATAACGTCGCACGCGCGAAATGTACGTCGCAATAGCTTAATTGGCGGTCCTTTGGGGTTTTGAAAAGGGGGTACTCAACCCGTTGGGTGGATTTTTGAGTTTTTGGTTGGAGAGATTTGAAAAATGGCTTGGATTTGGTATGTCGTGAAGGGGGGGGGGGGGGAAGAGGTCTTGACTTGAGAGGGTTTTGGGGCGAGGGACTTGTGGGAAGTTTAAATGTGGGAAGCGTTCGCGCGTCGAAGGCCGAAGAGGGGAAAGGGGATTTCAAATTTGATCATCTGGAGATGGGGACCGCTAAGGTACATCGTCCAAACAACCCGGTGGTTTAAGGATTGAGGTTTCATATATAGTTGTGTAGTTGTGAGGGGATTTATAAGGAAGATGCTAATTAGGACCGCGCGAAAAATAGTGGAACGTCACATGCCTATTATTGTTATTTAATTGTTCTTCGTAATGGCACAGAAAAAAACATGTGCAACAGATAGCGTCTTTTTATGTGTAGATGAAAGTGATGAATACTGTACGGAAATGTATTTAACAATGACACGGCTTCTGGTAATTGTTTTATTGAATCTGATAACAATCTCCGAAGATAGAAAAGATAGACACTTTTACAAGTTATTATTTAGTTTGCTAAAATGAATTTGGCTTGATAAAACATTTGGCAAAGAAGTAGCATGTATCGTAGGTAGAAAGCTATTGATAGTGAGGACCATCGATATTGCTCCTTCATAAGAAATAACTAGCCTCTTAGCACCAATTCGTTGCCTGGGAATGGCGGAGAGCGCGCAGTAGACACGGATGGTGCTAAACAAGGACAGGACTTTATGTGCAAGTGGGAGGGTCTTATGCGGACGGGGACCACCTCGGGATCGCGGCGAGCAGAACGCCTTCCCTTGCCTTCCCGTGCTGGAACACCGATGTGAGGATTTTGTGCGTTTACACAGACTTCGGCCTGGCAGTCTAAAAACTTTCTACCTACGATATATGCTACTTCTTTGCCAAATAGATGAGGAATCAAGCCCATCATCCTCTTACGTGTAATGTTTTATCAAGCAAAATTCATTTTAACAACCTAATTAATAACTTGCAAAAGTGTTACTATTGTCACAAGGCATAACTCATAGCAGATTCGGCAACCTGCACTAGTGCGCACTGAGTGCGAGTTTTCTCGCTTCCAATTGGCTAAAAGTCGCACTCAGTGCGCACCAGTGCGACCATCCGAAGTCGGTACCAGTGGTTCTTCGACATGGGGGGACCCGACATGCAACGTTGCCAAATTTCCGAAGGGAAGCCGATTCTGGCGCCTAGTTCAATGTTGCGTACCGCGCAGCCTCGAATTGGTAACAATGCATTTTCCATTATAAGAAAGACTTAGGGAGTCTCTGCTAGAATGTCTGCCATGATAATTAGCCAGAGTTTAAATTCGACCCTTTTTCTAATAAGAATGCAAATTGTACATATGAAAAGACTATAATTATGTTCAGTTCATGTTTATTAAGATGTGTTAGGTTATTATATTGTTATTTATAATTCTTGTACTGTTGCGTGGCCGGTTGGGTCCTCTGGTTTTCTCCGTAGGGAATTCAGCGAAGAACGATGCCCGTGGAATGCTAAGGAGTAGGTATTATAAGCGGGTTCTGGATCAACGCGTGGCGGAGGGGTGAAGCGGGGCGATGGGAACCGCAGCGGCGGCAAGGGGGAGGCGGGTGGGGGGACCGCGACTCGTGGAGGTGGGGACCGCGGCCCTGGATCACTGGAGGGGGAATGTGCCTTGAAAGCAGGTGGAGGGGGTACGTCGATGACACGTCACGCGTCGTAGGAAGCGATCCGTAACCCTCTTATCGCCCCAAGGCCATATCGCACCCCGATATCTGCGACATTTGAATCGGGTGTATGAGAGAGAGGTACAATGTTTTCGTATATCCCTCTCTCTCTATTCTTCTCTAGGAACATAGTCAAAACATACGGCGGCGCGACGCGTAGAAGATACAAGTCGAAACCTGCATTTTCGTATCGCGTAATCCGAGAATAATGCGCAGAGAGGTACGATATTTTGTATGTCTCTCTCGCTCTCTAGGACCCTAGTCAAAACATACGGATAGCGAAGGTCACTTTCCGAGAATAATGCGCAGCAGCATCGGTGCGCGCAATCTCGGGACCGCGAAAATTCAAAAGCGGACAGCGGCGACGTTTGAACAAGGAGCGTGAAAGAGGTATGATATTTTTGTACATCTCTCTCTCTCTCTCTATCTCTCGTTGTCGAAGGTCAGAAAAAAGATACGGCGGTACGACGCGTAGAAGATGATGCAAGTCGATACATGCATGTTGTCAAAAACAAAACGAAAACATAGAACCGTAACGGTGGCAGGTGCACTTCCTAGAATAAGACGCAGCATCGGTGCGCGCTATCTGGAGACCGCGAAAATCTAAGCGTCAGCGGCGAGCTCCTGTTTGCGATAATCATCGAAGGTAAACTTTTAAGGGGGTAGACACGGGTAATGCAGCGCGCTGTATATCGACACAATCAGACCCGAAACATGGGTTTGCGCGCTGACGTTTTTTGTCCTTATCTGAGCAAATTTTGGGCTGGGCGAGGTCTCATTCGAAAGATGAAGGTTCAATACAGCCCGCTCTGGTCATGGTTCAAAGAGATTGTTTTGATATGTGATAATATGAGTGTCCAAAGTAGAGAAAAAATGGAGAAAATACACTCGCAGATTCCAAGTATTTGTAGGTCACTAAAAGAGTTTTGTGACTCAAACGATGACCAGAGCGGGCTGCGTTGAACCTTCCTCTTTCGAATGAGACCTCACCCAGTCCAAAATCTGCTCATATAAGGACAAAAAACGTCAGCGCGTGATTGCATTACCAAATCAGAGTTCTGCCATATTGGCGATAATACAGAGCAAGTCACGTGTCAAATTTAGTTGAGCTAGTGCACACGAGATGGCGCCTATTCGGGAGGATTGGCAATGTGAAATTATAGCAAATTGAAGTGTTAGCTGGATACACGAGCCACAGTAAAAGTGTGATGCAGTCAATGCATGCATTTTCGGACGATTTTAGGTTAGGTTATATGCATTTTAGGCATATATTGACTACGATAGAAACTGCTGGGAACTGTGTACATTCACTAAATTAACGCTTTTATTATAACACATACATCACATGAAATCAGTTTCGAATTTATGTTATAATTATATGGCCACATTATTTAAAATAAAAAGGAGAGATTGGAACTTTTTTACTAATACTTGAAATATTGATTTACTGATCATATTTTCACAATGTGGAAGTTACAGCAATTATTTGCAATTATTGCTCTTATTATTATTCTTCCGTCTATTGTATATAACATATAACAAGGAAAAGTCTCCAAATCGGTCAACAGTTAACACCCCGATTTTTTAATAATTCTTTACGGTTCTATGCAGAGGTGGACATTATTTAAATAAAAGAATATACTTCCGAATGGCCCCAGTGACCGATCGACACGAGGCTAAGGGGAGGGTGTGTATACCCTAAATCTAAAATTCTATTTAGCTTCGGGTATTTATTAGTTTCCATTGTTTATTAGAAGACCGTTCATCTTGGGCTTCGAATAATTTTTCATCTTTCATTCTATCTTTATCCTAAAATCCTATTCAGATATATTGACCGGTCGATTCGTTTTCGCGAACAGCGATCAAGAAGAAATCAGACACCACCATCTAACGATCGTGGATTTGTCAGTTGGAGTTCCTCGGCTATCGAAGGGTATGGTGGGGTAACGGGAATGCTGCTCGACTCCGTCTGAACGTAGTCGTATGGCTGTTATTTATTCTTATTGTTAGCGTAGTAGTTGTGTTTGTTACGAAGCTATGCATAGACCAATACGAGATGAAGCTATGGAGAAGGAATCAATGTTCTGGCCAATAAAGCTCCTGAATTTTTTCGGAGCTAAGTCACACCTATTTTGATGTGTGTATTTCTACGCTGACAGATTGGTTTGGCCTGTCAGGCCAGAAGCTTGCCGCTATCCCCACCACTTTTGGCTCACTCTTGTTCTGCGAAGGTGAGAACGAGTCAGAAAACGTTGAGAAAAGGAGCGCCGAGGCAGCCAAGCGGTATAATGGGAGAATACGCGTTACGAAACTCACCGGCCAATATATCTGAATACGATATTAGAAGCTCGAATAACCGACGAGAACCTTTGTGGCCCGAGCCGCGCGAGATTTCGCCCCTGTTCGGCGATGTGTCATCGATTATATAGAAACTGAATTTGTTTATTTTTCATCGTATCAATATGAAAATGACACAAATGGTTTCCTGGCATTCTCCTGATTAAATTGACAGAAAATAATTTAAAACGGACTATTTTTAATAAGGCGGGCTTCCAATTCTGCAAACAAATTTTCACGTAATTTCCTTAATTATGGTCCAAATCATATCATTTTTGGGGTCAATTTGATCGAGAAAACATGAGACATCGATTGACGTTTCGCAAAGATCTAATTAGAAATGCAGAACTGCAGATTTGTCACTGCTTAGTGCGCAACATTGTATGGCCCCGCTGGTTCCGAGCGTCGAAACCCACGAAACTCAGCGAATCGCATGATTGTCAAGCGTGAAGGACAAGAGGGGACTAACCACGGCGAAGGAAAATTAGCCTTCTATCCAGAACAACTTTACTGACAAACTTTATATTCACGTCAAATAAATACTTTAATTATAAAATTTAGACGACGAACTATTGTTGAATTTCGCCAGTTCCTACATATGCATCACTTGGTTGGGAATTCCTGATCCCAAAGTTTCATGCATTTACCTATTGAAATGTTGCTTCAAGACATCGGGAAATTGCATTGCTTTTTCTCGTACATACATATATCTGTTCGCCAGTGGGTGTCACGAATGGCGCGACTTGAGTCATCCAGTACTGAATATGAAAATGTTCATATTTCTCATTACACCTTGATGATGGATTCGGTTTATTTTTTCTTATGAATACATGATTACATGTGTCTCGCTGAGTTTCGTGGGCTTCGATGCTCGAAACCAGCGGGGCTATACAATGTTGCGCACTAAGCAGTGACAAATCTGACGTTCTGCAATTTTTAATCAGATCTTTGCGAAAGTGACGTCAATCGATTCCTTATGTTTTCTCGATCAAATTGGCCCCCAAAATGATATTCGGACCATAATTAAAGAAATTACGTGAAAAGATTGTTTGCAGAATTGAAAGCCCGTTTCGTTAAAAATAGTGTAGGCGCTTTGGCGCTCGGAGACAGCGGCCTATGGTGCGAGAGTGGCCCATAGGTAACGTTGGTTAAATAGGAGTTCGGGGGACTAAGGAACCGGGGGAGTCGGCGGTAGCCGAGGTGGCTAAGGCGGCTGGCCAGCGCGCTACGGATCTAGAGATCGCGGGTTCGAGTCCCGTTGAGGCGACTTTCCCTTTTTTCCGACTCCTATAATAGTCTGATTTAAATTATTTTCTGTCAATTTAATCGGGAGAATGCCAGAAACCCATCTACCACAAATGCAGGGTGGATGAGGTACCCTTTCCATGACGCCGAGCGGGCTAGAGAAAATGCGCAGGCTGGATGGACGTGATTATTATGTGGCCCCCTCCTCAAAGTGACAGAAAATATAACCTATGTATATGCTATATGAAAATAAATGTTTAGCGTCTATTTCGTTCTTTTGCTTTACATTCGTGAATTTTTTATCATCCTTCCGAAACATTATTATTACGCCGCAACAGTGTCTTTAGGAAATCGGGTATTGAGTATAGGTTATGTTTTCTGTCACTTCGAGGAGCGGATTTTCTATCTCTTGGAGGACCAGATTTTCTGTCCACAAAGTGACAGAAAACATAACCTATGCGCTATACCCGATTTCCTAAAGATACTGTTGCGGCGTAATAATAATGTTTTGGAAGGATGATAAAAAGTTCACAAATGTAGCGTAAAAGAACGAAATAGCCACTAAACATTTGTTGTCATATAGCATATACATAGGTTATATTTTCTGTCACTTCGAGGAGGGGACCACATAATAATCACGCGCATCCAGCCTGCGCATTTTTACTAGCCCAATTCAATATCTAACACAATTTTATGTATAATGTTTGTTCATAACTGCTTCTGCAATGTTATAAGTGTATTTCATGTTCTGTCTCAATGTTTTGCTAATGAAAAAATGTCTAACCTATCAAACTTCATTTTCTGAGGACATGCCCTCATCTATTTTTCCTTTTCACTTATAATTCCTTACTGTCAACGTAAAATATTGTAGCATAAGCACATTTCAAGTAAATGCACAATGAATTTTCTACGTTTGCAGTACCAGCAGACTTTCTGTTTAAAAAGTACAACGCAACAGCTGAGAATTTCTTTCTACATTCAAAATAGAAAATGGAAATAGCAAACAGCTCCCTCTCGCGTGCACAGGCAGCCGCATATCTATGGGTATTACCATTTCTGTGCAGAAAAACCTGCTGTAATACCGACCGGCCAAATAGGCCAGGCCACGTGACGTGCCTAGCCCCTTAAGAATAATACGCATATGCTTAAAAGCGATCACGTAGCATCAGAATATGAGTGATTCATGGTCGCGCGAGTATAGTAACAGTGCAGGAGACTAAACAATAGATTGTATGCTATTCGAAATGCGTAATAAGAGGTATAGATGTTTCGAGATCCTGACATACCTGGTGTAAGAAATGAAGATCGAAAGAACGTTACATAGGTTTTGGGATAAGTGATATTCTGCGCGGGCAGGAAAGGATCGTTTAAGGTATCAGACAATACAAAAAATAATGCATTTATTGGAAAGTATATAGACATGTATACATTAGTACGACACGTTGCGTGCATCGCGTATAATCGAATCCAAGCATAACGCTAATAGTTCACAATCTAACAAAGAATGCGGTTCGAAATATTCGCTTTCGGAAATAAGGTTTTCATAATCCGTGGTCGGTGTCGTAGCGGCGCGTATAATGTCGACAAAGGACGCGTACTTGCTGCTTACGGAGTCTAGAATTTCCGACAACCACGAGAAAGTATAATCGATGCAGCGATCGTATTTAAACATTTGACGTATTGTAGCTTCGGCCATGTATATGGTGGAACTGCCATCCGATATTTTGGCAATCCCTTGACTGGTGATTCGCGCGAAGTCGATGCGTAAATGATCGACGACGATAGGGTCTTGATGCGACGGAGCTGTGTCGTTACGGAAACGTCGAAGTATCTTCGGTCCTTGCTGCAGTAGAAGTTTCCACGTAGACATGGGGAACACAGTTCGTTGAATTTGTTGTCGACTATGGCGATTTCAACGCAGCACGAATCCCGACCGATACGAATTCCAATTGCGATGCGTTTGTAGGTAGTCAAGGTCAGTGTGTAATCACGTCCCATGATTCGCACGACGGCTTTCTTCGGCGATGGTGCAGATTTATCGCTGTAAGAAACACGCACAGAGTTGATGATTCGAACGGTTTCGTGTAAATCGACAAGTATGTAAAAGTGTACTACGTACCTTATATTCGAACGATGCTGTGCGGTAGAAAAATCCGTATCGCTGCAGCGGTTGAGGTGGTTCTCGCCCATGTAGGAAGCAGCGTTGCAATGTCGGTTGAACATTTTCAATACGCACTACCGCTGAGTCTGCTGAACGGTTGTGGATACTATCTGTGATGTACTGTGGTCCGCAAGACCGATCGTTACCTCTTTTATAGTGGTTTACACTCCCACATATGCAAAAGTATAGTTTGTTGGTTGTGGAGGTGGTAGCCATCGTCGTAGCAGGAGGAGAAAGAGGAGGAGGTGGAGGAGAAAAATAAGAAAAAACTTGTTTTATACGTATAGCAAGTGTGTGAAATTTCAGTACGCATGTACTACCTTCAAACTATATATTTTCATAAAAAATAATAGTTAAAAAAAGCGCATCATCGGCGTTGTAGGATGTGGAGAGAAATGGTAAAAAAATGATGTACTTCTTCTACAAGCAATAGTATTTTTTTTCATTCACATAAATCAGTTTTGTATACGTTATATGAAACATAGGAATATCAATAAGCGTCTATGATGTACGAGGAGTGTTGTGCCCGGCCCGACACCTAAGCGTGTCGACACCACGCACATACCGATTACCGCAATCGAGCGGCCGAAATCCGGCACAACCGCGTAAGCGATTTCGGAAGCGCACAAAGACCGTCAGCATATGGCGAAATCACCCCAAACCCAAGCCAAAGGCGGAGACCCCGATGGTCCCCGCTTCGTCCCGACTAAAGTATAATAACGATGTACGAGCAATGCGAGCTCAGACTTGATAAAGCTTTGTTACGGGAACATCACCCGACTTTATACGAGACTCACGCCAACCTAGGCACCGTGTCACTGTCACCCAGATCGGGACTGAATAAACTTGTTAACCTTACGGTGAGTTCCAACTCTTTAACCTGCAACGATCTCCTACCTCCGGGTTCTCAACCGAATCCTTCCGTCCCGGCATAATCACCCGAACCTCCGGAGCCCGTGGACGACGATCGCGAAGGACGCCCAGGAGCACCCCGAGATTCGCACCTAGAATCTCGACCCCAGGCGCCTTGGCACAACAATTGGTGGCAGCGGTGGGATCCTGCTAACGTAAGGACCAAGCCTGATCAACGGTGACAACAGGACTCAGCGGAGACAACGACCCCTTAACCAGAAAGGCAGCCACTCCGCAGTAACGACGGACGCTAGTAGAGGACGCCTACCTCTCATAAATCGACGAGCGATGCAGCACCTGATCTACGTACTGTAAGTGCGAAACACCACTATCAGCAAACTCAGGCCGCACGCCACAATTCCCATGCGCTGAGCGAAATCATTAGATACGGACATCGAGCGTAATTTAGAATTAGCTGAGCGAAAGGAAATTCTCTCGCCTAGAGCAATTCGCCGATGTGCCCCTCGTAGATTCTTTAAAGTCCGTACAAAACAACTCCCTCGCGAAGCTATCTTCGACACCACATTCGAAGCCTTTCGTGAAATCGGAGAACGTACGCGACTTGCTCTAGACGCGACTAGATCTAGCGAAGACCTCAGCGTCTCGACCAGATTACCGATTACGCCTAGACACTTAACCGCTAGGAGACTATACCCGTTTAACGAGTTAGTCTATAGTTTAATTCCGAGCGAAGGAATCACAACCATGTCGTGCCCCCACCCAGCAACCGCGGGCGTAGACGCAGAATCAAGTCTCGCGGACCGACTAGCGAACCTAGAGAGATTACTCACGGGAGTAACCACCACTCTAACTCAAGTAACGAACGGAATGTTAGGAATAATCAACAGGTTAGGAGCACTAGAGGCAGGGGAAGGTCCGCTACAGGACTCGATAGATAGAGAAATAAGTAGACTAAGGGAAACGATGAACTCGACACACGCAACGCCCGGCCCTTCAGGCAGGACTATGGTCCATTTCGATAATTTTCACAATCCAGAGGAAGACCCGAGGCGCTCTAGGCGATTCGTTCCCTCCAACCTCGAGATAAACGACCTAACTTACGCGCCGAACGTAACAGACACTCGAGAAATACTCCACACCATAAAAACCCTACCCCTGTTCAACGAAAAGGACCCCAAGGAATTACCTGGGTTCCTGACCGCCTGTAAATATGTATACCACATAAATCAAATGGCGGAAGAAAAGGCCCAGATCCTACGGGGGATAATCGCGTTACGAGTCGGAGGCGACGCCCTGGACGAAGTACAGACGCGCCGCTTCTTATCCATGCAAGACTTAGAGGACGTACTAACTTCAGTTTACAAACCTCCCCGTACAGCTTCAACTGTACAAAGGGAATTGTTATATAGTAGGCAGGGCCCCAATGAAAGCGCGCATCAATACGGAAATCGTGTATCGAAATTATTAAGGGAACTAATAGCGACCGGAATCGACGATAAAGACAGTCTAATAGAGAAAAACGCAACCGTGAAGGTATTCAAAAAACAGACATTGACTATATTCGAGGACGGACTCCGCGATGACCTAAAGATGTTAGTAAAATCACAAAGACCCGCCAACTTACAGGAGGCAATCACTATAGCCATAGATGTAGAACGGGCAATCACGAAACAACCGGCGACGCGCGGGACAAACCCCTCTACGCAGAATAAAAACAAGACACCATCGCGTTACTGCAACAACTGTAAACGAGCAGGGCATGACACTAAGGAGTGTTGGAAAAACAAAGACAAGGATAAGCAAAATGGGAAAAAATTTTCTCCAGGAAATAACCGCCGAGTGCAAACGGTAACGGCAAAAGGAAAAAACGAGAAATCGACAAGGCATAAATCAGAGAGTCAGCAACCGACCTCCGAAGAAAAACACCAGCCGCGACACAGAAGCACTGACAGCGCACATTCCACACAAAGCAGCCTCGATAGTTCCGAATCACCGGATCGCGACTCACCTACTCAAAAAACCGCGCAAACCTACCGCATGATTAAAATAGGATCCCTCTCCAAAGGCGGACACACCTCGGATAGGATAGAAGTAGAAATAAAAAATAGTATAAACAAACAAACCGTAATGCTAATAGATAACGGGGCGGAAGTATCCCTAATCGCTAGGAGAGCCCTTCCGGGCGACATCAAAATAAGAAAGGCCGAAGTTATGCGAGTTTCATTCTCAGGGGAGAAAATAGGAACACTAGGAAAAATAGATGCCACATTTAAAATAAATGGGAAAAGGGTAATACACCCATTATACGTAGCAGAAGGAAACACCTTAACAAACGCAGACGGGGTACTAGGAGTAGATTTTCTTAACCCTCTAACACCCAGAGTTGCACCAGTGCAACACTCATTTTAAAAGTGCGTAAAGTTCTGTCACCTGTTTATATTTAAGTTTGGTTAGCAACCATTCGTAGTTCTCCTGATGGTAAAGTAGATTTCAATGTTTTCGGTTGAGGAAATCAAACATTTTCTTCAAAAATTTATTGTGAATTATTACTTCAGGCTGCCATCTTGTGTTTCCTTATATTTCTCCAATAAATTAGTGAAAATAGAGGTAATTTCTTCTTTTTTCATTAAAAGTTGCATCGTTATATTTTGTGGAAAGATAAATTATGTGCACAAAAGTGTTCTAAAGTTATTTCAAGTCTTATATATGTAAGTATTTTATATTTGAAAATGCATGTTGCACCGGTGAAACGCTGAGCGGTAGTAGTCAAACAAAGTATTTAGTTATGCTGTAGAATTCATTATTTTTCCGTTTGCAAAAATGTTTACACGTGCAAAGAAGAATACGTATCAAGCCGTGAAACCACCAAATCCATATATTTCTGATATATCTGATAATTCAGATGATGAAACAGAAGCCGTCAATCGTCGTCCATTTCTAAATGATGATCATGATAAATTTGAAGATTGGCTTATGGATAAAAAAGATGAAGATGAAGAGGAAGATCATGTGGAACAGCCAGCAAGGAAAAAGAAACTACTAGATCGAAAGAAAAACAAAAAAAACACACCGTGCTTGGACATCTGATGACTTGAATCCTCCAGAATTTGAAAATAAAAACAATATAAATACAGAAAACTTATCTGATATACCTCTACAATATTTCTTAGATTTTTTTTGGTTATGAAATAATTGATCATATAATCGATCAAAGCAATTTATATCATACTCAAGTAACTCAGAAGTCATCGTTGAAATTAGATCGACAGAAATTTTTAGACTTTTTGGGAATTATTATATGGATGGGAATTATTGTTCTACCTGCAATTAGAGATTACTGGGAAAAAAATACCCGAGTCAATAAAATTGTTTCTGTAATGACACGAAACAGATTTGAAAAAATTAGACGTTTTCTCCATTTTGTAAACAATGGAGAAATAGATTTTTCAACACAAGACCGAATTTATAAGTGTAGGAGGTGGTCTCAATAAAACGCAAAAGGTAACAACATCTACGAACGTTTATTAAAGCTATGTAGACTGGTTACAGTCTGGAGATCAGGGACGAACTGAGCTTTCACGCAGGCTTCCAGGACAAGCAGAGCCTGGCCTGTTTACAAAATGTGACGCAGGCGGCTGGGCCGCATTCGTCACGCACTTAAACCCTACGACGCCAAAACGTCTGCGTTATCTCACAGGCCCAAGGAGGCGGCCTACTAGACTAAACAGTCTACAGTTCGGCCAAACCTGACAATGGTGACCGTCCCCGGTCACGGCGCATTACTTGCTAAGACTCACAAACAAATTGCAAAGAAAAAAAAATCTTCGTAAATTATGGACTACGCAATACAATTCAACTAGCAATATAGAGTACATTAACAAACACGGATATAAAACAGAATACGAAATACAATATATTGAGATAAATTCCTCCACACAAACACACACACAAGATCTAAAACGAACGGAAACGTTATAAAATATTCATTGCTACTAATTACTACACTTATTCTATCACTATCACGAACGAATCCAAAATTTCATTTGGTCGGGCCCTACAACTCCAGTGAACGGTATACGCGTCAGCTGAAACCCTTCAATGTCCGTAACTACATACCTATCATGATCTAAAACTTTTTTAACCACGTATGGCCCTTTAAACTTTGGAATAAGTTTTTTATTTACCCCTGCAGTGACATCAGAATTGCGTATCATGACATAATCTCCAGTTTGATAGACGGTGGGTGTCTTATGTTTTCTATACAAACGTTCATTAACCCGTTGACTTTTAACAATATTGTCAGCAGCTTCTCCACGTATCGTGGTAAGATCCCTATCGGTCTCAGAATACGACTCTAAAACTAAACGCAAGCTATCAGTTACAGCACCTAACTGATCCATACCGAATAATAATCGAGAAGGACTCTCTCCCGTTGATCTACAAACCGTATTGTTAATGGCATATTCTACGGATCCCAAGACGCGATCCCATTTTCCTGCTGTCTCTGACAACTTTGCCAACATTGGCGCTATGACCCGATTAAAGCGCTCCACCTGCCCATTCGCACGTGGCGTTCCGACCGCAATCAACACTTGACCAACTGATTCAGTCGCTAAGAAATCCTTAAACGAGGCGGAAGTCAAAGAAGTACCCCGATCACTGACTACTCGTTTAGGCTTACTATATGCCCGAAAATATTCTCTCATGTGCTTAATTACTTCTTCTGTTTTTGTTGTCTTGCATGGATATAATTTAATGAATTTGGTAAACCCATCTATCACGGACAAAATGAATTTATAACCACTTCCACACTTTTCCAAAGGACCGTAATGATCAATATGGATCGTCTGGAAGGGCAGGTTACCTTTACCCAAACTATGTAAAAATCCCTCGATTTTCCCGCTAGAAGGAGAAAACTCTATGCACTTGAAGCAGTTCCCTATGTAATCCTTGGTTTTCCGACGAATTTGCGGAAACCAGTAAACTTTACTTATATTTTTGACAACTTTATCTACTGCGAGATGTCCTAAATCATCGTGACACGCACGAATCACGTTATTTTCTAAACATACAGGTACATAAAACAATAACTTATCTTTCTTAACTTTTTTGTACACTAACCTGTCTCTCAATTCATAGAATTTATTTTCCTTTACTTCCAATTCGTCCCGCAATTCACGGATTGTAGGATCTTGACATTGTTTCATTGACAATACCTGTTCAAACGTGTTTGGTTCTAATATAAGTATACTATGACAGCGGCTTAACGCATCAACGTGTGACATCTTGCTGCCACTTCGATGTTCGATTTCATAATTATAATTTTGCAAAAACATCGCCCAACGAGAAATTCGCGGGTTAACGTTCTGTTTGCTCAACGTCAATCTAAAACTGTCACAATCTGTAATGATTTTAAATGGTATGCCAAACAAATATATGTGGAACCGTTTAATCGCGTAAATAGTTGCTAAACACTCGAGCTCGAAGCTATGGTGTCTTGATTCCTGGACAGTCGTTCTTTTGCTAAAATAAAAAACAGGTCGGAAAATTCCATCCGGCTGTTTTTGCAACAAAATTGCACCAAACCCGTTGCAACTCGCATTGCAGTGAAGTTCGGTCTTCAATTTTGGAGAGTAAATCGCTAAAACTGGTTTGCTTATCAAGTAGTCTTTAAGTGCAACAAACGCGTGGTTCTGTTCTGGTCCAAAACAAAAAACTGCATCTTTTCGCAACAAATCATATAACAATAAATGAAAAATTCTCGATAAATCGTCGGAAGTAGCTAGCCAGTCCCACAAAACGTTGCACCTCCTTAACATTCCTTGGAACAGGATAACCAATAACCGACTCTACGTTTTCCTTGGCAGGCGCAATGCCATTGTCTGTTATCGAATAACCCAAATAAGTAATTTGACGATATAAAAAGAAGCACTTATCTAACCTAAACTGTAGATTATATCGTTTTGCCAACCTGAACACCTTTTGCAATATCTCAAGATGTTCTTCAACAGTCTGTGTGGCTATTAGAAAATCATCCAGGTAAAGCAAAAGTTCGTTTTTCCTAACTAAGTCATTAAAAATTTCATTCAGGTACCTCTGAAAAATGCGGGGTGCATTGGTCAATCCGAAAGGCATTCGTAAGTATTCAAATTGTCCTAGCGGCGTTATAAGCGAAGTATACTTAATGGAAGACTCGGGCACCTTGACGTGGTGAAACCCGTTCTTTAAATCGAGCTTTGTAAAATATACTTTGTCACGTAATTCGTCTAAATAGTCGTCAATTAATGGTACAGGAAAATTATCTCTAATCGTTATTTTGTTGACTTCGCGATAATCCACGCACAATCGAATTTCCCCATTCTTTTCCGTACAAGCACGATTGGACTCGCGTACGGAGAATTACTTGGCCTAATGATATTCTGTTTGATTAAATCGTTAAGAATATCCCGTAGTTTCTCTTTATCCGAAAAAGCTAATCGTCGTGGTCGAAAACTGATCGGTTGTTCCGTTTTAAGCGCGATAACTGCCTCAACCGAACACGGAACATGATTGTCGTTACCGAGACAATCACTGTCGTCGAAGTACAACCGTTTTAATTGGCTTGTTGATTCTAAATCTAACTGAGGATCAACGTTCAAATCACGGCTCACGGAAATTGGATCCTCTACATAATCTATTCGTAATATTTCCCCGACGAAATCATCTGTCTCCGGCGTATGATTCATGTGACCGTTCTTAGTTACCTCGAAAGTGCGACCCATAACAATTCGCACGGAAGGCGACAAAATAAAATCCCTTCCAAGTAATGCAAAGGAAGACATCGTCTCGTCTGGTACAACAAAAAACTTAATCGTTACGCTTAAATCATTAATATGAACTTCGCTTGAGAAAACGCCTAAAATGTTTAAGGGCGAGCAATTGATGCCATGATAACTACTACCCTTTGGTGTCGGATCAAAACGAAAGTTGGGAGGTAATAAACTAGATTTAAGGGGGAACACCACTGTGAAAGTTTAAAAAATTTCGATTTTTTTTTCTTCACTTTCTTTATGTTTAACTCTTCAAAAATACTCTCTGAAAATTTCAAGTTGATATTCGAAGAATTGACGAAGATACAGTGCATTTTGTGAGACGCGTCACGATGCCGTTCCGAGCGCGCTATGTTAGCGGCAAATAGCGCGCCGACATTTTTCTTACCCACTGTTCCCCCACATTGTTAAAGGTTATAAATTTTGGGTTTTTCCCGTTTTTACGCACGGTACGCTGTTCGTTCGAGAATCGAAGAAATGCAACCGTTGAACGGGCATTCGAGTGACAGTGAACGTCACGAACGGAAGTGTGATTTTTCCCGTGCAAACTTTAAACGCGATTTTCTCGAAACGACATTTTTCTAACTGATCGAATCAATAGCTCTGTCAATTTTTATCCGATCGACTTGAATTTTTGATAGGATCTTTAAAACAAGAGTATCTTCAGTTGTACGTACCGATTTTTTGATCGAAAACATATTTTTTTAAATACGCTCGAAAAACTATCCATTTTTTTGCGGATTTTCGAAACTTTTTCTTCCCAAGCGCACCATTTTTACAAAAATAATTTTTTTTAAAAATCGGTACGTACAACGGAAACTACACTCATACCGATTATATTAAAAAAAAAAAAATTGATTTCAGAGTTGCCGTTCCAAAGATATCGTTTCGATAAGCGACCTATGTTTTCTTGTGAGGGATGTAGAAGATTAACTGTATATGGAAATCTATGCATGTTTTTCTATTACTTTTTTTTTATAGTCTCTTAAGACATTGTACTAAAGATAGGTAATAACAATTTTATAATAAAACTGTAAGTTGTCCCTTAAAAAAATCTTAAAAATGGGCTCATTTTTCCGGCCTTCACAGTGGTGTTCCCCCTTAAGCAAGCTGACGGGCGAACCAGAATCAATCATTGCTGTAACGGCCAAATTGGTTACAATACCGTCGTCATCGCGAACCGCAAACTGTATCGGTACCGTAAATGGTGTTCCTGGGGAGTCCGGCTGAACCAAATTCGTGGACCGCCCTGGCGTCGGCGTGGGCGTCGTCTTCGGCGTCGTCATCTGCGTCGGCGGCTCCTGTTGTTTCCGCCCCGATTTTGACGTGGAAGCATCTTGCGGACAACGCCTCGCCAGATGCCCTGTGGCCCCATACTTGAAGCAGGAGCCCCACTCTCGCTTCGGTTTGACACAATCTTTCATCCGGTGCCCCGTCTCGTTGCAATTGAAACAACGTGTCTCCTTGTTTTGCCCGTCGTCTTTAGGCAATGGCTTCGCCGGTGCCGTCTTTTTTGAATCCTTTCGCTCCCGATCATTCCTCGGGTCGTCCCTTAGCGAAAGTTTTCCGAGCACATCTAAGAGTTCATCCGCAGTGTTGAGACGCTGCATTCGTGCCTGGTCTCTTAGCCAAACGTCGGGAACTCCATCGATGACGTAATCGACAAGTTCCTCCGGATCAATCAAAACTCTATTCGCAAGCGTCATTTTATCGTGAAAATAATCGCTAAACAATTCGGTTTTCTGCCAAACACGGTCCTCGAATTCTTTCCTAGCGGCCTGTTTGTTCGGTCGATTGTTAAACATCTTCCGCATTTCTTCCCACAACAACAAAGCAGGCAATTCGATGAGCTCCGGTTTTGAATGAAACCACTTTAAAGCCTTACCGCGGAGGCGCAGTACCATCAAGGTTGTGGTAGCTTCGTCATCTAACTGGTACATTCTTTTTAAAAGTTGCACCTGCATCTTCCAAGGTTCAAAATCGTTCTCGGCCCCAGAAAACTCGGTCAGAAGATCGGCGATTGTTTTAAGGCCGACTCTGGACCGCGAGCTGGCACGGCTGTCAGCGGATCGCGGTGTCGTTGACGAACCCCTCGAGCGCCGCTCAAAATCTAACTCGCGCTGAAGTAAATCTCGTTCACGCCGAAGAAGCTCTATCTCTCTTCGCTCAACAGGCGCATCAACCATAGAAGCCGTTGAAGGTTCACCTGAAGACTGATCACCAAATGGCTGAACGGGGGGCTGCGCATCGTGAAACCCCTCGGTATCGGATGGTGGCTGAATATCATCCTCGATATTCGAATCGGCGACCATCAAGCGGGCAATTAACTCGTTCTTGCTTCCGGATACAGTCAAATTCTTAGCGCGCAGCCGTTCCTTCAAATCACTCATAGTGAGGTCCTGTAACGTCTTCCTTTCTCCAGTCATTGTGGCTGGTCCAATGAGTTCGTCCGCGCACAAAAGATAAACGTTCACCACAAAAAGAGTCACCTCCTAACTCACTAAATATCACGAGCACACTGGTGGCTTCGCGATCGAAACAAAAGTACCACGTTCACAGTGGTTATCTGTCCAAAGTTGATAGTCGCGAATAAACAAAACTTCACACACTATCCAAAAACCCCGTACGAATCCCACTTCTGAAGATTTGTAGGAGGTGGTCTCAATAAAACGCAAAAGGTAACAACATCTACGAACGTTTATTAAAGCTATGTAGACTGGTTACAGTTTGGAGATCAGGGACGAACTGAGCTTTCACGCAGGCTTCCAGGACAAGCAGAGCCTGGCCTGTTTACAAAATGTGACGCAGGCGGATGGCCCGCATTCGTGATGCACTTAAACCCTACGACGGCAACGGCGTCTGCGTTATCTCACAGGCCCAAAGAGGCGGCCTACTAGACTAAACAGTCTACATAAGGTTCGTCCTATAATTACATTTTTGAATGAAAGATTTCAGAAATACAAAGCTGAGAATGGCGTTTATTCTATTGACGAAAGTATAATACCTTTCAAAGGTAAAACTGTTGGGAATTTGCGTCAATACAACTCCAAGAAACCGACAAAATGGGCATTCAAAGTATTTGTATTAGCAGATTCCAATGGACAAGTTTATGCTATAATAATTTACCAAGGTGAATCAACATTGACATTATTTGATGATACGGATATGAAACTAAGCAAGAAGAAAAAGACAATGGGTAAAGCTCCAGCAGTTGTCATTGCCTTACTAAAACATATTGATTACACGAATATTACTTTATTTTGTGACAACTATTTCACGAATATAGAATTATTTGTATACTTGAAAGAAACCATGCAAGTAGTGAGTACCGGGACTTTCCGTAGCAATCGAATAGAGAAATGCCCTCTAAAATGTGATGAGACATTCAAACATGAAGGTAGAGGAAGCATTGATTATAAATCTTTTGATAATAAATTTATACTGGTTAAATTTTTTGATAATAAGCCGGTTTATATCGAAGCACTACATATGGTGTTCACCTTCAATCCACTTTGAGACGTTATTCAAAGGAACACAAGAAACGTATTCAAATCCAGCGCCCGAGTGTTGTGTACGAATACAATAAAAATATGGGTGGAGTGGATAAGTAATTATCTCGTATCGCTATATAGATTGAAATACAAATCTCGGAGGTGGTATATGTCCATTTTTTATTATTATATTGACATCTGTCTCGCCAACGCATGGTTAGTCTACCGAAAGAAACAGACAAATATCTCGTACAAAATATTTAGAATGCGTGTAGCTGACGATCTAATGAGAATGTATCGCAAACGAAACTCGGTCGAGGTGGCGCTCTGATCGGAGTGCGCAAGATGGCGTCTGAGCATGCGCGTGATGACGCTGTGACGTCAAATCAATCAACGCCAAGATGAGCTTGGTTTTGCGCTTGCGTCGATTTGCGCCAAGATGAGCTTGGCTTTGCGCTTGCGTCGATTCGTTTATAGTGTTTATTATTATAACCTTTTTATTTGAAATCAAATATCATGATTTTTGCGTGCATCATTTCAAATCGGAGCAAATTATTATTAGAGAAAGTGTGATTGGTTTGACGTCACAGCGTCATCACGCGCATGCTCAGACGCCATCTTGCGCACTCCGATCAGAGCGCCACCTCGACCGAGTTTCGTTTGCGATACATTCTCATTCAATTGGGTAAAGAAAAAAGACGCCGTGGTCGTCCGTCAACTTCAAATTCAAGTTTGGGGAATACTAAAAAGAAGAAGAAACCTTGTGTTTCGCAACCATACAATGAAATACGTTTCGAGTCTGTTGGAAATTTTCCTGTTTACAAGGATGTTTCAGAGAGAGGAAGATGCAGATTATGTATCAAATGAATTACATGTGTTACATGTGTAAAATGTAGTATCCGATTATGTTTTACAAGTAGTAGAAACTGTTTTCATGATTACCATCAGAAGAATGAACTGTAATAATAATTATTGTTAATTTCAAAATATTATTTTTACAGTAAAAACTAATAATGAAACTCCTGAAAGTTTCTTTTATTTTCTTACCCCTTGACGCTTAATGTTACATCTATGCAACATGAGTTTAAACGACGAATATCCTATAAATAGGTTTGAAATCGATATTTTCCATTTGAAAATAATAAGATACAACATATATATCAGTCCCACAATTTTGAAATAACGGTTCAAGGGTCTGGGCGTTAGAGGGTTAAAGATAACGGAGTAACTATTAGCTACCCCGAGCAAAGCCTACTAGTAAACGGAAAACCCTGGAAAACGTTAAGTAGAAGCATGGAAATAACAATACCCGCACGCACACAACAACTGATAATGGTCCCTACAGATAGCATCCGAGACGGTACAATAGAGAAACAACACCTAGCCGAAGGCATATACTTAGGAGAAGGGCTAACGAGACCTAAAGAAGGAAAATGCGTGGCCTGTATTATAAACACAACCACAGAAAAGAAAACAGTAATCGTGCCGGGAATTCAATTAAGTGAAATACCGGTTAACGAAATAATTCATTGGAACGATAGCGCCGCAGCTGTTCGAGCATTGACCGCGAGGGAATCGCTGACAACGCGCATCGCCCGGGTGTTAGAACAGGTAGACCGCAAGCATATGAATAAAGAAGAAAAGGCAGCTATGGAGGAAATATGCAAGGAATATCATGACACGTTTCATTTACCGGGAGATCAATTATCAATGGCTACAGTAACCGGTCATCGAGTCCCTGTAAAAAGCGACACGACACCCTGCAATATCAAGCCCTATAGATTACCCGAAATTCACAAGCGAGAGGTACGGAAACAGGTGGAAAAAATGCTAGAGGACGGCATCATCCGACATAGCGCCAGCCTATGGAACGCACCCCTATTAGTATTACCTAAAAAAACGACAATGAGGGAAACAAGAAATATCGCGTAGTAGTCGACTATAGGAAACTCAACGAAGTCACCATAGGTGACTCATTCCCACTACCCAATATCACGGACATATTAGATCAACTAGGAAAAGCGCAGTACTTCACCACCCTCGATTTGGCATCCGGATACCATCAAATTCCTATGGACGAACGCGATAAGTGCAAGACAGCATTTTCAACCCCTCAAGGACATTTCGAATTCAACCGCATGCCGTTCGGACTGAAAAATGCACCGGCAACATTCCAGCGAGCGATGAACGCTGCGCTGATCGGGTTACAGGGAATAGACTGTTTCGTTTACCTCGACGATATTGTCATCTATGGAGCCAATTTAAAAGAACACAACATACGGCTGAGGAAAATTATGGACACTCTCCGCAAATATAATCTAAAACTACAACCGGAAAAATGCGCGTTTCTGCGAAAAGAAGTAGGATTTCTGGGACACATAATTACTCCCGAAGGGATCAAACCAGACCCCGAAAAACCAAAGCGGTAAAAGAATTCCCTACGCCAACCAAACTAAAAGAGTTACAAGCGTCTTTAGGATTAGCAGGATACTACCGTAGATTCATCCCAGAATATTCGAAAATAGCTAGACCCCTATCCAGCATCACGAGCAGCAAGGTCGAGTTCATCTGGGCAGCCGAGCAGCAAAATGCTTTTGATACATTAAAAGAGGCACTGACTACGGCACCCCTATTAATTTACCCAGATTTTACCAAAGAATTCATAGTAACGACCGACGCATCCGATGTAGCAATAGGCGCAATATTGTCACAAGGGAAGATAGGGAAGACAAACCAATCGCGTATGCGAGCCTAGTACTAAACAAAGCCGAAAGAAACTATAGCACAACGGAAAAAGAATTGCTAGCCATCGTCTGGGCAGTCAAACACTTCCGACCATACGTCTACGGTACATCATTCAAAGTCGTTACGGACCACAAAGCACTTACATGGCTATTTAGGGTACAGGACCCGGGATCCCGATTAATAAGATGGAGAATTCTATTAGCCGAGTACGACTATGAAATCGTACATAAGTCAGGAAAGAGCAATACGAACGCAGACGCGTTAAGTCGAAATGTGCTCGTGTTGCAAAATGAGGAAGAAGAGACAGGGACGACCAACGTCTACGACGAAGAAACGAAACTACAAATTCTTTATGAATACCATTGCACGCCCATAGGAGGACATCAAGGTATCAAAAGGACCACACACAGAATGAAATTAGAATACAGCTGGGAAGAAATGAATAAAGATATTGAGGAGTACATACAAAAATGTAGCACCTGTCAGAAGAATAAGTTAGGTAAGAAAACTAGGGCTCCATTGGAGATCACCGATACACTACGGGACCCCTTTGAAAAAGTAGCACTAGACATTGTAGGGCCCCTACCGGAGAGCAATCAAGGGAATATCTACATACTAACCTTCCAGGACCTCCTCACAAAATTTAGCAAGACGATCCCCCTGCCAAACCAGGAAGCGGCCACGATAGCGGAAGCAGTGGTCGAGAAAATTATCTGCGAATACGGCGTACCCGAAAAGATTCTAACGGATCAAGGGAGAAATTTTCTCAGCGAAATGTTTAAAAACATATGTAAACTTTTCCAAATCAAGAAAATACAGAGAACCGCGTATCACCCAGAGTCCAACGGAGCATTAGAAAGATCGCATAAAACCCTAGTAGAATACTTGCGACACTACATAGATAATGACCAGTCCGACTGGGATAAATGGCTACCTTACGCCATGTTTACATATAATACAACCCCGCATACGGCAACAGGGTTCACGCCATACGAACTAGTCTATGGAAGGACAGCATCAATACCAACCGCATTAAAAAATCCGCCTAAACTAACATATAATTACGAAGACTACGCGCAGCAAACAAGAGAACGTATCAGGGTAGCAAATGAAGCAGCTAGGGAACAACTCCAAGAAGCAAAAAAAAGGGCCAAAAAAGAATACGACAAAAAAGCGCGCGAAATAGAATTAAAGGTAGGTGATAAGGTGTGGCTGTTTGACGAATCTGTACGTCGCGGAAGATCGAAAAAACTAGATAATAAATGGATAGGCCCCTACGTAATTATAGAGAAAAACTCGAAAGTCAACGTGACTATTAAAAAAGGACGGAAAACCCTACGCGCTCACGCAAATGGACTGAAGCACTTCGTTGAGTAATAACAAAAAAAGGGGATGCCTCGGAAAACGATGAGACGCGACAACGAACCGTAAACACTATAGGCGGGAGCAAGGACCTGGCTGTGAAGGAAAGTAAAAGGGGAGTACACAAAAATCTGGTAAAATAAAGTATATTCTATAAAATAAGATAAAATACAAACAAATCAAATGAGTAACCTCATTGGCCCCAGTCCTCATCCTCCAACTGAAACAAAAAGGGAAAAGAGGACAATTAAAATCAGAAAAGAACAGAGAGTACCAGTAAAGTGTCACCACAAAAAGGATACTTACTTCTACTCTCAACAGGGGCTCCCCAAAGAGCCGCCTGAGATTAAAAATATTGGCAGTTCGATAATAATCCGGATAACCCTCCTCCCAGAGGATATTAAGATAACGGCGCACAGTGGGAGAAAATGACACAGTCGGCGTCAAAAATCGATTCCCACGCCAAATCGAAATGAAAATCAACGAAACTTGGTATACTGGGGTATTAGGTATCGCTGATCACGATCCCGTTGCGGGTTTTTTGAAAAAGAAGATGGCGGAGCCAATATGGCCGCTCAAAGTTGACAAAAACTGGAAAAATACGAATCCTACGAACGAAACACGTTGTTTATTCAAAACCTACAGCTATAACTATATATTATATGAGTTTAGAAATGAGCATCACACTCTATAGAATGATATTCTAATGAATAGTTGTTCAAAAATTGTTGTTAACAATAAAAAAACAACATTATTTACTAATTTTATCATTTCCGCGACAAATACTGCAAATACATGATTAATCTAACCATTGATATCTATCGGAGACGAAAATAAAGATTATTGACATAAAAAATGTTAGTAGATTGTTTATTAATAATTTGTTTAAACAATTTTTTAACAAAGTGACAGTGGAATCCATTTCATACAATCAAATTGATCATGCTTTGTTGTAACATTACTATAAACAATTGATTGTTATTAAACAATTTGTTAACATAATAGATTTCAGTAATATTCAATAACGATAAGTGAAATTTGGAAGGTACATTGTTTTTATGACATAGGCACCCACTAAGTAAGGATTCTTGGAAATTTCATCCCCAAGGGGGAGAAAAGGGGTAAACTGTATTTTCTCGGACTCCTTAGTATCTCTTAGGCCCGATTAGATATCACCTTGGTTTTCACGTACAATGACTGCCCACATAAATGCCTAAAACTCAATTTCAGGATTTTGCCCTAACCAACCCCTAAGGGGGTGAAACGTGTTTTCACGCATTCTTCAAAATCTCTTGGGCCCGATTAGACATCCAATTGGTTTTTAGTTACAAAGGTTCCCGGCCCAAATGCTTATCAACAAATTTCAGGATATTGCCCTAATCAACCCCTAAGGGGGAGAAAGGTGGTATAATTTGTTGTCACGGATCCCACAAAAGCTTTTCGGTCCGATCCGATATCGATACATGGTTTTAGCCTAGCGACACAAATGCCTAAAAACCAATTTCCAAATTTTACCCTAATCAACCCTTAAAGGGTTAACTCTGGATCTGGTGTACTAAGTGTACATTGAATTGGGGCGTCTTAAGTTTTGAATAGTAGGTGTGGACGAATATATGCATATATAAATGTTCGTCATACAGAGGTTACTTTACCGAAATTATATAAAAAATTGCTACGGAAAACAGATATAAAAGTATTCCTTTTAATTATTCTACCGTAGCGAAGCACGCGTATTTTGCTAGACATAAATAAATAACTCGAAACCCAGTATTTGAACTTTTTAAACTTTTTTTACATTTTTTTTCCAGTTTTATAATTTTGTTTTTATTTTTTCCGTGTTTTTCTTAATTTGTTGTTTACTTGAAGTTTATTGAATAAAATAATATTTATATTGACTCATGGTATTAAAATTCATCGGCGGACTCGTCCATGACCCTATTTTCATCATCCGACTCCGGTTCGTTATCGTTTGTAGAAATTAATAAGTTTTAGCTTGGTCACACAAGCGTTTAATTTTTTTTGGTTTATGGACTCTTAAGGCACTTATAATTGGGTCCGATGAAACCAACATAAAATGAATTACATCTTCGTTACAAGCAAAACGTGAAAACAGTCTACTAAAACGTACTCTTGCCTCCTTAAAAATTTTATTATTAGCTTCCTGAGCTTCCTCGGACATCCAACCAATTGGTAAGCCAAAAACTTTCATTATATTGGCACTGTGTAACAAAACTTTATGTACACATGGAGGCATTTTATACCAATCGTATAACTCAACGAAGAGTTTTGCGGTATCAAGTGCGTACTTCTCGAACTTCTCATAATCAATGTCGTATCCACTTGTCAAAATTTGTAAAATAATAGCAAATCGTTGTATTAAACGACTGTCAACTCCTGTTGCGTTTGCCGCTTTCTCGGGGTCATAAAAAAATCGCCTGGCTGTGTTGCCGTCATTGGTTGTTCCGTGACCCTGTTTGACCACATCCACAATCAGTGACATTTCCGATCTTATTTTGTCTTGCACCAGTTTTTTTCGTTCCTGTTTTAACTGTTTGTCATTTCCTTTAGCATAAAACTTTTCAAAATCTAAATTGTAGGCGATGTGCAGGATACATTCCATGATCTAATACGACAATGGAGAGTCGAAAGTCCGTAGTAGTAATGTTTTTCTTCCACGTGCAGTTTTTGAAGAAGATCTAATTGGTTCATCTGATTTGGAGTTGCTCAACATATGTTACAAGATGTCGAAGATGCCTGACCTGTTAAGACGTTACAAACTTTTCCATCCACCATGGTAGAATATAATTTATGTGATACATAATATTTTTTTCTTTTAATATTAACATTTGTGGTTTTTAAATTCATAATTTTTTCATTTATATGGTCATATTCTTCTTGAATTTTTTCATTGCTTTCCTTCGTAAACTCAAATTGAATTGGTCTGCAAAGTCTCACGGAAGATGGACGTATATTTCTCCAGATCGTTTGTCCATCTGAGGTACGAGACAGAGCGTTGATACTGCGCATGGCAGAAGTGGTGGGGAGAACGCCGAACTCGTGTAGGCCGAACAGAGGACTGCACGCTGATCACACTCTGAGCGATGCGCAACCAGTTCTTTTAAGAGTTATTTTTTCACAACCTTTTTTTCGGTACTTCTTTAACAACCAGTTCTTTTAAGAGCTATTTTTTCAATAGTCCTTTTAAGGGCTTTTATTTTAGTTTCTTGTTTTTTTAGGAGAATTCTATTTCTGTCCTTTTCAGAGCTATTTCCCTTTTTTTTAAACAGCCTTTATCAAGGCTTTCATTTTAGTTTTTTTTTCGGGTGAATTTCTTACATCCATTACGCAAATATCACTAAACATCACATTGTAGTAAAGTAATACATCTCATTACAATAGTGAGATTATTTGCAAAGTAATTTTAGCTTTTATTTATTATTGAATTTACCTTTTAAGAAATTATATTAAAATAGAAAATGTCGATTTTCACAATTGAGCAAAAACAGTTGTGTGAATGGTTGTGGTCTGAACCAAATAAAAGAAAATCAAGGTTAGATGTAGTAATGAATATGATCGAAAATACATACGATTTTGATTCAGAACAACTACACCAACTTCGTGAGTATGTTAATAAAAATTTTATTAGGCACTATTCCAAGTACTGGACGAGTGTTACTCGGAGTCGTTTGACATTTGAAAGGAAATATAATGGTTTCCTGAGTAAAAAACTGAAGTATGTATTCAGAGATCAGAATTCTACTGATTTAAATCGAACTACACCACCTAATTCTGCAGGAATTCGTGGTCGCCCGCGTGTAAGAAATGGCGAATGCGGTGTTAGAACACAACAAAGACGTGCCCAAGAACTTCGCAAGAATTATACCCAAGATATTTTATCGAAAGCTATTATTCCAGTTGTAGAGCCCACAGTGGAGGAAGTTGAAATGGAAGAGCCTGTAATTATAGAGAAGTATGATAACGATTTTATAAATAAAAATTTAGCCATGTATATGGATATTGGATTAACGAAAGCCAAGTATGAAAATATTCGGAATCATAATTTTATTTTATTTGGTAAGAAGCAGTATCCTCCGTACGAAAAACTATCGTTAGCAAAGCAACAATGCTATCCTGAAAATATAACCATCACCGAGACTGGTGCTGCAGTTGAGTTACAATCGCTGTTGGATTTTAATGTTGTAAGAATTTTTTCGTTAATTTCAAATGACGATTTAAAGAAAGTTAAGAATAAGCAAGTAATTCTACATGGGAAATGGGGTTTAGATGGTGCTTCCGGTCAACAGGTGTTTAAGCAAAAGTGGTCTAATGATAAATCAGTAAATACTGATAACTCTATATTTATGGTATCATATGTACCACTGAGCATAATGTCCTCAGATGGACAAACGATATGGAGAAATATACGTCCATCTTCCGTGAGACTTTGCAGACCAATTCAATTTGAGTTTACGAAGGAAAGCAATGAAAAAATTCAAGAAGAATATGACCATATAAATGAAAAAATTATGAATTTAAAAACCACAAATGTTAATATTAAAAGAAAAAAATATTATGTATCACATAAATTATATTCTACCATGGTGGATGGAAAAGTTTGTAACGTCTTAACAGGTCAGGCATCTTCGACATCTTGTAACATATGTTGAGCAACTCCAAATCAGATGAACCAATTAGATCTTCTTAAAAAACTGCACGTGGAAGAAAAACATTACTACTACGGACTTTCGACTCTCCATTGTCGTATTAGATCATGGAATGTATCCTGCACATCGCCTACAATTTAGATTTTGAAATGTTTTATGCTAAAGGAAATGACAAACAGTTAAAACAGGAACGAAAAAACTGGTGCAAGACAAAATAAGATCGGAAATGTCACTGATTGTGGATGTGGTCAAACGGTCACGGAACAACCAATGACGGCAACACAGCCAGGCGATTTTTTATGACCCCGAGAAAGCGGCAAACGCAACAGGAGTTGACAGTCGTTTAATACAACGATTTGCTATTATTTTACAAATTTTGACAAGTGGATACGACATTGATTATGAGAAGTTCGAGAAGTACGCACTTGATACCGCAAAACTCTTCGTTGAGTTATACGATTGGTATAAAATGCCTCCATGTGTACATAAAGTTTTGTTACACAGTGCCAATATAATGAAAGTTTTTGGCTTACCAATTGGTTGGATGTCCGAGGAAGCTCAGGAAGCTAATAATAAAATTTTTAAGGAGGCAAGATTACGTTTTAGTAGACTGTTTTCACGGTTTGCTTGTAACGAAGATGTAATTCATTTTATGTTGGTTTCATCGGACCCAATTATAAGTGCCTTAAGAGTCCATAAATCAAAAAAAATTAAACGCTTGTGTGACCAAGCTAAAAACTTATTAATTTCTACAAACGATAACGAACCGGAGTCGGATGATGAAAATAGGGTCATGGACGAGTCCGCCGATGAATTTTAATACCATGAGTCAATATAAATATTATTTTATTCAATAAACTTCAAGTAAACAACAAATTAAGAAAAACACGGAAAAAATAAAAACAAAATTATAAAACTGGAAAAAAAATGTAAAAAAAAGTTTAAAAAGTTCAAATACTGGGTTTCGAGTTATTTATTTATGTCTAGCAAAATACGCGTGCTTCGCTACGGTAGAATAATTAAAAGGAATACTTTTATATCTGTTTTCCGTAGCAATTTTTTATATAATTTCGGTAAAGTAACCTCTGTATGACGAACATTTATATATGCATATATTCGTCCACACCTACTATTCAAAACTTAAGACGCCCCAATTCAATGTACACTTAGTACACCAGATCCAGAGTTAACCCTTTAAGGGTTGATTAGGGTAAAATTTGGAAATTGGTTTTTAGGCATTTGTGTCGCTAGGCTAAAACCATGTATCGATATCGGATCGGACCGAAAAGCTTTTGTGGGATCCGTGACAACAAATTATACCACCTTTCTCCCCCTTAGGGGTTGATTAGGGCAATATCCTGAAATTTGTTGATAAGCATTTGGGCGGGGAACCTTTGTAACTAAAAACCAATTGGATGTCTAATCGGGCCCAAGAGATTTTGAAGAATGCGTGAAAACACGTTTCACCCCCTTAGGGGTTGGTTAGGGCAAAATCCTGAAATTGAGTTTTAGGCATTTATGTGGGCAGTCATTGTACGTGAAAACCAAGGTGATATCTAATCGGGCCTAAGAGATACTAAGGAGTCCGAGAAAATACAGTTTACCCCTTTTCACCCCCTTGGGGATGAAATTTCCAAGAATCCTTACTTAGTGGGTGCCTATGTCATAAAAACAATGTACCTTCCAAATTTCACTTATCGTTACTGAATATTACTGAAATCTATTATGTTAACAAATTGTTTAATAACAATCAATTGTTTATAGTAATGTCACAACAAAGCATGATCAAATTGATTGTATGAAATGGATTCCACTGTCACTTTGTTAAAAAATTGTTTAAACAAATTATTAATAAACAATCTACTAACATTTTTTATGTCAATAATCTTTATTTTCGTCTCCGATAGATATCAATGGTTAGATTAATCATGTATTTGCAGTATTTGTCGCGGAAATGATAAAATTAGTAAATAATGTTGTTTTTTTTATTGTTAACAACAATTTTTTAACAACTATTCATACTATTAAGAATATTAATTAATAGGCAGGAGTATGATCAACAAGGGGTTTCCCATAACGCTAGGCGTTGTTGATACATACCCTGGCCAAAAGAGAAAAATTTTACGTTCCGAACGTAACAATACATTAGAAGGGTAGGACTTATACTGACACAATCACGGGAATGAAATGGAAAGAGTATATGATCGTTAAATTGTAACGCAAAAGCAGGCAATAAATTAAATTATTATTATTATATTTTTTCTGTTTATAATACACTTTTATATTGAATTTTTTTTATTTTTTTTATTTCTTATTTTTATATTCTATTTATATTCTATTTTTATATTTTTTCTTTTTTATATTATATTTAATATTTAATTGTATTTTCTTTTATTTTATTATTTTATTTTATTTTCTTTTATATTTATATTGTGTTTTTATAATGTGTTGTATTTTCTTTTCTTTTATTTTATTATTTTATTCTCATTTATATTTATATTGTTTTTTATATTGTATTGTATTTTATTTTATTATTATTTTATTTTATTTTCTTTTATATTTATATTGTGTTTTTATATTGTGTTGTATTTAGGAATTGGAAAGAGGTAATGAGAGGAAAAGGGAAAATCTTGGCTATTCTATGGGAGATAATAGGGAGAAGGAAATGATGGGAAGAACAGGAAAGTGATAAAAGAATATTATGCAACATAAAATAGATTAGGAAACACTTGTAAAATAGAAAAAATTGTTAAGACACAGCAGGATACATTAGAAGGGTGGGACTTACACTGATACAATAATGGGAATGAAATGGAAAGATTATTTCATCGTTAAATTGTAACACGAAAGTGGGCAATAAATTAAATTATTATTTTTATTATTATTATTATATTTTTTCTTTTTATATTGTATTTTTATATTCTATTTGTATAGAGAGAACTCAAAGATGTTGCGAATAGTGCGGTTTATTTGGAGATAAAGAATTTAGGCGATACAATAGATACGTAACACTTTCGGCGAATGTTGTTGAGATATTACTGTTCTGTGTAACTGAGCACTCGGGTCGGTCACGAGAGCGTGAGTGCGTATGAATGTAGACGAGGTGTTGTGTGGAAGAGTATGTATGTACGATGTCGCGAAAAGTAAATAGGAAGTCCATCAGCTGTTCGAGAATGTTCAAGTTGTCTTGCGATTGATGTGAAGAAGAGAAAAAGAGAAGAGAGAGAGAGTGAGAGTGAGAGTGAGAGTGAGAGTGAGAGTGAGAGTAAGAGTGAGAGTGAGAGTGAGAGTGAGAGTGAGAGTTGTGACGACCACCCCACGTGGGCGTCACTCGGGATTGGATTGACTTCGCCGATAGCTCAGTCGAGTCGCAGGGTTTAGACGATTCAAGTCTTTCGTGGTACTAAATGTATTTATTAACTAAAGATATGTACAGTCTTTAATCCTATTGCTATGGATATTATGTTCGGGGTATGTTGGCTATTGGCCTCAATCAAAAATAACGCGGCTTTGCGCCGGAGGTACGTCGTCGCTTGAGGGTCGGACTGAGTCCGGATCCTGCGAGTATGGTACGAATATACGGCGGTACGGCCGGTCGAGGTCGGGGCAATGGCTACCCGCCTCGCCTATGGTACGGAACGGTACGGAGGCGCTTTTCAGAGAGCCCAGGCAACGTCCAGTCGCTCTCTGTCAGCGGTACGGAGGGACGGAACTGTACGGAGGTACGGTCGGTCATGGTCCGGGCAACATCCAGTCCCCTTGCCTACGGTACGGAACGGTCGGAGGCGCTTTTCAGAGAGCCCGGGCAACGTCCAGTCGCTCTCTGTCAGCGGTACGAAGGTACGGAACGGTACGGCGGTACGGAGGTACTTTTTGAGGGAGCCCGGACAACATCCAGCCACTCCACAGAAGCGGTACGCGGTTACTTAAGGAGTTGTACGCTTTGAACGTCCACAACGGGCGAATCCGGGCAACATCCAGTCGTTCTGGCCGTGTGGTGAGGGGGCTCCTTAATTCCCACTCGACTCCCTTACTTCGGTCGCAGCGGGTCTTATATCTATCGCGCGTTAATTTTCACTTGCGAGAAGAGGGCGCGATCTATTGGCGCGGCGCGTACTAATTGTCATAAGCGCGGATCGCGATGTGGAGGGGGGCATCCCGGGCCGTTGCGCCTCGGCACGGTTTGACTTTGCTAGTCTCGTGACGTTTCGTCACAGAGTGAGAGTGAGAGTGAGAGTGAGAGTGAGAGTGAGAGTGAGAGAGGGAGAGAGAGAGAGAGAGAGAGAGAGAGAGAGAGAGAGAGAGAGAGAGAGAGTTTTGCCGATACACTATTTATATTCTATTCTTATATTTCTACTTTTTAATTAATTGAACAATATGTAAGCATTTTACAAATATTACAATCTATTTCCTTGTCTGTCTCCCTCCTTCAGTTGTCACCAACTTCTATCGATTCTGCATAATTCTTTCTATGATTCTCGCCTCCAATTCTAAAGACGATACTACATAATAAGTCGCTGTATTTCAAACTGAATACAGTATCATTTTTATTTAATCTTGAGTCATGTGTAAGCTATGTGTATCCGCGGCTGTATGAAACTGCAGAAGATGTGAGGACAAACTTTAAAACTTTTGTTACTGTGTTGTAACAGAGCGATGCTGCCTGCGAAACATTACATACGTGTCGTGCTGCTAAAATAATACGTGATAGCGAATACTACGACGAGGATTATCTTGTAGATTGCGAACTGGTAGCATCTGTCATCAATGATATTTTAGCGGATGCTCGTAGGAAAAAAATGTTAAATTATATTCCATTTCTGTTTATATTTTTATACTCTTTTAATTGTAATTAAATTTCTTAAACATATTATTTCTCTATTTACTTATCCGTCTGCCTCCTTCTCACCTCACCAATTTCTGCTCACACCACATAATTCTTCCTATGATTCGTGCGTTCGTTACGCCACCAAATGATGTAATCTTGCACGGCGGTCCCATCACGGAGGATTCAAATTACACGTGCTCGCGCGATACGCTGTGATGTTAAGATTGAAAAAACATTTTTAAAAATTGTTAGCTTTAGAGTGTCTGTTTGCTACATATTGGTTCGGTAGATCGGTGTGGGAGGGGATTAAAATTATTATTTCTCTACGTTGGGAATAAAATGTCTGTTGATATTGTTGTGCCCTGCGTGATGGCTCGCAAGGCTGGTACGGGATTTGGTGATATCGTAGGTTCGGGAGTGAACAAAAGATGGGAATCTACTGGGTGAACTATACCAAGTTCGATTAAACTCAAAACTAAGTCTTTATTCAAACTTTAACTAGACTGAGATGTACAAGAGTTTTAGCCGTGTTAACAGGTCGAGAGCCAGGTCTAGAATCTCCTGTTAGCGGTGTCGAATTGGTTTTTATATCCCTGTCGGGCGTGGTACGCGCTACCATGCCCGATCGCGCGATGCGTTCGCATATTGCTGATTTTGTAGATTCGGTCGCTAGCGGCTGTCTTAGCTTGGAAACGTCTCGAACGTTCCGTAACGTAATACAGTATGTATAATATATAGCGGTATGTCTGACACGTGTGCTTGGGCGTTGCCTGGGCACAACATCCCTCCCCCCTAAGGGAGGAAAAGCCATAGCTTTTCTTGGCGGTTTGTTAACATCGGTTCTTAAGCTAGATTATAATGGTAATTCGCATATTAAATCCGCATATTATTAGTTTACATTTGATAATATAATATTTGTATTATACGGTGATAGTGATTTGTATATCTAGAGACGCGGTAGCGTCTCGACGCCAAGTACATGAAAGAAAAGACACCTTGTATATGCCTGTCGCTGCCGTGTATCTTTACTCGACGCACAGCTATTCCAACCTAACCTGAAACTTATTTCATTAATATCTCATCACGCCTGCAATATTTTCTAAATTTAAAGGCATTTTTCTTATGTAAACCGCATATAAGCTTTCGAATAAGACCAATTTCAATAAAATCGGTCCACGCATGACAGAGATATCGTAATATCGTCTCATGAATCTGTCGAAAATAAGTTCTTCTTCTGATTCTCCAAGGAATTTTTCGTCAACCATAGTACATATATATATTTTCGTCGTCAAACAGAATATACGTATATACGCGTTACGCACACACGCCTTCAGCCAACACATGTTTCGTTCTTCGTTCGTCGACTCTCGGGATTATTCGGCGGGGATCGTCGTCCGTCATTGTACATACATATATATATACTATTTTGAATTTTATAACCTACCAAGTGCTAAGTGTCAAATAAAGTAAGTTGTCCGAATTTGGAATGTCACGAGTTTTTACACTACATAGGAGACTGAATTATTGTCTCAATTAATAAGGTAAGTCACCAAAATTTTTTTAATAGATTTCTTATGTAGAGTTGCAGACTTGGAAGTTGTTCGGAGATGGTTCGACTGCGAAGCATCTCCTTTCACACAAGTTTCTGGAAATTTGTATCATGCATGTACAAAATAATATATTGTAGTAAAAAATTACATTGCATTTAAATTGCCAGATACTTGTTTTTGTATATACCAGCAATTTAGAGTTTTTATGTAAAGCTTATTATATATTATAGAAATGAAGGGGACGCACAGGACTTGGATAAAAATGAAGGGGACGCACAGGCTTGAATAGTAGAATTGAAGGGGACGCACAGGCTTGGATGGATAGAAATGAAGAGAATGCACAGGCTTGGAGGTTGTCCGGAGAAGATTAAATAGATATATAGATAGACAGAGCATCTTGTTTCGCATAAGTTTCTGGGAATTTGTCAAATAAGGTAAATCGGCAAAATTTGTCAATCAAAAGACATAGCATTAAGAATTATTAAGAAAATAGATTATGGTGTACTGGAGGTTGTCCGGAGAAGATTAAATAGATATATAGATAGACAGAGCATCTTGTTTCGCACAAGTTTCTGGGAATTTGTCAAATAAGGTAAATCGGCAAAATTTGTCAATCAAAAGACTATTTTGAATTATTAAGAAAATAGATTATGGTGTACTGCTTGCAATGTAAAGCAAGTCACATTAGTTAAGAAAGTACCCTGAAAACACATCTCCCTTGATGCTTTTCAATCTTTTGTGAAAGACATTCGTAATACTTTAATAAAATCCACAGTAGTTGTCACGCTATTCATTAATTTTTTAGATTCCCATTATTTCAATTCACCAATAAACATACTAAATTATTATTAGTTTTATTCCAACACCAATAAATTGTGCGTTAAAAATATTGGATCTCCTCATTCATTTTCGCTGAATTATTACCATTAGCATTTAAATTTCCTGCAACAAGACTTTCTGCCATATGCTCTCACCTGCTTTGGATACATTATGTAGTCTCTACACTCACTATAGCAAAAGGCCACTCTATTTCTATAAATAATTAATAAGTTCTACGTTAAGTTGTATATAATTATTAAAATGAGGCTTTATATATATATATATAATTTACAGATAATCATCAAAGCAGAAGATGATGCAGTATGATCTACGTTGGACTATGTACGCACAAATTTTCACGTAGGGTTTTGCATACGCAATTATTCATTCAATGTGAGCACGTGTGATAATTTATATAAATAATTAGTAAATTTGTCCTATTTTTCAGTTAACGATGCAGATGAAGAGAATTATTTTAACAGCTGAAAGAGAAAGTAACTCTGCTGCATGAGCAAATGAAATAACCACATTTTTATGTATGAAAATAACGAATTTATTTTTTTATATGTTATTGGCCGCCGCCACGTCCACGGCCCCG